>CM069242.1:18424382-18926863 GCA_035582765.1 Acer negundo
CATAGTCTTTAGACCTTATGATTATTTACTTTGACAATTATAATACAAACTATAAATGCTATACGATTTCTTAAACCGAAAATCACTTTATTAATATGAAAAAGATTGTTAATTACAACATTACACTCTTGCTATTGAGCATAATCCTAACAATCTCCCACTTGCGCTATAGCAAATGTGTCATATCTCTCAAGCCCATATTCTGTAGATGCCCATCGAAACTCTTCTGAGGTAGAGCCTTTGTGAAGGGATCCGCTAGATTTTCTGCTGACGCGATTTTGGTAATCGTCGCGTCACCTCTTTGAACAATCTCCCTTAAAAGATGATACTTTCTTTCAATGTGTTTACCTCTCTTGTGACTTCTTGGTTCTTTCGAATTAGCCACTGCTCCACTGTTGTCACAGTAGATAGTGATCTGCTTATTCGCACTAGGAACAACTTCTAAGTCAATCAAGAATTGGCGGAGCCAAACAGCCTCTTTGGCAGCTTCGCATGCAGCAACATACTCAGCTTCCATGGTGGAATCAGCAATACAAGATTGCTTGATACTCCTCCATATAACTGCTCCTCCTCCAATAGTAAACACAGCCCCTGATGTGGATTTTCTGGAGTCAGAATCTGATTGGAAATCAGAATCTGTATACCCAACGGGAACCAAATCCCCTCCAGAGTATACAAGCATATTATCTCTCGTTCTCTTAAAATACTTGAAAATATGCTTGACTGCCGTCCAGTGATCAGGTCCAGGTTTCGATTGAAACCTGCTAACTATGCCAACAGCAAAACAAATATCTGGTCTAGTACAGAGCATTGCATACATGAGACTTCCAACTGCAGAGGCATATGGAACTCTACTCATGAATTGCTCTTCATGCTCATTCTTAGGAACTTGTTCCTTAGAAAGCTTGATTCCATGTCTAAAAGGTAACATACCTTTCTTGGAATCCTGCATGGAAAACCTAGACAAGATTTTGTCTATGTATGAAGCTTGGGATAATGCAATCGTTCTATTCTTTCTATCACTTATTACTTGGATACCTAGAATAAAACTTGCTTCTCCTAAGTCCTTCATATCAAATTGTTTTGCTAACCATTCTTTTGCTGATGTTAAGACACCTACATCATTTTCAATGAGTAGTATATCATCAACATAAAGAATCAGGAAAACCAACTTGTCGCCTTTAATCCTTTTGTATACACAAGGTTCGTCAGGATTCTGAATAAATCCAAAAACCTTTGACAGCTTGATCAAACCTTATGTTCCAGGATCTGGATGCTTGCTTTAATCCATATATGGATTTCTGCAACTTGCATACCTTATCCAATTGACACTTTTCAATGAATCCCTCTGGTTGCATCATGTAGATGCTTTCGTCAAGACTTCCATTTAGGAAAGCTGTCTTGACGTCCATTTACCAAATCTCTAGATCTAAAGATGCTGCAATGGATAAGAGTATCCTAATGGATTTAAGCATGGCCACAGGAGAGAAGGTTTCCTCGTAATCGATACCTTCTTTCTGTGTATACCCTTTAGCTACCAATCTAGCTTTAAAGGTTTCCACCTTTCCATCCATACCTCTTTTCCTCTTGTATACCCACTTGCACCCAATGGGTTTTATCCCTTTAGGCAAGTCTACAAGGGACCAGACTTTGTTATCGAACATAGATTCAGTCTCGGATTGCATTGCCTTTTGCCAATGGCGACTATCAACATCCTCCATAGCTTCCTTGTACGTATAGGGATCATCGTCGTCCGGGAGATTCTCCATTGATTCTCACAGACCGATGTATCTTTCGGGTTGTGTTCTAACCCTCCCACTACGACGAGGAATGGTAGGTTGTTGATCTTGTGTTGAATCGGAACTTACAATTGGATTAGGTTGTGCAACCTCTCGTGGAATTGTATCTCCTGACATCTCATTCAGGACAATTCTACTTCTAGGCACAAAATTATTCATATAGTCCTTTTCCAGAAATTTAGCATTTGTCGAAACAAATACTTTAAGATCTGAAAGACTATAGAAATAATATCCTTTAGTTTCTTTTGGATACCCTACAAATATACATGTTTCTGAACGGAACTCCATCTTTTCTGTCTTTCCTTTTAACACATGCGCAGGACAACCAAATATCCTTAAGTGTTGTAAACTAGGCTTGCGCCCAGTCCACAACTCATGCGGTGTTTTAGGAACGGACTTAGATGGTACATCGTTTAGAATGTATATAGCAGTTTGTAAAGCATATCCCCAAAAAGAAATAGGAAGCGTTGAATAACTCAACATAGACCTAACCATATCGAAAAGAGTTCTATTTCTCCTTTCTGCTACCCCATTCTGTTGAGGTGTACCTGGTGCAGAAAACTGAGAAACTATCCCATTATCAATATGATATTGCTGAAACTCACCAGATAGATATTCTCCACCACGATCAGATCTCGAGATTTTTATGTGTTTCTCAAGCTGATTTTCCACTTCAGCTTTGAATGCTTTGAACATGTCAAAAGCATCCGACTTATGTCTCATGATATACACATAAGCAAATCTCGAGTAATCATCCGTGAAGGTGATGAAGTACTCATATCCACCTCTAGCTTGAATGCTCATAGGTCCACATACATCAGTGTGTATCAATCCTAAACATTCGGTGGCTCTTGCACCTTTGGCAGAGAACGTCCTTTTGGTCATTTTACCTTCCAAACAAGATTCACAAGTTGGTAGATCATCAACCTTTAAGTCACTTAAAGGTCAGTCACTTACCAATCTTTTAATCCTATTAAGGTTAATATGACCTAAGCGTAAATGCCAAAGGTAGGTTTCATCTGTTGATAATTTTACTCTTTTATGATTAGGTTCCGTTATTACTGTGTCTAACGAGTGAGAGATATTTCTATGCAAAAAGTATAGACCGTTTTCCAATGTACCTTGGCAAATAATTTTGTCATTCTTACTAATAATAAAAACTTTATTAAAAGTAACTGAATATCCAAATTTATTCAAACAAGAAGGCGAAATTAAATTCCTCTTGAATTGAGGTACATAATAAACGTCTATTAAATCTAAATGACTTCTAGAATCCAAATAAACTCTAATATCTCCCACTGCACTTGCAGACACTAACGTTCCGTTGCCCAAGCGCAAATTGATTTCATTCTTACTCGGCTTTCTCCTTTCTTGAAACCCCTGCAAGGAATAACAAACATGATTAGTGGCTCCTGAGTCTATAATCCAAGAATCTGTAGAATCAGCCAAAAAACATGTTTCTAGATAATTTAAATTACCTTCTTCCTTCTTGTTCTGGGACTTTGGGCAATTTCTCTTCCAATGTCCCTTTTCACCACAAAGGAAGCATTTCCCTTTGATCTTGGTTACTTTCTTGGTCTCCTTCTTGATAGGCCCAAGTTGCTTTTTCTTCTGTTGTTTCTTGACCTTTTGACGGGCTTTAACAGTAGCAACTTTACCAAACATATGAATCTCTTGACCTTTGCCTTTCACAAGGATCTTTTCAGCACTTTGAACATCTTGCATCAGGCCTTGTAAGGTGTATTTCTTTTTGTCCAAAGTGTAGTCCAATTTGAACTGATCAAAGGAATCTGACAATGAATTGACAACCATATCAATCTTTGTCTCACCGTCTATCTCAGCGTCATGAAGTTCAGCAATGTTGAGATGTGCTATGACTTTCATCATGTGATCTTTCACAGCCTGTCCAGGTTTCATCCTAAGATTCATAAAAGCAGTCACTGCCTCTCTCTTAGTCGTCCTAGACTTCATAGCAAACATCTCCTCTAGAGACATCATTATATCAGCAGCGAACTCCATTCCTTCATGCTGTTGTTGCAACACGTCGGAGATAGTGGCCATAATGTAACATTTTGCCATATCATCTGAAGTCTTCCACTGCTCATACTCATCTCTACACATTATGCTAGATTCATTATTAGGAGCAGGTGGTTTAGGAGTTTAGAACAAACTTATGTTTTTCACTTTGCAGTAACAACCCAATTTTCCTTTTCCATGTGACATAATTATCTCCAGTTAAAGTGTTATCTTTCAGGATGTTCATAAGTGATGGGGTCATGATTTCTGAATAAAACAAAACATATATAAGTAAATAATCATGATAAAGCACTTTTAAATATTTATCTTGATTTAAATAAATAACTCAATCATAAAATTCAACGGTGATCTAACACCCATAAATGTTACGCCTCCTTTGGGAGTTCGCACCATTTACTAGTTAGACTAGGTCCCACCTAATTGTTAACATAACAACCAGCGTTTTCAATTTTAGCCTTGCAATTTTACTGACAAGAACTCTTGGGAGGATATCAATAAAATTACATTGAGTGTGTTACCAAGATATCGACCCTCAATTTTCTCTCACGAAAATCCCTCCTTGGGGAGTAGATCTCGTTTGAGTCCATTGTCTAGTCTATCCTTGTAAGGAAGTATGTTGCTAAATTCCATTCATGGACGCCCCTTGGGGGGATTACCAATAAATAATAAAGCTCGACTAACCTTGGAGGCCATAGGTGTTACCAAAACACCTTCTCCCACTCAATTATTTAAGGCGTGTGATTAAATCCCATAGGATGATTTACCGAGTTATCTAGATGCCAATTTAGATACCTAAATCATTCAATGCATGTTCATACCAAAAAGGATATATGCGTGGCACTCCTATTCTATATGTCATGTTATCATACAATAACAAATATTGTAATATTTAAGCATAAATTAAATAGCAACAATTTTGGCCCATCCTAGAAAAACAAGTAAATTACAATTTGTCAGGAATACAAGATCTTCAGGTGGCCCATCAACCATACGCTCATCCTTCGGCCTTCTCCCATGGGCGTGCGCAGCCCACAACCCCACAAAGGGGCTGCCTTGCGCAGCCCATAAGGCCACACAAGGCTGCCATGAGCAGCCCACCAAAGTTTGGGCTTGTCATGTGCAGCCCAATCCACTCCTAGGGTGCGCACGGTGCTCGTACTTGGTTCCGGTTGCTTCGTTTTGCTTCGTGTCTTCGAATCTCCAAGACCTAAATATATTACGGCAGTATATATATAATAAATACTGTAGTATTAATATATATATATATTTTTTTATTCACTGCAGTATTTTTACAAACCAAAAACTGCACATACTAAAAATAAATAAAAAAAAACTGCAGTAACCCTAAAAAAATACTGCACATATATATATAAAAAAAATAAAACCTAGCAATCTACCAAGAAGGAATTATGGCGATAATAGACCACCCTTCTTGTTACAACTCCGAAACAAAAATTACATTGAAAATCTAGGGCAAAAAACGAGCAATAACAAACCACATAAAATATATATAAATCCATACATCACATGTAATTATATATTTGAATACCTAGAGTGCCATCTCTTTCTAAACATGCATAATCACAATAAAAAGAAATAGATCCACGTATATATACGTTAATTAATTAAAAGGGTTCAACCTAGGCTCTGATACCAATTGTAGGGAAAAATAAACAAATAAAAGTGTTACACGCAGCGGAAGCGATACTAAAGACGATTTAGTGACTTTTTAAAATTTTTCCTTTATGAACCTTAAACCCTTTTAATCAATAAACATGCATATATATCAACAAAAGTAAATTACCTCTTGTCGCGTGATCGATTGACTTACGTCGATGGTAATCCGCAAGACCTTCAATCCGAGCACGAACGTGGATCACCTAGGAGCGTGGTCTCCCTTTCCTTTGAATTGCAAACCTGTGAATGGACCAAACAAATACTTTCTTTTCTTTGTTAGTCACAAAACAATCAAAAGAATGTCAAAATTATTCCGGTCACTTTTGAGTTCACAATCTTATGATCGAAACTCGCGTGAACCTAGATCGATATCGTATACACAAGCTTATTGATGTTTAAGCAATTGTATACTATCAAAGAATAATTTTTCACTCCTTTTTGTCTCTCTAGAATAAAAACTCTCTTAGAATTAAGAAGAAGAAGAAAGAAAATAAAAACTCAAGCACCAATTCATTGATGTGGCCGAACCCTATAATAACATATATATAGGTTGGCCGAATTTTTCTTCTTTTTCCTTTAGGGTTGCCGAATTCTATGTAGTATCTAATTAGGGTTGGCCGAATTTCATCATGTCACTTATATAGGGTGACTGAAATTCAACCCTAATTCTTTTTAACTTTATAGACTTCAAACCCTAATCCAACTCTTTTATTTTTATTCTTTTATTTGACTAAATAAAAAAAAAGACTCCTTATTTGATTAAATAAATAATACTAATTTATTTATTTACTTATCAAACAAGTCTTTTACTTTTAGGAAAGATTTGTTTCTTTAATTAAACAATTAATCAATAAATCAATTAATTCTTATTTAATTAAAACAAATGAAACAAAATAATATTTTTAGGTCAAAACCTTAACC
This sequence comes from Acer negundo, assembly GCA_035582765.1. NCBI lineage: Eukaryota > Viridiplantae > Streptophyta > Magnoliopsida > Sapindales > Sapindaceae > Acer > Acer negundo. Next base: position 18,430,817 of record CM069242.1, read on the forward strand.
TAGCCGCCCCACTTATATATAAGATGGGCCTAATATTATTTTCCTATTTCATTTAATCCATTGGACTTTAAATAAAAAAAGCCCACATGTGAACCAGACCCATTCTTACTAAAAGAAACAAGCCCACATGTCTTTCATTAATATATTAATATAATTGAGCAGCCCATTACTTAAATAATGTGCAAATTATATTCTTAATATATTAAATGCAATTCTAGATGGACCCTTAAATTGGTCCGGTAGAATATATCAAGTGATCCATGCAAGTCCGTGTGGATTGGGGATCTTGGCGGGCCATCTAAATTTAAGCTTCAATAGACATAACCTAATCACAATCAACAAATGATTCACTTAGGTCCGATCCATTAATTTTAACTCATTCCACTAAAGAGCTAAAACTGAACTCTTAAATAAAGATAGAAAAGGAAGATGCTCCTCATTCATACCCTAGACAATCATATTGGAGATAGTGTATCCTCGTGATTAATATCAGTAATCGCCAAGAGTTCATAGACCGCCTATAACTCTCCAAGTTACCATATTTACTCATATGACCACGTTTTGAACTTGGATATTTTGACTTGTCCAGAAGCCATGTTTTCAATAGATACTATTGAAAACTCAACGTTGAGATTTAATATCGATTTACCTCAAAACATCCATATGATGATATTATACTCTTATTTAATTAAATGGAGCCACGATGTCCATATCTATAAATGAAGTCCTCTATCGATTAACAAATGAATATCACCAAACTATCGAGGATAGACTATGCGATATAATCGTACTCATTGATAACTCAAATGATATCACTTGCAACCATAAGTCCATCATTTATCTCAGGATTAAGATAGACTCTCCGATTGTCCTGATAATGAAAAGACTATTATCTATTGACGGTTCTAGATAAAGCTTTTCATTGTGATCCAGTTCAATGCACCCAGTGCACTAGATCCTTTTGCTCGAAGACACTCCGATGATTTTACACTCATCATATCTCATTTGATCCCACTCAAATGCTAGCAAAAGAATTCTACAACTTTAACAAGATAAAGGTGCCCAACCTTTAACTTAAGTTGTGAACAATATTCAAGACTAACTAAAGAATTGTGTCTACCACATACATATCCAGATGTACGAACAATTCTTCTTTTCCCATAGTCTTTAGACCTTATGATTATTTACTTTGACAATTATAATACAAACTATAAATGCTATACGATTTGTTAAACCAAGAAATCACTTTATTAATATGAAAAAGATTGTTAATTACAACATTACACTCTTGCTATTGAGCATAATCCTAACACTAGCATGCCGCGGTTATCCAACTGTGGCACTGCAACTGCGGCAGAGAAGGTCAATGCCTTCTTATGCAGCTTCTCACATAAAGATCATGCAATGAGTGCAAGTGTGTGAGTGAAGTGAATGCATCCTAATGCCTAATATGTTATGGCATTTAACTAGTAGGATTCAAACAATTAAACATGCAAGAAGAGAGATTAATGAACATTAATGCACACAGTATAAACACACACAACAAACAACAAAAGACATATGCATAGGTTATGGGTGTGTGCAATTATCTTTTCAAAGCAAGTAAGCACTTAGAAATTTACCTTTGAAGTGCTTGATGTCTTGAGGTCTTGAAACGGAATTGAGCTTGAATCTCAATTACCTAAACTACCTTTACATTCAAACCCCAATATGTGGTTTGTTCACGAAATAAGCCAATCAAAATATGGGAATCCTTATAGAACCAAATGAGATTAAACCCCGCCAAGTGCACTTTCGGAGTAGAAATAGGAAAGTTCTTCGGATTTATGGTTCACGAGAAGGGGATAAAAGCCAACCCGGAGAAGATCAAGGCCATCATGGATTTTGAATCCCCCACTACCCTCAAGCAGGCACAAGGACTGACTGGTAGGATAGCCGCACTGAACCGCTTCATATCCTAATCTACAAATAAGTGCCTTATTTTCTTTAAAGTTATCAAGCAAGGTAAGAAGATGAAGTGGGACCAAGAAAGCGAGAAAGCCTTCCATTCTTTGAAGGAATACCTAGCTAACCTGCATTTACTATTAAAACCTGTCTTAGGAGAAGAACTGCTGCTCTACTTGGCAGTATCAGAGACCGCTATAGCGGGCCTTGGTGAAAAAATGTAATGACGGGGTCTAGAGACCAATCTATTACGTGAGTCACGTTCTAACTAAGTCCGAGAAGAATTACACTCTTCTGGAGAAGCTCGTCTACGCATTAGTGACTGTAGCTAGAAAGCCCCGGCCATATTTTCAATCTCATACCATTGCAGTAATCACTAAGACAATTCCTCCAGAGGCCTAATGTATCCGGCAGATTGGTCATATGGGCTTTAGAGCTTACCTAGTATGACATCAAGTATAAGCCAAAGACTACAATTAAGGCTCAGGCTTTAGCAGACTTTATAGTAGAATTTAGTATGACTATGAATCCGGATACAACGACTCGGACCCAGTTTTAGAGAACCTAGAATGGCTTGACAATTGTAAGATCTGGATACTGTACATGGATGGGGCATCAAACCAATCAGGCTGCGGCTCAAGGATTATCCTAACTAACCCAGATGGGGTCGAGTGCATTCATTGTTTCAGATTTGAATTCAAAGCCACCAATAATTAAGCAGAGTATGAAGCCCTGCTGGCGGGACTAAAAGTAGAACTAGGAGCGGATTTCCTCCTGGTTAAGAGTGATTCGTAGTTTGTAATCAACCAAGTGTCGGGATTGTATCAATCAAAGGGTGATAACATGGTAGCATATCTAGCTAGGGTCCGGGAAGCAATGGCAAAGTTCAAAGGTTTGAAGATGGAGCAGATTCCCCAAGAGAAGAACCACCGAGTAGATGTCTTAGCCAAAATTGCTGCAGGTGGAGGGCAAGCATTGCCAAGAGGGGTACCAATTCAATTAATAACCGGATCAAGCATAGTTATAGGAGCAGAGGTAAACCTTGTCAACCGACTCCTTTGCTGATTATCTCTAAAATGACACCCTTTCTACTAATCCGGATCAAGCACGCAAGCTCAAGAGGACCGCCACCCGATACTGCTTAGTAGATGGATTTCTCTACCGCAAAGGAAAATCACTTCCACTGTTAAGGTGTCTACATCCAGATGATGCAAAATGGGCACTCAACGAGGTACATTCAGGAGAATGTGGCAACCATGTATCAGGTGAGACCCTAGCTTACCATGTACTCAAAATGGGTTATTTTTGGCATACTCTCCATTAGGACGTGAAGTAGTTTGTGCAATCTTGTGAACTTTGCCAAAGGATAGCAAACCTCCACCACTTTCCCCCGGAGAGACTTTCTTCCATTAGTACACCGTACCCTTTTTTCATTTGGGGACTTGACCTTATCAGGCCACTCCCGACAGCTCCTGGTCAAGCCAAGCATGCCGTAGTGGCAATAGACTACTTTACTCAGTGGGTGGAGGTAGAGTCCTTTACCCGGATAACTGAGGCAAACACTACAAGCTTCGTCAGGGATAACATTGTCTGTTGGTTAAGTACCCTGATGGCCATAATAACTAATATGGGCAAACAGTTTGACAATGCCAAATTTTGACAGTTTTGTGAGGAATGGGATATCAACCTTTATTTTGCATCAGTAGCCTATCCTCAAACCAAAAAGTTGCTAGAGGCTACCAACAAGACCATCAAGAAGCTCTTGAAGAAAAAACTCCAACAGAAGAAAGGGAAGTAGGTTGAGGAACTTCCTAACGTGATGTGGGCGTATCGGACTACCAAAAAGACCACAACTAAGGAAACCCCTTACTCACTAGCCTTTGGGACAAAAGCAGTCTTACCCATCGAGCACAGACTGATATCTTTAAAGGTCTAACACTATGAACCTGAAGATAATGACGTAAAATTAAGAGATAGCCTGGACCTTCTCGAGGAGAAGCAGGATAAGGTTACAGAAAGGGTAACAGCCTACCAGAGCAAGATAGCTCGGTACTTTAACTAGAAAATAAGGACTCGAAATTTCAAAGAAGGAGATTTGGTTCTCATTAAAGTAACCCAGAATATGCAGAAAAGATTAGATGGGGTCTTAGCTTCCAACTGGAAAGGTCCTTACTTGATCAAAATGATAGTCTGTGGTGGAGCTTACAAGCTAGAAGACATGAATGGTTACCTGGTTGACCACACTCGGAATGCTGATCACCTCAAAAGGTTTTACCCTTAGTAGTTAACAGGAATGGTTTTTTCTCAGCTAGTATGTCGCCAAATGTTTACCCCAAGCTTTGCTTTGTATGAGTTTGAAAATTCAATAAAAGAAGTCAGTTCTTCTCCTACATGATTCTCTTATGCTTATCTTGAAAATTGCGCCATAATTGAATTGCCTTAAGACCAGAATAGCTACATAGCACTTTTGATGCCCTGGACCGAGTCAAGCCCTCTAGGAGGATTGCCATATTCGAATCACCATAACCGAATCGCCTTAAGACCAGGAGAGCTACACATCACTCTTGATGCTTTGGATCGAGTCAACCCCTCAAGGAGGATCGCTATAATTGAATCACTTCAAGACCAAGAACAATCACATGGCACTCCTGCTGCCGTGGTTGGGGAATACCCTCATTCAGGAAGGATTTGGTGCATAAATGCCTAAGTGGCATAGTTGCCTACCAAACTAAGGATGCGGAGTCGTGGCCTTGGTTGCCCATCACAGTCCACAAGACCATGAAAGCCTATACGACATTCCTGAATACCCTCTACCAAGGTAAATCATCAAAGGACCAGGGTCTCCTAGTAGGATACTTGACACCTTGATTTGCCATGTGAAGAAACCTGGTGCAGAAGTGACCTTAGTCGCCTATCAAGACAAATCATCAAAGGACCAGGATCCCTTAGTAGGATACCTGGCACCTTCATTCACCATATGAAGAACCTGGGGCTAAAGTAGCCTTAGCCGCTTACCAGGACAGGCCATTAGAGGACCAGGATCCCTTAGTAGGATACCTGACACCTTGATTCGCCATATGAAGACCTGGTACTGAAAAGACCTTGACAGCTTACTAGGACTAGTCGCAAAAGGACCAGGATCCCTTAGCGGGATACTTGGATTCCTTGTGTAGAAGGTATCAAGTACTTATGATGTGCAACATCCTAATTTTATGACCAAGCACCTTGGCCATCCATTGGGACCAAATTTTCTCTTATCGAAGTTAGCTAGTGCTGAGTTGAAATTTCTTGTAAATTTTTTTCTAAGTCTTACAAGGGGACTACCGTCTAGGTTATCTTCAGAGATAGTTCAAATCGGGGTTCCTCTATGGCCAGGTGAACAAGTATGAGGTTAAATACAGATAGCATCCCAAACAAGTCTTGGATGGTTATTTAACAAGCATGAATTAGACTCTACCAGGCATATTATTAGCAAGCAAGTACAGAGAATTGACAGTATTCTAAGTAAGTTTTTATCTGGATTATTGTTGTGCAAGGTCCTACCACGGTCTAGCAAGAATGAACGAGACAGTACATTTGCGAGAAAGGAACATCCTATTAATCAATCAGGGTGGCCAAACCCCGTCAACAGGCTAAAAAATGTGAATAAATGAAAGGAAAAATAACAAGGGGATCAAGTAAAATCTTGCACCCTTCTCTTCCGTAGCCTCTTAGTTTCAGCCGGCTACATTAACTTCCCCGATTTCTTTAGAATCTACATCAAATAAGACCGAGTAAAGACTCCCAAAGCCTTCCCGTATCCTGTAGGAGGTGGTGACCGTCCGAAAGCATGCTTCAACCATGCCATATCCGCCAAAGGCCTCTTACCTTTGCTTCAACCCTAGTTCATCATTCTTCTCGTCATCTTCGAGTCATTAGAGCATCTTGAAGGCTGAACGTGCTTCGCCCACAGATGGATCCTTTTTCTAAACATCTAGTCACCGACTTGCTTGTTGACTTTGACGCCGATAGCACGTTTAGAGGTTATCCAAGCGCGACCAGTACGTCCGTTGGTACCTTTATGAATGGCACCCTTAACCTTGCTTACTGCATATTCACCGACCCAGGAAATCTTCTAATAGATGTAAAGAGGGGAGTATCTCTACTTTTTGAAGACTTTGGACAAGGCTCCCGGTCCTGGTACGGAAACCCAGCCTGATACGAAGTTTCCTACTAGAACAACGATGTTGGATCAGGATAGAGTTCGACCCGGTACCACCTTCGCCGTGTTCCTTCCTCCTTATGTTTGACTGAGAATCCTCAGCAGAATTAACCTTTTCAATATCAAGAAGAGCATTGAGACTGTCAGTAGGGATGGATGGATCCACCATCGAAAAAGAAGGGTTAAGATAAGCTTGTTTTACTCTTTAAAAAGAAAATTTTGATGTCAGAATGAGTGGGTAAAGAGGAGGAGCAAGCTATTTATAGAGAGAAGTATGCGGCTACCGGTGTAGAGTAATAATGAAAGGAGACACATAGGCGACTATTTCGAGAAGACGCGCCAAAAATGGTCCATTCAAATAAGCTGACCAGTCATGACCCAGCGCACGGATAGGCGCATTAAACATAGGCGCGCCAAAATGAACTTCCATCTAGATAGTGGGAACCAGCTAAGCAAGATAAAAAAAATCCCTTAAGCGAGCTGGGAATCCTAACTCCAACCTCGAACTAGATACTGGTGTTCAAGTTAGGGGAGACTTCTATTAACTGCCAAAATTGGCCGAGGACCAAAGAAGAATTTTTCATCCAGGATTAAGGAGGAAAGGCTTCAATGGACAGCATCTGGCTACCTCTTGGAGAGAATCCAAACCAGTACACGGGATACATATCCAGTTAAACCAAAGCAAGGTCAGAAGCACAAAGACTCCAAAGTATCAGAAGGAACAGAAATCAGGATCCTACAAAAAGTACTATATTATCCTGGTACCCCGCTTCTAAGTATACCGAGTACCCCGCTATTGTGTAGACTAGGTACCCCGCTATTATGTCACCTTTGTACCTTGTCACTGTATGAGCCGGTATCCCGAAACCTAGACGACCAAGAGATGATCCAATAAGAGGAAGAGTGCATGGATACCTAACACCACCTAGAACTAGTTCGCCAAGCAAAAAAATGCCGGACAGAGATGCTACTAAGGTAAGACCAACGCATCTAGAAGATCAGAATTAAAAGCTACAAAGAAGAATACTAAAATACCAGTGTTTTATCATTAAATAGGTGGACTCAATTCCTGCCATTTAAGAGTTCCAATTGAAAGCAGAGTCTGCCAGAATCCTCCCAAGAAGGAATCACTTATTCTAGGGATTAAACTTCATGCGACATTCTCGCTTATAGCCAAGGAAAGTCCCATAATTGCCGAAACCCTAAACCGAACTTATAGGAGTGCATGGCAAGAAATGGGACCTATATACATATGACATTATACTCAACTATTGGGGGGGGGGGGGGGTGTTTCTATTCTGAAACCCTAAACCTACAGTTTTCTTCTTTCTCAACTTGTACGAGATCTCCTTCGCCAACTGTGTTAGACTTCGCCTACAGTGATCGATGGAGAGTTATATTCTATATTGTGTCTAAACTACGTCAAGAAAAGCATTATTGTACCAAGTTATTTTTACTGGAAATCATAGGTATCGAATTATGTGATACTCATCCAACCGTGGTAAACTTCGATCATGGTCCTTTAAAGTCGTTAATTGTAAATCTACCCCGTTGGTAAATTTCGGTTAACACAAGTTAACACTTGAAATCCATAACATATTCAATCCAAACAAGAACTAGATTTAAATGACAGATAGCACAATCAAAAATCCTAGTTCATGAACATGTAACAAAAACCTAGAAATCAACAATCAAGATCAAATCACAAAGTTATTCTAGATTCAAGTTCATGTTCTTCAAAATTAGCTAAAGATGTTCAATCAAAAATCACAAAAGCTTATGTCAAAAATCAATCAAACAAGTCCAAAAGTTGAATCAAAATCATTCTAAACATTTTTCCTTAATCAAATAAGAAGATCCATCAAGTTGATCATAAAAGAAAATAGAAAGAAGATGATTCACTTATAAATGGTGAACACAGAAACTGAGATTAGATCACCATGAAAATCCTGGACATCATTTGACTTTAAAAATGCTTGGTACTTGTTCCTCTCTTCAAGACCAACAATTTTTGATTTTGGATCACTTGATTCAGAGTTGAAATGAGAGATATATCACAAAAACAAAATGGAAGATGTTTTGAAGAATTCTACACAACATTTGAATTTAAATGGAGGGAAAAGAGATAGAGATAGAGAAGAGAGAGATATCCGACCACCAATGAGGGGTTGCCACCTCAGCCTCCCATGGAGGTGCATAGGCCTCACAAAGGTAGAGAGGTGGCCTTCCCATGAGGCTCACGTGCCCTCATGCACCCTCACGAGAAGGTGGCTTAAATGGCCTTTGGCCATTCGCCTCTTTCACACTCCTCTTGTGTTTTTTGACCGTTCTTCGGCCTCCAAACACCAAATTCGAATCTATTTTTGGAATACAAATCGTGAATCCCTCACATACAAGGAAAACTATGAAACTTTGACAAAAGGTTGTGAATTTGACTCGATACATGACGACGAAGACAACACATTGTAATAAAATGTAAATTAATGTAACTTTCTAGTTTTAACTTGAAAACTAATGAATGAGTAATCAAAATGACCGAAACTCTATAAGGAATCATATGAGAATATATTTGTTAACCGAAAATTCACTCTGGGTGAGGAATTTCAATTAACACCTTCAAACCGCTACCTGGTAGGCTACAACGAGGTAGGTACCTCTAGGTACCATGGTTTTGTACGAGTAAAAAGTCTGGAGTAAGATGGACTGGGTAGGAGAAGAATCACCCAAGCTGTCGGGGTGATTTAAGCATGTGGTATGATGCTTGAGGTTTCCATGCTGGTGTGAGGGGCTTTGACCTTGGTATCTTGTATCCCGTATATGGTACTCTTTTTTAGATCTCCTTTGTAGTTCCCTGACCCAAATAGTAAGCAAGTAGGAGGAGGGATATGTGTTCTTCAATGATATAGATGTGGTCATGAATGACGAGACCACCTCGGTTCTTCTAGCGAGTATGAAGGTTCTTTCCCTTTCTTTATTTATGGCATATCATGCAAATAGGTTGCTAAGAGAGCTAGTACTAGTGGGGTAAGAATCTAACCCACATATATACATACACGCATAATAAAATAGATAGATAAGGAGAGAATGACAAATCTTTTGATAGAAGGTGGACTAGCCTAGAGGGAAAAAGTATCACATATGATCACATGCTGAAAAACCCTTAGGTAGTATCCGGTGGAGGGAATGATCATCATTATATTATTTATGAATAAGGTGTGCTCCGAGGAGCTTACAAAGTAGTAAAGTGATATCACATAAATACTTTGGAAAGCTTAAAATAATAGGCGGGGTATAGCCTTTTGGTGGAAAACCAGTCAAAAGATCATGTCTTGTTTTAGAAGAAGAAAAAGATAAAGCCCTATCAGAAAAAAAGTTCTCCTAATAAAAGAGAGCTTTGTTATATTTATAGGCTTAGAGCCTTGCTACCCACTCCTTGAATTAGGTCAATCAATCCACAATTATTGGAACACTGATTTTGCATTGATTGAGTTGAATATTTCCTCATTAATGGCGTTGTGAATGGCCAATAAGGAGTTGAATATTTTCACATTAATATTATCTTTAATGGCCATTAAGGAGTTGAATATTTTCCCATTAATAGTGTCTTTAATGGCCATTAAAGAGTTGACTGCCTTCTATGTGAATGGGGTGTTACTGTATGCGACTCTTCTTGTGACATGGTCTTTTTTTCTTTGGTAATCTGACAAATGGCATATTAAGACCTCCCTTGTTGACGTCTTTTATGCTAGGTGGTCGGGAGGTGCTCGGGGTACCGGGGCACCAAGTATGGGGTATGGGGCACCAAGTGCGGGGTACTGAGGTACCGAGTACAGGTTAACCAAGTACGAGGTACGGGGTACGGGGTATAGGTTACCGGGTACAAGGTACGAGGTACGAGGTAGTAGTGGGGTACTAGGACTATGAGTAACGGGGTACCAGGACTATGAAGTATCGGGGTACTTAGAACCTTGGCTTTTGTGTCTCCTAGTACTTTGGTATCCATGCGTTCTTAATGTTGACTTGTATTGGTAGATGGCATACCTTGACGTATAATGGCGGGGTACCATGACACTTTTCTGTGATGTCTTCCTATTTCAAATATGGATGGAAAATTCTTCTTTGGACTCTTGCCATTTTTGGCGGTTAACAATATTCAAGTCCAAAAAAATAAAATACAAACAAATAAACACAATATCACACAAGTATGCCATTTCCTAAAGATAGTCCTAGAACATGGAATTTTCCAATGTTTGTCAAATTAAGACTAATGCATGTGCATACTTCATCAAGTGTGTGAATGCGTTTTACCAATTGTGCACAGCGATGTAGGGACACATATGAATGCAATGTGTGTGTGTGCGCTTACGCCTTGGAAGAGGAAGAAAAATCTTGATACCTTAACATCTAAGTAAGCATATTTCCTCTTAAAAATGAACTTTGCATGCGATGTTGCTTTTCTTCTTTGAAGCTCGATCTAATCACGAATCACTTAAGCAACTAAGCAATACAAACAAAAAGCGTTTTGTTATGGAATCAAGCCAACACAAATCTAAAATCTAACAAGAGATACGTGGCAGAATAAGAGAGGTGAATTAGAATGAAGGTACACTAAGGTGTGCCAAGAATTGAAGAAGAAAGCTTTACTAGGTAGAGATAAGTGGCGGAATAAGAGAGGTAAATCAGAATGAAGGCACATTAAGGTGTGCCTTGCAGGGTCATAATCACGTGGAGGCATAGCTGTATGTGTCATAGGGACCTAAATTTTTATTTTTTGAGTCAATGACTGTTTATAGATTATGTTAACTTATTAATAAGATGGGGAGTAGAGAACACAAATTTGTTGGAGTGTGTGAAGACCAAAGTCAACAATGAGGGCTAAAAGACAAATAAGCAATTAAATGCTTTGGAATAGGGACAACTTTGCTTTTTTTGGTGCTGACCATTGTGATTTGTGTTGTGGCTTTCACAGCAGCAATGACAACACTTTGCCAATAATGAAGAGCCTTGTGTGTTTCGACGGTAGTTTTGACAGCGGTCAAACAATAGTGTTTCACTCTGTGTGGTTTCGATAGCGGTATTGACATCGTTTCAATTCCAGAGGTTTACGTTGTGGGAAGCGATGTGGTTTCAACAGCGGTATGGAAAACAGTCTGGCGAATTCTTACGAGAACATGAAATCTTCCTCAGAAAGAAATAGATTTCCAACTAGGATTTGGCGAACCCTAGTGCTCCTGAAAATAAATATAAAGTGTGTCCTAATAATCTAGAGAGAGAGAGGGGGTGGTGAATAGATTTTGATCAATTTTTACCCAATTTTCATGATAAGTCAATTTAACGAAAAAACCCCAAACTAGTCACAAGGTAAAATCAAGTGTAAACATGCGGAAAATAAAAGACACTTGATTTTTGCGTGGAAACCCACATAAGGAAAAATCACGGGCTGTTATGTGTGCCACACACGAACCTCAATCCACTAATTGCAATGGTGATTACAACCTAAGTTGACCACGCCAAGCTCTACGGTTACTAACCCACCACTACTACCTGCATACCTTTAAAAGTAAATCTAGTCCCTTGCTTGCAATCTACCAAATGATAAATATAAGACTTGACTCTCTAAGTGAAGAGATTAACAACCAAAAGTGAATATATGCAATATTCAAAGAGCATAAATGCAAGGTTAGACATTTAAGCTTATCTAGGCATGGATGAACATGTGCAAATCAAACCCTATATGCAATAGCTATCACAAACAACGCACAAAACACAATAAAAATGTAATCTTGAAACTAGTCAAGTCATAAATGAGCTACCTTGAAACTAGTCAAGTCATAAAAGAGCAATCTTGAAAAGCAAGAACATGTGAAACATGAATATAATGTTCTAGCTATAAGTCATGTGAGTAATGAAGAAAACCCATGAAAAATCATACCTAGAACATGCTAGATGATTTGTGAAGATGATGGGTTTTGGATTTGGATGAGTAAAGATTGGATCTTGGGATTCTCTCTCCTAGAAAAAAAAATTTCTCTCAAAAATATGTTTTGCTCGCTTAAAGTATGTATATGTCACGAGTGAAGAAGAAAAAAAAAAATATATATATATATATATATATCTCAGGTCATAAAATGCTGCACCGTTTATACATATATATATGTTTATACTTTAAAATACTGCACCGTTTATACATACATACATACATATATATATATATATATATATATATATTTATATTTATACCTTTAACACACAAAGCACACAGCTTTTGGAGGAGAAATAGTGAATAAAATGAAACTAATAATGCGCGGTATGTATAAAACTATCTAGAGGGGGAGAGAGGTGAATAGATTTTATCCGATATTACCCAATTTTCGTGATTAATCAATATTCCGAAAATGCCCATATCTAGTCAATGACATATCAAGTGTACTAAGTGTGGAATTATAAATGACACAAAATATTTACGTGGAAACCCTCACGGGAAAAACCACGGGCTGGTAAGTGTGCCACACTCGAACCTCGAATCCACTAATTGTGATAATGTTTACAACCTAATCCCGGTATGTAACCCGCTACCACTACCCGTAAACCTGTAAAAGTGGACCTAGTCCAATTGCTTAATCCTTACAATCACTACTTGTAATGATGATCACATCCTAGGTTGACCTCAACCATGCTCGGACCGAAACCCACCATTACTACTCGTAGGCCTGTAATAGCAATCCTAGATCAAGACTTAATTATCCGAAGAGATCATACACCCTAAATGAATATGCAAAGATATCCATATATGCAAATAGAGCTAGGGTATACTATATGCTTATCTAGGATGATAATATGGCAATTAACACAATCCTAGATATTAAAAGCTAAATGACATGTCATAAAGCTTAGCTATGTAGAGGATAACCAATCCTAGATACAATAGCTATCAAAAACAATCTCAAACATTTCAGTGAGATTAATTAGCTAGATGACATATAAACAATAAAACCTAGCTATCACAAAATAACCCAATCAACACATAATCTCAATCTTGTATGTAGAAATTACTCTAAGAACATCCTAATAATAAATGAGATAAATTGATAAGTAAAAACACTAATTATGTAAGATAATAGTGTTCAACATATCATAACATGTGTGTTAAAGAAGGCCCATGCATTAGCACATGCTAGATGATCCTAGATGATGCTTAGATGATGATTTATGCATATGGAAATGGGTTTTGAGAGTTAAAGAAGCAATCTTGGTGCTTTCTCTCACTAGGGAACTCTTAATCTCTCTCTAGGGTTTTGTATTTTTTGTTACTTTTAATACAAATGAGAGAAAAAGATGTATTTATAGTACTAAGATGATATCCTTATAAATTACATGACTTGATCTTCAAAAATGAGCAAAATCGAACTCCAAATGAGTGAGATATGGCCAAATTACGAAACAGGGTCAGGATTGTCGCTAGCATGCTGCTGTCACCCAATGAGCGGCACTTGAACAGCGGCAAATTTCTGTCGCTAGCATGCCCCTGTCACCCAAGGCGCGGCACTTGAACCGTGGCGAAGCGTCACATCACAGAGCTTGATTTTCAAACGACTCAAAACATGACCAAACGACATCGAAACCCTTTGTATGATATATCATTGGAAAGGTATGGAAGTCTAATTTCTACTCCAATTTATGGAATGATATTTTGATGTCTGTAGAAACAATTATGGTCAATTGAGTGAACAATGGTCAGATTCTGATAACAGCAATGATGCCCTATTTTGGTGGTCATTTTGGAGATTTCAAAACCAAACCAAACGGTCATGAAATATTACGAATAATATACCGTTGGAAAGGTATGGGTGTCTAGTTTGCCCAGAATTTACAAAACTCAATTTTAATCTTTTTATAAAAGTTATGGTCACAAGACCATACAAAGGTCAGTTTTGAAAAATGTTTAAATCATTGAAATCCAATCTTTTGAAACTAGACACTTTACTCCAAATAACCAAACTGAAACTAACACTTATCCAAGAGAAGAATGAGACATTCTCAAGTGGTCAACCATCGCGTTAAGACATGCACACCATCGTGCAAGTGCGGACCTTTCCTATCATCTTTGTGAAATGAATTACACCACACTTAAGACTAATATGAAGTGCAAGTGTGGGAAGTGAATGCATCCTAATGCCTAACATGTCATGGCATTGTCATTGAACATGATGCACTCAATTCAAAACATGCATGAATAGAATTCATGGCTTTGCATCCTAATGCCTAAACATGTCATGGCATTTCAATAAACAAGATGCAATCATATAAACATGCATGAAGAGACTTTATAGCTTTGCATCCTAATGCCTAAACATGTTATAACATTTCAATGAACAAGATGCAATCATATAAACATGCAAGAAGAGATGTTCAAGAACATGCATGCACTCATATAAAGCACATAACATACAAGAATGAGATATATGTATGAATTGTGTGTGTGTGCAACTAGATCTCTTTAAACCAAGTAAGCACTAGAATTTACCTTTGGTGCTTCTTCTCTTAAGGTCTTGAAAGGTCAATTGAACCTGATCACCAATGTAGGGAAAAATAATAAATAAAAGTGGTAAACGCAGCGGAAGCGATACTAAAAACGATTAAGTGACTTTTAAAATTTTTCCTTTATGAACCTTAAACCCTTTTAATCAATAAACATGCATATATGTTAACAAAAGTAAATTACCTTTTGTCACGTGATCCGATTGACTTACGTCGATGGTAATCCGCAAGACCTTCAATCCGAGCACGAACGTGGATCACCTAGGAGCGTGGTCTCCCTTTTCTTTGAATTGCAAACCTGTGAATGGACCAAACAAAAAACTTTCTTTTCTTTGTTAGTCACAAAACAATCAAAAGAATGTCAAAAATTATTCCGGTCACTTTTGAGTTCTCAATCTAATGATCGAAACTCGCGTGAACCTAGATCGATATCGTATACACAAGCTTATTGATGATTAAGCAATAGTATACTATCAAAGAATAATTTCACACTCTCTTTTGTCTTTTTAGAATAAAAACTCTCTCTTGGAATTAAGAAGAAGAAGAAAGAAATAAAAAACTCAAGCACCAATAGATTGTGGTGGCCGAACCCTATAAGAACACATATATAGGTTGGCCGAATTTTTTCTTCTTTTTCCTTTAAGGTTGCCGAATTCTATGTAGTCTAAGATTAGGGTTGGCCGAATTCTATAATGTCACTTATATAGGGTGACTTAAATTCAACCCTAATTCTTTTCAACTTAATAGACTTCAAACCCTAATCAAACTCCTTGATTTTTATTCTTTTATTTTTGACTAAATAAAAAGACTCCTTATTTGATTAAATAAATAAAACTAATTTATTTATTTCCTTGTCAAACAAGTCTTTTACTTTTAGGAAAGATTTGTTTCTTTAATTAAACAATTAATCAATAAATTAATTAATTCTTATTTAATTAAAATAAATGAAACAAAATAATATTTTAGGTTAAAATTTTAACCTTGCCGCCCCACTTGATTAAGATTGGGCCTAACATTATTTTCTTATTTCATTTAATCCATTGGACTTTAAATAAAAAGCCCACATGTGAACCAGACCCATTCTTACTAAAAGAAACAAGCCCACATGTCTTTCATTAATATATTAATATAATTGAGCAGCCCATTACTTAAATAATGTGCAAATTATATTCTTAATATATTAAATGCAATTCTAGATGGACCCTTAAATTGGTCCGGTAGAATATATCAAGTGATCCATGCAAGTCCGTGTGGATTGGGGATCTTGGCGGGCCATCTAAATTTAAGCTTCAATAGACATAACCTAATCACAATCAACAAATGATTCACTTAGGTCCGATCCATTAATTTTAACTCATTCCACTAAAGAGCTAAAACTGAACTCTTAAATAAAGATAGAAAAGGAAGATGCTCCTCATTCATACCCTAGACAATCATATTGGAGATAGTGTATCCTCGTGATTAATATCAGTAATCGCCAAGAGTTCATAGACCGCCTATAACTCTCCAAGTTACCATATTTACTCATATGACAATGTTTTGAACTTGGATATTTTGACTTGTCCAGAAGCCATGTTTTCAATAGACACTATCGAAAACTCAACGTTGAGATTTAATATCCAATTACCTCAAAACATCCATATGATGATATTATACTCTCATTTAATTAAATGGAGCCACGATGTCCATATCTATAAATGAAGTCATCTATCGATTAACAAATGAATATCACCAAACTATCGAGGATAGATTATGCGATATAATCGTACTCATTGATAACTCAAATGATATCACTTGCAACCATAAGTCCATCATTTATCTCAGGATTAAGATAGACCCTCCGATTGTCCTGATAATGAAAAGACTATTATCTATTGACGGTTCTAGATAAAGCTTTTCATTGTGATCCAGTTCAATGCACCCAGTGCACTAGATCCTTTTGCTCGAAGACACTCCGATGATTTTAGACTCATCATATCTCATTTGATCCCACTCAAATGCTAGCAAAAGAATTCTACAACTTTAACAAGATAAAGGTGCCCAACCTTTAACTTAAGTTGTGAACATTATTCAAGACTAACTAAAGAATTGTGTCTACCACATACATATCCAGATGTACGAACAATTCTTCTTTTCCCATAGTCTTTAGACCTTATGATTATTTACTTTGACAATTATAATATAAACTATAAATGCTATACGATTTGTTAAACCAGAAATCTCTTTATTAATATGAAAAAGATTGTTAATTACAACATTACACTCTTTCTATTGAGCATAATCCTAACAACCAACAACCAATTCCTAAGCTACCTTTACATCAAGCCCCACATGTGGTTTGTCCACGAAATAAGCCAATTAATAGATGAGAATCCTTACATGAAAAATGAGAGAATCCTATGTGGTGAGCTCACGTGAGAGGCTTCAAATGGTCCAATGATGTGCTAAGTCAACTCCACTCATGCAATATGCAATCACAACAATCATGAATTCATATGCACCATCTAACACACAATAAAACACACTTAACAAAACAAAAATGAAAAAGCAAATTAGGTGGCGTGTAGCCAACGCGGACCGAGAGATGTTTTTAGCGTGGGTGTGGCATTTGGCAAACGGGGCAGCGTGAGTGTTGCGCGCCCTTCGCGGCAGTAAGTCTCTTGGTGTGACTTTTATACCATACCAAGCCGACTTTTGTTCTACGCGTTCTTCAGTCTAGTTTTGACCTCAGAACTCAAAATTCTATTCCGTCTTTGGAATATAGATCCGGACTCAATCACAAATATGGAAAAATATATAACTTTCCACTCTAAGCTCAGAATTGAATTTAGATTTCTGATAAAAACACGGAATGTCTTAAATATCTCAGAAATCATCTGAAACATATAGACAAGTTTCCGAATCGCTCAGAACTCATCTAGGGATAAATCCACACACGGTTGGACTCGTAAAAATACGAAAAATCTCAAAAATATATTTCTTTGAAATACAATGAGATTTTACCAACCATACCAAAACAAGCACAAATACTAAAATGCATGAGTTGTGTGTGTGCACTCTAAATCTCTTCAATTTAGAGTCAAGATAAGTAAATTACCTTCCTTGAAGCTCTTGATGTCCACAATGAGGTCCATTAGCATTTGAGGAGATTTCTTCAATCCTAAGCTACCCTTACATAGTTAAACCCTATTGTGATTTTGTCAACGAAATAAACTAATCAAAAAGTGAGGCACTTACAGCTCCCATATAAATACCACCTTTATGTAAACCGTAATGAGTGTGAGAAAAAGTTTCTAGAGAGATAGGGAGCAAATTGTAGAGAGATAAATTGTAATCAACTCTGAAAGTAGTGGATTGAGTGTGGTGCGCTCCGTGGATGTAGGTAAATTGCTGAACCATGTAAAATCTTTAGTGTCGTTCTTTCTTCTTATTGCTTTCATATTATCTGTTTGTGTGTGTGTGTGTGTTTGGATTTGTGAGTGTGTGACTTTTCTTACAACAATTGGTATCAGAACTCTTGGTTGAGGTAGATTATTTTTCACACAAATTTAGGTTTTCTCGAGGTCATCAATTTCTTCGTAGAGATGAGATCAAAGAAGGATACTTATAGGATTGAGAAATTTGATGGGTCGAATTTCTGCTTCAAGAAGATACATATGGAGGATTATCTGTACCAGAAGGACCTGCATTGGCTAATAAAAGAGAAGATAGAGAGTATGGCCGACTCAGATTGGTCAGTGAAGCAGAAGCCGAAGAACATGGATGAAAAGGATTTCAAACTCCTGGACCAGAAAGCATTAGGAGCAATTCATCTCAGTTTGACAAAACAAGTCGTTTTCAACATAAAGGATCAACAGATTGCTAGAGATCTTATGAAAACTCTATCTGACCTATATGAACAACCTTCTACGATAAGGAAAGTCCATATTGTTAAGAAGTTATCAAATTTGAAGATGACTGAAGATCAAAGCTTTAAAGAGCATCTAAATTAGTTTAAAGAAGTGACGGATGGGTTATGTTCTGTGTCTATAGGTTTTGATATGGAGTTATTTGTGGTATTTATGCTCACTCAATTGTAAGAAAAGTTGAAGATGACAAGTCAGTCAATTGCCAACTCGTTCCGGAAAGAAAAATTGAACTTCCAATAAGTTGTGAACATGATCATAGCCGAAGTGATCAAGTTGCATGAAGAAGGACTAAGGGCATCTACATCTTCAGCACTGAATATGGAAGGTAGAGAAGGCAAAAACAGAAATCGGAACACGAATCAACGGGGATGATCAAACTTAAGAGGAAAGTTTAAATCTAGGTATTATGTCAACTATTCGAGAAATCAGCAACGTAACAAAAAGGATGTAGAATGCTGGAATTGTGGTAAGAAGGGTCATTTCTCATATGAGTGTAAATATGAGAAGAAGGATAAAGGCAAGGGCAATGCGAACCGTGTGTCAGAGGAGTCAGATGACTGTCCCATATGCTTATTGAAAAGCAAGATGGAGTCCTAGGTTCTAGATTCAAGAGTGTTATTCCATGCCACACTTCATAGGGAGTCGTTCGAGAACTATGTCTCTAGAAGCTTGGGTAAGGTGTATTTTGGTGATCATCAATCATGCAATATTATCAGGAAGCGAGATGTGAAGATTCAGCCGAAAAGGTCAGTTTGGAAGCTCGGTAATGTGAGTCACATACTGATTTAAGGAAGAATTTGATCTCCATTAGGCAATTGGCGTTAAACGGTTATATGACAACTTTCATAGGTGATAAGTGGAAGATCTCGAAGGGTATTATGACAATCACCCGAGGAAATAAGAATAGGTCACTTTACAAAACCATGGATGATTGTGGTTCAATCGCTATGGTAGAAGGTAAAGATGATCCAAACTTGTGGCACTAGAGATTTGGGCACATAAGTAGTTATGGGATGAAGTGTTTGCATTCGGAAGGAAAGTTGCCAGATTTGAAGAGTGTTGAGATTGATTTATATGAGAGTTGCGTGTCGGGAAAATAGAAGCGAGTGAGTTTCAAGAAGATCGGAAGAGCACCAGCAAAGGAGAAGCTAGAACTAATGCACATTGATGTTTGAGATCCAGTTTCAGTCTTGTCAACTGGAGGTAAATATTATTTTATCACATTCATTGATGACCACTTTAAGAAGGTGTGAGTTTATTTTTTAAATCACAAGTTTGAGGTGTTTAACGCTTTCAAGATATGAAAAGCTAGGGTTAAGAACGAGACAAGGTTGAAGATCAAAAAGTTGCATTTAGACAATGGTGGAAAATATAAAGACAATAAGTTCAAGAAGTTTTGCTACTAGAGTAGGATAAAGCTCAGTAGGATAGTTTCTGGAACCCCACAACATAACGGTATAGCAGAATAGATGAACATGTCATTGACTGAGAGAGCCAGAAGTATGCAGTTACATTCAAGGTTGCCAAAATAATTCTGGGTGGAAACAGTCAATACAGAAACAAATTTGATCAACAAAGGATCATTAAAGCCTTTGGACCTTGCTATACTAGAGGAGATCTGGACTGGAAAAGAGGTACAAATTTCTCAATTTAAAGTGATTGGGTGTGTTTCTTAAGTACATGTAGGTGATCATGCGAGGAGTAAGCTAGACGCTAAGTCAGTGAAGTGTACTTTGGTGGGCTATGGAGAAGATAAATTTGGTTATAAGCTGTTGGATGACTAAAATCGCAAAATGATCAGAAGTAGAGATTTCGTCTTCAATGAAAGGTTCATGTACGAAGACAGGAACACATTTGTGCTTGAGCCGGAAGAGCTAGAGTACTTCGGGCCAAATGATGTATCAGATAACAGGGTCGTGGAATATGGTAATCAAAATGATGAAGAACAAGATGTATAGCCCTAGGTTTAAGAACCTATCCTATATAGAGATGTTCCAGCAATACAGGCTCATAGTGCATTAAAAAGATCAACTCAAACTTCTATACCAAATAGGAAGTACTTACAATCCATGTTAATAGATGCAGGAAACCTGAGTGCTATGATGAGACATATCAGGGAGAAGATGTGAGCAAGTGGGAGTTTGCAATGAAGGATGAGATAAACTCATTGATTTCTAATCAAAGTTAGGAGTTAGCCAAGTTGCCTAAAGGAAAGAAAACCCTACAGAATAAGTGAGTGTTTCGAATCAAAGAGGAACATGATGGTTCCAAGAGATACAAGGCATGACTAGTATTCAAAAGCTTCTAACTAATAGAAGGTATCGACTATTCTGAAATTTTCTCTCCTGTTGTTAAACTAACTATGATCCAGTTAGTGTTGAGTATTGTCACAGCAAAAAGGTTATATCTGGAGCAGTTAGGTGTGAAGACTGTCTTTTTTCATGAAGATTTGGTGGAAGAGATATACATGATTCAACCGGAGGGGTTTGTAGGAGTAGGCAATGAAGAATTGGTGTGTAGGTTGACGAAGAGCTTGTATGGTTTAAAACAAGCTCTCTGACAATAGTACAAGAAGTTCGATGGGTTTATGCAAGGCAATGGCTATTTCAGATGCAATGATGACCACTACTGTTACTTCAAGAAGGTTAAGTCAAGTTTTATTATTTTGCTACTTTATGTTGATGACATGTTAGTAGCTGGTGTAGATTTAAAAAAGATTAACAACTTGAAGAAGCAACTCTCGAGTGAGTTCTTGATGAAGGATTTAGGTGCAGTAAAGCAGATTCTTGGAATGAGAATTAGCAGAGACGAACAGAAAGGTACATTGAAACTTTATCAAGCAGAGTATGTTCGGAAGGTGTTGTAGAGGTTCAACATGGGTGATATGAAATCGGTAAGAACACATTTGGCTAGTCATTTCAGGTTGTCCAAGGAACCAAGTCCGAAGATGAAAGAAGAGAAGGACTTTATAGCTAAAGTTCCTTATGCTTCAGCCATTGGAAGTCTAATGTATGTCATGACTTGCACAAGACCAGATATTTCTCATATAATGGGAGTTTTGAGCCAATACATGTCAAATCATGTCAAATCTAAGCAAGCCTCACTAGGAGGCCGTGAAGTGGATCCTAAGATACCTGCATGGTACAACAGAGAGATGTCTAACCTTCAAAAGAGATGAACTTAAGCTAGAAGGTTATGTAGATTCAGACTTTACTGGAGAGGTGGATCATAGAAGAAGTACCACCAGATATGTGTTCACAATGGCTAATACCACGATTAGTTGGATGTCCCAGTTGTAGAAGATAGTGACAATCTCAACAGCTGAAACAGAGTATGTGGCTATGACAGAATCGAGCAAGGAGCTGATATGGTTACAAAGGTTGTTAGTTGAGTTGGGATTCGATTAAGTGATGTTGTGTTACCACTTCATTCGATCATTAATCGAAGAAGAAGTGCTGAAGTTACTGAAGATTGCAAGAATTAAAAATCCGGCTGACATGTTAACTATGCCAGTCACTACTAAGAAACTGAAGCTGTATGTAGCTTCAGTGGATCTTCAATAGTGAAGACATGGGGAATGAACGCACCATTATTTATCCACTAAGTCCTCGACAAAGGATGTAGAACGTTTATTGATGTTCAGTCTTTAAGTGGGAGATTGTTGGAGTGTGTGAAGACCAAAGTCAACAACGATGACTAAAAGACAAATAAGCAATTAAGTGCTTTGGAATAGGGAAATCTTTGTTTTTTTGGTGCACACTGTTGTGATTTGTGATGTGGCTTTCACAACAGCAATGACAGCACTTTGCTAATAATGAAGAGCGTTGTGTGTTGCGCTGTGTATTTCGACAACGGTTTTGATAGCGGTCAGACACCAGTGTTTCACGTTAAGTGGTTTTAACGGCGGTATTGACATCGTTTCAATTCCAGGGGTTTACGCTGTGGGAACGACTATGGCTTCGACATCGATATGGACAGCGGTCTGGCGAATTCTTGCGAGAATAGGAAATCTTCCTCATAAAGAAATAGAATCCTTATTAGGATTTGGCAAACCCTAATGCTCCCATATAAATACCACCATTATGTAAACCATAATGGATGTGAGAAAAAGTTGCTAAAGAGATAGAGAGCAAATTGTAAAGAGATTGAGAGATTATAATCAACTCTAAAAGTAGTGGATTGAGTGTGGTGCACTCCGTGGATGTAGACAAATTGCTGAACCATGTAATATCTTTGATGCCGTTCTTTCTTCTTATTGTTTTTTATATTATCTGTTTGTGTGTATTTGGATTTGTGTATATGACTTTTCTGACAACAAAATTAAAAATTGAAAAAGTGAATTTAAAGGATTATGATTAGTATTTCAAACACAAAAAGTTATGCATTGATATATAAAATATAGTTTTTTTATTCCAACATAAATATGACGGAAAGAAAGATACACACTCCATCACAACAATTACAGCAAGTTAAATATTCATGGGAATTGATGTCAAAACGCTATAACACATTATTCTTCTTAAAGGGCATATTATATAGAGAGCAATGAAGACTTCTTCATTGGTTTATATGGGAACAGGATCGACAAGCAAGGATGCAATATGAGCTTGCATCTGTTTCCCAACACGTGTGAAGTTATCATCTCCATCGTAAATCAGATGTGTGGTTCTTGTAAAATTGAGAATACACATAAGCAAAGGCCTTGGAAGATGTTGACCTAGTTTAAGGCATTCTTCATTCACATCTTTCCATGAACTCTTCACTTGCTTATTGAATTCTTCATAAGTTTCTTTCTGTGATGCGCCATACTGTTTCATCTAACATTCCACACTTGAGGGTATGTGTCCTCTTTCTCGTTCGAACTGCATGCATACACCGATACACGCACAAACATATATTTATACGATTAAAAAAATTGAAAGAGACTATATTGGTATTGTTAAGGTTCGAGTTACCGCTATCACACAACAGCTTTATAAAAAAATAAAAAAATAAAAAAATAAAAATTTAAAAATTAAAAATCGAAAGATCGAGTAGCTAGGGAACTAATTGATACCTTATGTGATTTGACATCTTCGACGAGTCTTAACATTAATTCAGAAGCTTTCAGAATTGTAGGTCTACCGAGAGCCCAATCTAGGGCTTCTTTGGTTACCATGGAGTCCATAATGCTCATAAAAGCTTCGGCTACAGTGAAGGTGTAACCAACTGATACCAATGCCACGCTCATGTACTCCTCATATGTCGGAGTTCGATTATCTCGGAACCACGTGGACTCCTCGTAATAGGCACCGCATATCATTTTCATCTGCCAATATATATGCAAATTCAATTAATTTTACATTTTAAACAATAATTAATAATAAATAATAGTGATAGTGATGCAAACTGCTTCTATCCCGTAGTGAACTCGATATGACCATCCTTTATTGGCTAATTCTTGCTCAACTTCTTGGTAAAAATCCAACATTGCTTTATAAATGATTTGCATGTATTCTGGAAGTTGATCCATGCAACTCATATCCCACCTGAAAATCAAAATTAAGCTTGCAATTAATATAATATAATATATATATATATATTCTCTTCTAATTAGGTTTATCCAAATATAGATGGATGATCAAACCTGTTGATTGCTTCTGTAAAGAGTGTGAGCTCTTCAGGTGTGCCATAAGCATCGTATGTATCGTCTATAAAGGTCAATATAACAACTCCTTTGGCAAGTACTTTTCTACTAATAGAGTAATGCCTATCTGGCTGATGATACAGTCCAAGCATCCAAAAATAGCCCTCAACCAATCGGTCTCTTGCAAATGGTAACCTTCCGATGAAATCCAAATTCTTCCACCATCTGAAATCACATTAAATTATTTCGATAAGCTGTCAGATTCATCTTATGGTATACGTTGTTAACAGATTAATTATAAAGGCTATCTAGATTTTGTGGGAATATTGAACCATATATATATATATATATTATAATTATAAAGACGAAAAGGAACTAGCTTACTCAGAAAGTTCACATAGTTCTTTCTTGTGTAATGCTTGAAGTAGATTGAAATCCAATTTGGCAAGCCTTAGTAAAGCTTGGTTATCTTGGTAAATGGAGATGTAACGCCTAGCCTCAATCCTTGGAACAGCCTTGTGTATGGGCCATTTTAGAACATGAAGTATTTGCTGTGCTGCCAAAGGATTATTAGTGGCCATTAATTTCAGATGAGTGGTGGTGAAATCAATGGCCTCCTCAAGTATATCTTCTTCATGCACCATCAGCTGTGCTGCTTCATACAAGCTCAGCATTCCACACATATCGCTTTTCAACGACTCCTTGAAATTGCCTTTGTCATCTTTGAACTTGTTGAATATATCTGATACATACATAAATTACATAATCAAATCAAAATTTTTTTTTTTTTTCAAAAAGGATTAATTTGACAGAAATAATTAATAAGATGTACTGATCAATGATCATGCATGAATGACACTAATTACCACTTGAAACATGATGTCCATGTTGTCTTAAAAGTCGAAAACAAAGAGCAGCAATGTAAAGATCAATATGATCATTATTAATTAAATGATGATCAGAAGAATCATAGACATGTCGTAATAGTTGTTCGATCTCTGTTTCGAAGTGATATCCCAGCCCTAATCGCTCAATTGCATCGATAAGATTAAGTTGCTCCGATAAAGCAGAATGCTTAGCAGCAATAGCAAGCAGCTCCCCTCTCACTTGTATCTTGAGTTTTTCAACCTCTTTTAATTGACTAGCACGAAGGATCTGCATATACAATTACCAAGTTAATCAAGTATTAGTTTTTGACATTATAACAAAGAAACACCACACAATGTGATTTCATGGTGAAAGACATATTGCTCATTCAGCTTCACATCTTGGTAAAGAAACACAATTTAGACACGTAATAATTATCATGATATGCATGCAATAATTCGGACCGACCTCATCTTGTTCAAAGTTGTAGTTGAGAAAGCGATCACCCTAAATATTTGAGTGAAAGTTGGCCATGGGACGGACTACCGGTGAGGCTTGGCCGGCCGATGACATATTGATAGCAGCAGCTGTATAAAAAATACTACAAGTTTTTAGATGTATCAGGTATATAGATATACAAGTTATGTGATAACCACCGGTATTTAAAGGGTAGCCAACTGCCAACTGCTTGTCAAAAAATTTAAAGGGCAGCCAACTTGATGAATTAAATTAAATTAAATTAAATATTCATGAAGTAAGTTGTCATTGGTGATTCATCAATTCATATGAATAAATGAACTTGTTAGACTGAGCCGCCTCCTTATATTGGAAATTGAAAATTGATTGGTTATTGAAAATTGATTGGTTATTGACCTGGGGTGTTATCACGCGGCTTTTTTCTTTTACTAAATTAAACAAATATTAGCTAGTTTTTGACATTATAATAAAGAACCACCACACAATGTGAATGGTGAAAGGTGCTCATTCAGCTTCACATCTTGGTAAAGAAACACAATTTAAACATGTAATATTTATCATGATATGCATGAAATAATTCAGATCGACCTCATCTTGTTCAAAGTTGTAGTTGAGGAAGCAATCAACCCAAATGTTTGAGTGAAATTTGGCCGTGGGACAGACTACCAGTGAGACTTGGCCGGCCAATGACATATTGATAGCAGCAGTTAAATTAAAATACCGATGACTTGGCCGGCCGATGACATATAAAATACTACAAGTTTTTAGATGTAGATATGAGCGTACAAGTTATGTGATAACCACTAGTATTTAAAGGGTAGCCAACTTGCTGAATTGATGATTCATCAATTCATATGATTCATCAACTCATATGAACTTCATTACATAATTTTATTAATCGCTGTCAAAAAACATCATGGGAGCTCTTTGAATAGTCAACCTTAATTTCAACAAATCCAATCAGATAATAAATAATATGTAGAAGAAAAATTATCTTGTACATAATTACGGGTCAGGTAAGATTTGCCTTCATTAATACAAGAGTTAATTTGCTTACTTAGGCCTTTTTTTTTTTATTTTTTTATTTTTTTATTTTTATTTTTTTTTTCTGTTTTTTTGGTTTTTGTTTTTTAAATATTTATATTGTTTTTAACTTATTTCAATTGCCTTCGCAAAACAGTTTGGTAGAGTCAGGTTCAGGATCAGACGTCTAAGAGGGCTGACCCGGGCTATAGCCGGTCAGCCTTTTGTGAAATTTTTTTTGTGTTGTTTTATTATGTTAACTGGTTATTGATAACTAGTAGAATAACTAGAGTTAAAAGTGATTGTCTTCTCCCAATGTGTAGCTGTCACCTCAAACATCAATCCATCCCAATTCTCTCTCTCTCTCTCTGATCCTAATTCTCTCTTTCATCCGATTAATAATTCTTTCCTCCCTCAAAATTTACAATCACAAAATTAAATATAAAAATATATCAATATCAGATTCTTTAACTCATGTATTTTTCTTCGTTATTTTTTTTTTTCTAATTAACAAGCTCGTGTTTTGGATTTATTATTCATCATTTTAATTTAAGGGTAAGACCCATTATGTCCATTTTATCTATCTGTATTTTTAGAATTTGGATCCTTTGTTGTTTTGATATTTATCCTAACTTACTCTGTTATGATCGAAAGCACTTGAAGGTAATACTTGCATTTAAAGTAATGAAAATGAAATTAATCTCAACCATTGATTACACATATCACCAGATCTATTTAGATTGAGACAAAAATCAGCTCAACAGATAATTCAAATCTGTATTTTTGTTTTTTAATTAATGAAATTTTCCAGTAACGTTGAAATTCACTTTATTTATTTATTTATATATATATATATATATATATATAGATCTATTTGTTTTAGCTCACCTTAGTAAAAAATCATGGGTACGCCCCTGGCCGGATTAAGATACAACATGCAGGTGACCGCACCAAATAGGCTACTAGCAATCGTACGAGGCCGATGGTGTAATACAATGATAAATAAAGTTCGTCCCAAAGGAATAGATGTTGAGTATTGAAATTGGTTAACCATCTAGTATTTGGACAATCAAAATAAGATGGATCTTTCTTCTACTCTACTCAATTTAAAACTAGAATTAAACTAATGATTAACAACTACAATTAAAGCAAGTAACAAGGAAAAGTCACACACAAGCAAGTGATAGTACTACTAATAGGAAATTAGGCTAAGACTGTAAATCCACCTAACCAATTCTCACCGATTTATAGACACATCATTGAAGATAAATTATGCAAGTGTAAATGTAGACCCGTGACAACCCTCAATTAGTTTCTACTCTCTCTCAAGTGAAAAAACATTTAAAGTGTTTCATATAGTGTCTAATTAAACCCGGGTCGGGGCGGGGGGGGGGGGGGGGGGTGGAATCCCCAACTTTTCGGTTAATCAATATTAATCACAAAATCCCCTAATGTTTAACACAAGCCATCATTGTAAGATAAGTGCGGAATATAATAGCAATGGCACAATGATTTTTTTTACGTGAGAAAACCCCAAAATGGTAAAAAACTCACGGGCCTAATTGCCAATCGATCCCTTAGATCCACTATTTGCAGTTACAATATAGGTTGACCACATCACACCTAATCAATTACTAATCCGTCTTTGCTACCCGCATGCCTTTAATAGAGATTTTAGGCTTTTACTTGTAAACTACCCACGGTAAATACAAGACTTAACTCTCAATAGAAGAGAAATGCAACCTAGTATGAATATGAACAATATTCAAAATGCATAAATGTTGGGTCAACACATTTGATGCTTATCTAGCCATGGATGAACAAGTCAAACAATCCTAGATATCATATTGCTTTATGACAGACATACAACTTAGCTATATGAGCAAATGGAACCCTAGATACAAAAGCTATCACAATACAAAACCAACAATCAACACAAAAATTTCAACTTGTAAATAAAAATCAATCTTGATGCAAAACAAGTCATAAAGGAGATATCTTGTTAATCAAGAACACAAGAATGGATGAATATGATGTTCTACTTACCAAGTAATGTGTGTTGAAGAAGACCTATGAAGAACACAACCTAGATGATGTTTGAATCATGAATGAATGATGGGTATTTGGGTTTTAGTTAAGAAAAATCAAATCTTGGTAGCTTTTCTTTGAAGACACTCTTAGACTCTCTAAAGATTGTATTTTGAGCTCTTGAAACGTAATAGAGAGAAAGATATATATATATATATATATATATAAGTGCCAAACAAAACAGTGTCGTTTTGGAAAAGTAAGGCTGATACTAAACACTGCGTGGGTATGTACCTGCGCACTACCCGCGCATTGGGAGCTGAAAAAACACCAGAAGTTACTTCTCTAGTGACTGTAGGGGTAAGGACCTACACATCACCCCTAAACCGGGAGTTGAAAAAACACCATAAGATACTTCTCTAGTGATTGTGCGGGTAAGGACCCGCACATCACCTACACACCGGGAGTTGGAAAACAACCCGAGTGCAAAACGCGGGTGGTGCGTGGTTATAGACCCGCGCACTACCTACACACTAGGACCATCTCCAGTGGACACTCATCGCGCTAAAAACAAGCACACCATTGTGCGGTACAGATGTTTTCAATCAAGCATTAGGAAACAAATTATAATGTTCAATACCACACTTAGATCTAACAACAAGGTGCATGTGTGGGAAGTGAAGAACACATACAAATAAGAATTGAAACACAAATGTAGGATGACTAAAACATGCATGAAAAGTGTGTATGTGCAACTAATCTCTTCAATTAAGAGTAAAGACGAGTTAGCTACCTTCCTTGAGGCACTTGAAGACACAGTGAGGTCCAATAGAATTTGATGAGAAATCTTTGAACCTAAGCTACCCTTACAATTTTAAACCCCATTGTGATTTTGTCAACAAAATAAGCTAATAAAAAAGTTAGGCATTTACAATCTCCCCCTTTGGCTATTAAATGACAAAAATACCACTCACAAAGCAACCTCATAACTACAAGAGATGGTTAGTTAACAAAAATTTTCTACGTAACAATAAAGCTCTTAATCTAAGTTTTGAACATCTTCAAGTCAATCCAAAAATTGTAGAGAAAAAACAACCAACACTCAATTAACAAGAAAAATACCTTTCAAGAACAAGTGTGTGAGGTGCTCATAATGAGAGTATTTGCAATTGCCTTAACAAATTAAACCAATACAATCAAATAATATAACCATGCAATGCATCCCCTTAAATGCAACATCCCAAAATGGGTTATTCTCTCTCAACTCAACTCCCCCCAAATATGATACCAATAAAGTACTATTTCTCACAACCTTTCTCCCCCTTTTTGTCATGAGATAGGCAAAGGGAGTCTACCATAATAGGTAAGCAGTAGCAAGGAGAACTTATAGCCTAAACACATATGCATAATCATATAAACAACTTTATGCAACTCAATTAAGTAAGAGAGATTCAAGGAGTTTTATTTTATGAAAATGTGTGATATAGATGCTTTGCATGCAAGAAATGTTGCATTCAAGTCTAAAATAATGGTATTTGGCAAAGCAAACAACAAAGGTTTCCAAAAGAATTCAAACCAATTTCACTCTTTGTCATGATTAAACTAGGGATATAGTTTTTATAAGAAATTCAATTTAAGGAGCAATTATATCAAACTTTATAAGTAAGACAAGGCATGAGCGATTTTTGCATGCTTTTCGATTTTTTTTGTGTAAGATACCCGTATGATAGTAGTCTTGTTTAACTAATAAAGAGAGAGAGAGAGAGAGAGAGAGAGAGAGAGACTTTAGATTTTAAAATACATTGAATGGATACAAGATCCTTATTGATTGGAGTCTCAACATTGCTTTTTACACATATTTTCACATTCAAAATTAAGTAATCAACATTTCATACATATTATTTTAAGCATGTCATTAGAAAGAAATCATCATGTCATTGAGATCTATCATAAGTCATTCAAAGAGTACTTCCAAAGTAAATCTCCTAGTCTAAAAATGCATGTTTGCAAGTAAAGCAATGTTGCACACTTATTAAGAAAAACACATTTAAGAATGTACAACCAATCATCTCAAGCAATTAAAAAAAAGGCATAAAATTTATCAATGTAGCACAATGCAATTTTATGCAATTTTGCTCTTTTTGCTTGAGCTCCTCATATGGGGTCAAGACATACCATTTCTACCTCTGTGACAAATCCTAACAGACTTACTAAGGTTACCAAATCTAAGAGTGTCTAAGGGCTTTGTGAACAAGTCCGCTAGTTGGTTATTAGTTCCTACATGCTCTAATGCAATAGTTTTTCTCTTAACTAGCTCTCTAATGAAATGATGTCTAATGTCAATGTGCTTTGTCTTAGAATGTTGAACGGGATTCTTTGAAATTTGAATGGCACTCATATTATCACAAAACAACGTGAGAGTACCTTGCTCTAAGCCACAATAGGCTAGCATTTGTTTCATCCACAACAATTGAGTATAAACATTACCGACAGTAATGTATTCTACCTCGGCGGTAGATAGGGAAATTGAGTTTTGTTTCTTACAAAACCAAGACACCAAATTGTTTTCTAGGAAAAAGCAACCACCCGATGTCCTCTTCCTATCATCAAATTTCTCGCCCAATCGGCATTACTAAATCCAACAAGACTTGGATTAGTGTCAAGAGAGTACCAAATCCCATGATTTGAGATACCATTCACAAACCGAATGATCCACTTCACCACAACAAGATGAGTTTCTTTGAGATTAGCTTGGTATCTAGCACAAACACCCATACTAAATTAAATATCGGGTATACTTGCGGTCAAGTAAAGCAAGCTTTGATCATGCCCTGATATAAGCTTTGATCAACACTCTTTCAACTAACATATTTGCTTAGCTTCAAGGTGGTACTCATTGGTGTGTCACAATGTGTTGCATTCTCAATGCCAAACTTTTTCACTAGGTTTTTTACATACTTAGCTGGGATATGAAGATCCTATCATGCATTTGCTTAATTTGCAAGCCTAGGAAGTAATTTAGTTTACTAACCATACTCATCTCAAATTCATGGGATATAACATCAATGAATTGTTGCACTTTTGACTTGTTGGTGGAACCAAACACAATGTCATCAACATAAATTTGAGCTATGAAAAGCTCATCTATATTGCAATTGATGAACAAAGTCTTGTCAACACTACCTCTTGAGTGGCTATTGTCAATAAGATAAAGAGTAAGACGCTCATACTAAGCCCTTGGTGCTTATTTCAACCTATAAAACGCCTTCTTGAGGCGATAAACATGAATAGGGTGGTGTGGATCCACAAACCCATTAGGTTGCTCAACAAATACTTCCTCATGAAAGAAGTCATTAAGGAAGGCACTCTTAACGTCCATTTTGTGTAATTTGAACTTATACACAGAAGAAATGGACAAGAGAAGCCTTATAGACTCAAAATGGGCAACAAGAGCAAAAGTCTCCTCAAAGTCAATACTTTTAATTTGAGAGTATCCTTATGTAACAAGCATAGCTTTGTTTCGCACAATGTTACCATCTTCATCGGTTTTGTTCATAAACACCCATTTGGTGCCTATTACATTGGTATTCTTAGGCCTAGGAACTAGAAACCACACCTCATTTCTTTCAAATTGGTTTATCTCTTGTTGCATGACAAGAACCCAAAACTCATCATTCAAGGCCTCATCGACTTTCTTGGGTTCTATTTGAGAGGTGTAACAAGTATAACTAATTTGATTAGCTATTTGATGCCTAGTCCTAACACTTTCATTAACATCTCCAATAATATCATCCTTATCATGAAGTTTCCTAACCCAAGGAGCAGATTCACTAGAGTGTAAAGGTGGATCTCTATTAAGAGGTTGATCATCCTCTTCATTTTGGTTTGACTTCACATCACTTAAAGTCTCACCGCACTCTTTTAAAGGAAGGTCATTAATCTTATAAACATTCTCATCATGGTTATCATTTTTGGGCCTACAATTATCAATGACAACATTTGATGATTCCATAACACTTCGAATTTTTTAATTGAAAACTTTATAGACATTGCTATTAAGTGCATATCCAATGAAAATAGACTCATCACTCTTGGCATCAAACTTGCCAAGTTGATCTTAGTCATTAAGTATATAACACTTGCTTCCAAAGATGTGGAAGTAGTTAACATTGAGTTTTCTACCCTTCTATAACTCATAAGATGTTTGTTTAGTCCCGGGTGTTAGGTTGTAGATTTGTGTTAGCTTGATTCCATATCAAAACTCTCTTTCTTTGTAATCTCTAATTGCTTAGGTAGTTTGTGGTTGATATGTGCTTCAACGGAGAAAAATAACTTCTTATGCAAAGTTCGTTTTCAAGAGGAAATGTGTTTATTTGGATGCTAATGCATCGAGATTCTTCTTCCTCTTGTGAGGTGTAAGCGCACACACACATTGCATATATTTGTCTTCCTGTATTGTTGAGCTAAATTGGTCTAACACATTCACACACTTGATGACGAACGCACATGCATTAGATTCAATTTGACAACTTTTGTAATATTGCATGTTCTAGAACTATATCTAGGAAATGGCATACATGTGTGTTCTTGGGTTTGTTTATTTGTGTTTTAGGGATATTGGTGTTGAATATTATCTCATATCGTTTCTTATTGAGTTCCGGTAATTTTGGTTACTCATTCATTAGTTTTCGAGTTTCGAGTAGGAAGTTATAAAACTTTCCGTTTATTTATCATGCATGGACTTCATCTTTGTGTATCGAGTCAAATTCCTAATTTCTTGTCAAGGTTTCATAGTCATCCATGTTCATGAGAGAGTTACAATTCGTAATCCACAAACAAATTAGAATTCAGAGTTCAGATGCCGGAGAACGCTCGAAGAACGCCTGAGGAGCACGAGGGAGGAAGGGAATGGCCAAAGGCCATTCACCTCATCTTCCTCGAGGAGGCATGTGGCCAACTTGGGGAAGTCATCCCTCTACCCCCGAGATGGCCACGCGCCTCCTCAGGGTGGTGGGGTGGAGAGGCCATCTAGGGTGGCCAAGCTTGCCTTCTCTCCATGACACCTTCTTTCATTTTAAATCTCGTTTCTCTCTTATTTTTCAATTTGAAGAACACAAGTGCAGGAATTTTCAAAGAGTTTGTTTATTTTTGTTTTGGTCATATCTCTATCAGTTCAACTCCGATTTGAGTGATTCAAAAGCCAAAATTGTTGGTCTTGAAGAGATGAACAATCCTCAAGCTTCCTAGAGGTGTGATAGTCACATCTTTTATAGGAAGTTGGCAAAGTGGTTCACTAGGCCCGAGGGTAGAATAAGAGTTGATCGCTTGGGGAGAGTATCTTGTGTTGATTGCTTTTTGAGTGTTTATCTCCTATTTTTCATAGTGAATTGTAGTTTGCCGGTGGTTGTGGTATCAACTCGTGGACGTTTTCTCATCGAGGTTTTACTACGTAAAAATATCTTGTGTTGATATTCGTAGTTTAGTTTTTTTACTTGATATTAACTTTTATTGCTTATAACACTTGCTTAATCATATTCATATTGACTTGTTCAAAGCAATCTACTTGTTAAAGATTCTAAATGTGCTTAAATTGCTTGTGAAGAAAAAGAAGTGGAGGAATTTGGGCATATATCTATTCACCCCCCTTAGGTATATTTTACAGTATAAGTGGTTAAAGGAATTTCACCGGACCTAAGGAATATTCTATTCCCTATATAACAAGTCGTATTAACGGCTTTAGCCCAAAAATTTCTAGGAACCTTCGGGCCATCTCTTGTAAGACTTTATTCTTCCTTTCTACAACTCTATTCTATTGAGGAGTTCTAGGTGCCAAAAATTCCTGGGAAATACCTAAACTATTACAAAAGCTTTCAAAGCTAGCATTTTCAAACTCTTTCCCATGATCACTTCTAATTCTCTTAATGCTCTGGGGTGAGGGGTGTGAATAGGTTTTAACCAAATTAATTGCCAACTATTTCGGTTAATCAATATTAATCTCAAACACCCCTAATACCTAACACAAATCATCTTGTGAAATAATTGCGGAAATAATCTAAATGACAAAATGATTTATTTTATGTGAGAAAACACCAAAAGGGTAAAAAACTTACAGGCATAATTGCCAATCGAAGCCTCAAATCCACTACTTGCAAATACGATTACAATCTAGGTTAACCATATCACACATATATGATTACTAATCCGTCTTTGCTATACGCGGGCCTTTAATAGTGATTCTAGGCTCTTGCTTGTAAACTACTCAAGGTAAATACAAGACTTAACTCTCAAAGAGAAGAGATATGCAACCTAATATGAATATGATCAATATTTAAAGTGCATAAATACAAGGTCAAACATTTAAGCTTATCTAACCATGGATGAACATGTCAAACATTCCTAGATATCATGTTGCTATATGACATGCATACAACTTAGTTATATGTGCAAATAAAACTCTAGAGCAATAGCTATCACAAACAAAGCACAAAACACATCACAAAAACTAATCTTGATACAAGTCAAGTCATAAAGGAGCAATCTTGTAAAGCAAGAACACAAATATAGATGAAGATGATGTTCTAACTACAAGTCATGTGAGATTAAGGAAAACCCATGAAGAACATACGTAAAAGATGCTAGATGATGTATGAATCATGAAAGGATGATGGGTTTTAGTGTTTTGGATGATAAAAATCAAGTCTTGAAATTTTTTCTTTGAAGACACTCTTTAGCTTTCAAAAGTTGTAATTTTAGCTCTAAAAAATGAAATAGGAACATCAAGACATATATATGTATATATATACATATATAAACCGTCTTGTGCGCTGTAAATCTCCTAGTCCAAAAATGTTTTAGGAAAAAATATTTAGGAAAAAAAGGTTTCAGATTCCGTCTTGTGCGCTGGTCGAGTAGCGCATGACCAACGCAGAACCTCTGCTCGCGACCAACGCAGAACCTCTGCTCGAGTTGCGCTGGTGTGTGCCGCCCATGACGACCAACATATGACCAACGGCAAACCTCTATCCATTTAGCATGGGAGCTGCGCTGGTAGACTAGTGCTAGTCCAGCGCAATGCACGGGCTAGGGGACTAGTGCACAACACATATTACACATATCAAACACAAAATGGTGCAATTGTGAAGACTGAAATGAATACACACAAAAAGCAATGATCACACATGCATACAAGAGGAGTGTGTGTGTGCAACTAAATCCCTTCAATTAAGAGTCAAGACAAGTAAGTTACATTCATGGAAGCACTTGAAGTCCACAAAGAGGTCCATTGGCATTTGAGGAGAATTCTTCAATCCTAAGCTACCCTTAAAATATTAAACCCCATTGTGAATTTGTTAATGAAATAAGTCAATCAAAAAGTGAGGCATTTACAATCTCCCCCTTTGGCTATTTCGTGACAAAACCAATACTCACAAAGCAACCTCACAAATACAAAAAAAATGGTTGGTCAACAAACTTTTCTACATTACAATAAAGCTTCTAGTCTAAGTCTTAAACATCTTCAAGTCAATCCCAAGCTTGTGGAAAAAAAATCCAACCTACACACGATCAACAAGAAAGGTACCTTCTAAGAGCAAGTGTGTATGAGGTGCTTATAACAAAAGTAATTGCAATTGTCTTAACAAAAATAAACCAATACAATCAAAAATGTAATCATGCAATGCAATACAACTCCTCCTAAATGCATCATCTCAAAATGGGTTACACTCTCTCCACTCAACTCCTCCTGCATATAATGCCAAAGAAAGCACTATTTCTTACAACCTTACTCCCTTTTTTTGTCATGAGATAGGTAAATGGAGTCTCCCCCAATAGGTAAGCATTAGCAAGGAGAGCTTGTAGCATAAACGCATGTGCATAATCATATAAGCAACTTTATGCAACTCAATTAAGTAAGAGAGATTCAATGAGTTTTATTTTAGGAAAGTGTGTGACAAAGATGCTTTGCATACAAGGCATGTTGCATTCAATTCCAAAAGCAATGGAATTTGGCAAAACAAACAACAAGGGTTTCCAAAATAATTCAAACCAATTTCACCATTTATCATGAATTAAAGCAATGATATAGATTTTAAGCATTTCAATTTAATGAGCAACTATATCCAACTTTATAAGCAAAACAAGACATGAGCGACTTTTGCACCCTATTCAATTTTTCAAGGTGAGATACCTGTATGATAGTAGCATTGTTCAACTAATAAAGAAAGAGAGACTATGGATTTTAAGATCCTTATTTATTTGAGTCTCAATATTGCTTTTGCATACATATTTGCATTCAAGATTAAGCAATCAATCATTTACACTTTTCATCTTAAGTATGTCATTAGAAAGAATCATTATGTCATGGAGATCAGTTATAGGTCATTCAAAAAGTACTCTCAAAGTAAATCTCCTAGTCCAAAAATGCATGTTTGAGCATAAATATGACATGGATTGCAAGCATAGCAATGTAGCACACTTATTAAGAAAAAGACATATAAGCATGTACAACCAATCATCTAAAGCAATTAAAAATAGGCATAAAATTTATTAATGTAGCACAATGCATAATAATGAAACTTTGCTCTTTATGCTTGAGCTCCTCATATGGGATCAAGACATATAATTTCAATCCAAGTGACAAATCCAAGTGACAAATCCTAATAGACTTATTAAGGTTCCCAAATCTAAGAGTGTCTAAGGGCTTTGCAAACAAATCCGCTAGTTGGTCATTTGTTCCCACATGCTTCAATGCAATGGTATTGCTCTCAACAAGCTCTCTTAGGAAATGATGTCTAATGTCAATGTGTTTTGTCCTATAATGTTGGACGGGATTCTTTGAAATGTTAATGGCACTCATGTTATCACAAAACGATGTGAGAGTACCTTGCTCTAAGCCATAATCAGCTAGCATTTGTTTCATCCATAACAATTGAGTGCAAGCACTACTGATGGCAATGTATTCCGCCTCGGCTGTGGATAGGGAAATTAAGTTTTGCTTCTTGCAAAACAAAGACACCAAATTGTTCCAAGGAAGAAGCAACCGCTCGATATGCTCTTTCTATCATCACAATTTCCCGTCCAATCGGCATCATTAAATCCAACAAGACTTGGATTAGTGTTAAAAGAGTACAAAATCCCATGGTTTGAGGTACCATTCATAAACCGAATAATCATCTTCACCGCAACAAGGTGAGATTCTTTGGGATTTGCTTGGTACATAGCACAAACACCCACACTAAATGAATTATCAAGTCTACTTGTGGTCAAGTAAAGCAAGCTACCTATCATGCCCAGATATAAGCTTTG
Source organism: Acer negundo (assembly GCA_035582765.1). Classification (NCBI taxonomy): domain Eukaryota; kingdom Viridiplantae; phylum Streptophyta; class Magnoliopsida; order Sapindales; family Sapindaceae; genus Acer; species Acer negundo. Next base: position 18,468,732 of record CM069242.1, read on the forward strand.
CTCAACACTCTTTCCACTAGCATCTTTGCTTAGCTTCAAGATGGTGCTCATGGGTCACAATGTTTGGCATTCTCAAGGCCAAACTTCTTCACTAGGTTCTTTGCATATTTAGCTTGGATATAAAGATTTCATCATGCATTTGCTTAATTTGCAAGCCTAGGAAGTAATTTAGTTCACCAACCATGCTTATCTCAAATTCATGAGACATAACATCAACAAATTGTTACACTTTAGACTTGTTGGTGTAACCAAATACAATGTCATCAACATAAACAACATTAAACCTATCAAGGACTTTCAAGTCCCTATAGTTCATGTGGCCAAATCTTTGATGCCACAATTCAGCTTGCTCACATGTAGACAAGTTACAAGAGATGAGACTAGACTCAAGACAGTAGCGATTGTCACTTGATCTCTTGCATTTCAACAAAACTTGCCCATTTTCCTTTAGGATAAGGTAATTAACTTTTCCAAACATAACCGAAAGCCTTTCATCACTTAAATGTGATATGCTAATGAGATTGGCTTGCAAGCCATCTACATAAAAAAACATTGGGTAAGGAGGGCAAACTAGGAATAGATATAGTACCCTTCCCTATGACCTTTTTCTTTTAACCATCACCAAAGATGACAATTCCACCATCCTCTATCACAAGAGTCTTAAAGAAACTCTTATTTCCCGTCATGTGCCTAGAGTATCCACTATCAAGATACCAAGTATTAGAGGCATTGACTTTCAAGGCTACTTGAGCCACATAACAATAATACTCATCATTTCTATTCAACCTAGGTGGAACATGATCATTCATAGGAGCCATGGGTCCATTAGCTCTAAATTTCATAGGTGCATGCTTTTCTACTCCCCTGAGCATATTTTTTCCAATTATGCTTTCAATTCTACACAATTTAATATACTTAAAGCAATTGTGCCTAATATGGCATTCAATTCCACAATAATGACAAATATGAGTGAAATAGGAGTTCATACAATAGCCTTGTGCAAGCTTTTATGGCATCTTTCTACTTTGAGTTGTTCATTGATGTTGAGGCAACTCTCTCTTTTGTGGTTGAGCCAAATTAGCATGTCCTCTTGGTTGAGCATGAAAGACCCTATGTTAAGCTTATGGGATCATTGGTTGTGGAGGTCTTGGTTGTGGTGCTCTAGCTTATTGTGGTAGAGCTCTTGTCGGAGCATTTGCTTGAGCAGGCTTTGAGCATTCACCAACTTTAACCCATTTGGTTGATTGTTGAGGGGTTTGAGCATCTTCAATCTCTTTGCTTTTGACAAATGTTATCTTCTTCAATGATGTGGTCTCCATATCTTCCACATATCCTAACCCCTTCTTATCACTAAGACTCTTTCCACATGATAACATCTTGTCAAGTTTTTCAGTTCCAGAGGTCATCTTAGCAGTCAACCTTTTTGCCTTAATGAGTTCCTTCTTCATGCTTTCTTCACTCTTTTTGACCAAGACTAGATCCATCTTCAATCCTTCTTCCGTTCCTCTTCCTCTTATCATTTCTTCACTTAAGTGAGTCACCTTGGAGGTTAATTCAAGGTTCTCTCCTTTTAGCTTTTGATTCTCCTTCTTCTTCTTCAATCTAGAAGTCTCAAAGAACTTCATGAAGTCATCATAGTCTATCTCTTCACCAAAGTCATGATTGGACTTGGATGAATTACTCTTGTTTGTAGGAAAATGTTAAATGGGTGAAATTCTTATTAACACAGTGTGTATGTATTGAGATGAAGAAATTACACTGTTTTATTGATCATTCAAGATATGATACATGACATAATGGAGATTACACCTAATTTAGATACAATAAGGATTTTTTGTGAGGCTTGGGTGGGTGATTTCTGACACAATAAGTGATGGCGATCTCATGTTAATCGATAAGTAGAGAAAAGCCGTAGGGATATGCATCAAAGATCGAATCCCCTTCTTTCGAGAGTCTTGTCATATTTATAGGTCCCTTTTCTTGCTCATTACTTAGACAATCGATCGATCAATCAATTCAGCAATTAACGGGATGTTGATGCTGGCTTTGTTTTAGGCATGGGAATGATTCCTATAATCAAGTGATTTTGTTTCCTTCCATGGCAATCTTGACAGAGTTGACTAATCATGTTAACCGAAATTTACCAATGGGGTGGAATTACAATTAACAACTTTAAAGGAACATGATCGTAATTAACCACGGTCGGAGAGGTATCATGTAGTTCAATACTTATGATTTCTGGTAAAAATAACTTGGTGCAATAATGGTTAAATGGAAGGATAGACGACTGTATTATATCCATAAAAAAGGAGAATACAATGCTTTTTCTTAATGTAGTATGGATACAATATAGAATACAACTCTCTATCGATCACTATAGGTGAAGTCTAACACAGTTGGTGATGGAGATCTCGTGCAAGTTGATAAGTAGAAAAATTGTAGGTTTAGGGTTTCAACATCAAAAAGTTGCCCCTTGTTCGTTGAGTATAATGTCATATATATAGGTCCTGTTTCTTACCATGCACTCCTATAAGTTCGGTTTAGGATTTCAGCAATTATGGGACTTTCCTTGGTGGTAAGTGAGAGTGTCGCATGAAATTTAATCCTTAGAATCAAGTGATTCCTTCTTGGGCGGATTGATTCTAAACAGAGTTGACTCCTCTTTTAAATCAAATTCTTAAGTGGTGGGAATCTGCCTTCTTATTGATAAAATGTTGGAGCTTTTAGCATTCCTCTTTGGAGCTTTAATCTTGGTTTCTAGATACATGGATCTTGCCTTGGTAGCTTCCTCGTCTGGTACTTAAACTTCCTGGTTAACAGATACTAGAGGATGCTAGGATTTTTAGATATCCGGCCTCCTATTGGATCGTGATTATTACTGGCTATCTAGTTGTCAGGGTTTCGGGATATCAACGGATGTTGTAGCGGGGTACCGAGATGGCCTAGTAGTGGGCTACCTGGTGTAAGTGGTGACGGAATGCTAGGACCCTTATTTTTATGTCACCTGATACCCAGTAATCAAGAAAATCCTTAGTTTGCATCCGAATCAATTGATAGCGTACCCAGTACACTCTGCGGCGGGGTACCGGTGGATTTGGTAGTGGGATACTGAAAAGCTTCTCTATGACGTCCTTCTACCTTGATTCTGGGTGGGCAATTCTTCTTTGGCTAATTTTGGTGGTTAACAGAAGTCCCCCCTCGACTTGAACACCGATTTGTGGGGTTGGAGTCAAGATATCTAAAACACTTGAAGAATTTTCATCCTACCTGGCTGGCTTCCACAATTTAGAAGGAAATCTTCTCTGAGCACGCCTAGAGTTAATATGTCGATCCACGCATTGGGTCACGACTGGTCAGCTTATTTGGGTGGGCCATTTTTGGTGTGTCTTCTCGAAACCGTCGCCTATATGTCCAAAGGGGGAAGGTTGACTTGCCTGGGAAATGTGGGTTCGGAGAGCAGGACTATTCAATAACTAAGTGCCAACAACATCTCTTCTTGTTCCATAACCAGTTGCAGATTCATACTTACCGGATCCATGCCCTGTAGCTCACCCGATCTACCTTCTTCCAACCGCCTCCCCTTGCACGGTTCCAGTAATGAAATTATGAATCCATTAGCAGAAGTCAGGGTTCCAGGTGGTGATCCGGGCCATATCTAACAACTAATCCTACAGAGCATTTTTATATAAACTCTATAGAATCAATAGCTTTATTAACGAGGGTGACAGCATCAGCACCGGTCAGGAGAGAAGCAGAGGTAGTACTAGCAATAGTAAGGACGTAGTCAGTTCAAGTCTAGATTCAAACCCAGTCACATTAGTAGGTGATCCAAGTCAGGAGATAGAGAAGCAGAGGTGTTTCACGAGCAGTTCGAGATGTTGTAGGAGTTGTTCTATGACGTTAAGATAAAGATCCTAATTCCTCCTTGATCGTGCTTAAGATACTTTTTATAATAAGGATCCATAGCCCTAGCCCGTTGCATCCGAAACCAATAAACGATAAAAGGAAGGCATCTACAGGTAGTGGAAGTGGGGGTTTACGTAAGATTAATATAGGAATTGGGTTGTGAATCAGTCACCTCATAATGAGGATTTGGGGGCAATCAAGTACCAAAGCCGTGCAAACTCCTGAAGCACTAAATCCTATATTGTGGCCCGGTAAGGGGAACTGGCTCCGGCGAAGGTAGGGGGATCAAGCTCTATGGGCCTAGTTTCCTACCTATAGTCATGTGGGATCGCCCCACCCCTAAGGCATGAACTCCATTTATAGTGAATCCCAGTGTATTGGATCTTGCTTCTAGTAGAAGTGGAGTGGTACAGGGGAGGGTTTATGTTGGGAGGTCACTTAGGTAGGGTAAAAACTTCTTCCTAGTGGCCTGAAGTTGAAGTCGTTATCCCTGGGCCAGCCCCTGTCTCGCACAAGAACAAGAAAAGAGTGGTGGACTTGTTTATGTTGTTGCCTATAAAGGGTGGGATTTCGAGGTACAAGGTTCATGGTAGGTAGTTCCAATTCGGCAATAAATATCCTCCTAGTATTTAGTGAGATCAGTCTATCCTCAAACCAAGGGAAATGGATCGATATACAAATCGTAACAAAGGCTAGCCCGTTGGTAGTAGAATGAAGCAAAGATTCAGGAAGCTAGGCTTTTGAGTTCGAGATCGAGACCAAGAAGTAAGGATAGAGGCAAAGGTTACAGCATGAGGGAAGCCTTTCCTTTACAAGGTTTTCTGCTTGGCCAAGACGCTCTTTATGCAGCAAACTGTCTATCAACTGCCTGTGTCCTATTTTGATTTGCCAGCTAAGCAACTTGTTTCATTGTTGTTTTATTGGAGTCGTCCACTGATCCCACTCACTCTAGAGTTGCTTCCACTATTTTCTTTCAATTATAGAAAGCCTAGTGCTGACTTGGCTGATTGATAAATGCTTATCAGCAGTCACTTATTTTTCTTGATACAGAGTTGAACTATAACATAACTCAAGGTCGGAGGCTACAACCCACTTTTCAACATAGTTCCATGGGTAAAGGGAGAAATGCTAATAAGTTAAGGGGGCTAGGCACAAGAAGCTGCTGGAATGAATATGAATGTCGAGGAGCTCTTAGTGCAAAAAGAAGGTGCTGACGATCATAGAGTGAGAGAGATGCTAGCAAAAGTGAGATGACAGCTATTCCTCTTTGAGTCAAGTCTTGGCTAACACTACTTTGACGAATGAACTGATACAAGTCAGTAGTTAGTAGTTGAATACTAGGGAAGTCAAAAGTTCAACTGTTTGCGTTCAGTTTGTTCCTTGCTCCAATTGACAGACATCCACACTAATCCTGAACTGAGCTTAGCTAAATAGCTTGCAGCCCAGCTTTAGAACGCCCAACTTGCAAAGTTGAGTTATAATAGAATAATAACACTTTGAATGTTTCCAGGAAAGGGCCTGGTTATAAGCTCATAAACTCCCTTACTCTAACAAGTAAGCAAGTAAACTACCTCTGATTAGAAATCGTCATAAAAGTTGGCGATACGCTGATCTTTATGATGGGGTTGTTGACTCCTTACTTATTGGTGTCATTACGTAACTAACACCTATCTCATATGTATATATAGGAGTACGTTTGAAGAAGATCAGATCTCATATGTAGTAGAGTACTTTCGAAGAATGTGAAGAAGACTTCCGAAGAAGATAGGTCGGCCAGCTTGCTTAGTCGTGCATGCTAGCCGCAACAACATAAGGCGATAGGCTTTGCTAGATTAAAAAAAGTAGTGTATGGGGCTTCCCTTGCATTGCCAAGAGTGGGTACATAATGAGTAGTCATTACATTAGCAAGCCTAATTCATCCATTTTAGTTAGTGGTTTTTCAGTTTTATACACTGATGGCCACTGGTGGGAAAGAAAGGAAAACTAGGTGAAAATGGTATAGTGACAAAGAGCATAGCGGACCGGACTTAGTAAAACCCGGGCGGTCCTCTGTCGCCCACTTCTTATTTTGAGTTGAGCAGCCTCGTTTAGCTATGCATCTGGTATCTTCTTTCGCTTATATACCTTGAGTCCCCCTTACCGGTTTTTTTTTTCCACTGTCACCGAGTTGCGATTTAGGGCTAAGGAGTCTTCTTACCCCCTTTTGTTTTCAGGCCAAGAAGTACATAGCTTCGTTTGGCGTAATTATGAGTATGAGTACATTTCTCCTTACCTTGGTTTGGTTGCTAGTCGTTGGGATACCTTTCATATTTGTCTTTGTTTAGGTTCATTACAGCAGTTTTTAGTTTCGTCTCTTTATCAATTAATTCAGTATCGTTTATTAATTACGTATATTAAGGTTAGTCCTTCCCCGGGTGCACCTAAAGTCTTATATTGGATGATTCCTTTCCAAGCGGGTTAAACCATCAGGCTCGACTAAAAATCCATGCAAAAGACTCCTCCTAGTAACCATCCCCGAAATCCAGAGAGGTGTTCTTGAAAACATGGTGGGCTCCAAGTAACACCCTTCTCTGCTACCAAATCATGATCTTCCAGAGAAACGAATGAGCTCGCTTGGTTCGTGTTTAATCCTCCATTCTTTCTCATAGACTGATGCAGAAAAGAAGTCACTTAAGGTAGTTTACTTGCTTATTATATATAATAAGGAAAAATCCAGTGAATTCATGACACTCCAGTACCAATGGACGTACCGAAGCCAATCCTTCATCCAGTTCCCGAGCAAAGAATTCATCCAGTCACTTAAAATAGTTTACTTGCTTACTTGTTAAGGAAGTCTCAGACCGGAAAGAATTCATCATGAGCTACCTTTCAATCCAAAGGAAGGCTTCATCTTTTTAAGAAGGAAAGAGATAATGAAACCTCGAAGATAAGAAAGCGAAAGCTCACTCTGCCAAGCCATAATTCTAATGGATAGTTATTACATAGCAAGAACCCACACAAAGTGCTGAGATCTTATATGACTGAGTTTGTCAAGGACCTTATAACCTCCACCACCTATCCTTACTAAGGTAGAAAACCTTTGTAATGAATGGATATTTTTTTTACATATAGCCATCATACCATATATGGATAATGTTAAGCAAGCAAACAATGAGCAGACATGGTGACGGCGGATAAATCCACACGTCCACTCTTGACGTAAAAACGCTTAGCAAACTCAAATGCACCAGTGTCATAAATCTTATATTTTTGAGTTGAAATTGAAACTCCTAATTGTATTGTCATTGCTTAAGAGACTTAAAATAAACTTTAGCAACTTGCGCATCAGTGATGACAACATCATCACCGAGCGCATTGATTGGGACACATCAACTAAAGTTGCTTTTGAACGAGAGCTACCGGCTTAGGGGCAATTTTTACTAAAATTGGTGTACCCGGAACGGGGTTCCGATCTCTAAAAAAATCGGTTATACCTAAACGATCTCAATCAAAAGGCTTTGGATCTGTCTTTACATTTGGAGTATCTGTAACAGGATATGGAAATCAATATCGATCTGAAAGAAAGGGTGCTCCATAGCTTCAATGGATACTACTTCTAGCCAACATTGGCTATGGATCACGCCCATCATCATAAGGGCATCTTGGTTTGGAGTTGAATCCTCGATCCTAGTGATGACTCCTCTTACTAGTAAAGGGAACTGGAATGGATGCTATTGGTGCTATCGGTATTGCTCTCGTTATCATTGGTAGATATGCCTCTTTTTCTATTAGCGAGGGTCTTTCTCTACTAATGTTGGCATTAATGGTGCTTATGAATCACTTGCTGGAACGAACCTAGGAATAGGTTTGATCTGCCTGGCCTCAGGGGTGAATCGAATAAACACTCAATTGCATCATCACATCATCTATCGCTACTGTGCCTTTATATCTCTTCTTTCTTAATAAAGACGAAGCGGGGATGGACTCAAATACTCCTCCGATCGGTTCCGACAGTCTTTTCTTCACCTTCTTGGCATGATCCAACATTCAAGCTAGCAGATCAAATTATAGGTTCTTATCCCCAACGTTGGGAGAGGCTACTTTGTTGGTTGGTTGAAATATTGCTATGCTGGGTGGACTAAAGTCAAGTGGGAGGTGGCATCATCTGACGTATAATAAGAGCACGCTTGCTTTTATTGTTTCACTATGCTTATTAGGCTTATTAGTTGAGGCATAGATGTGCCTGCGTGTTCTCATCTAAGAAAGATGTACAGTGCTCGCGAAGCGCACTTGCGAAGGACCAATGACGAGCTAGATAGAGGATAAGAGTATGAGGAGTCAGTCTTCTTTGAATATCTAAAAATAAATCGGACAATTATGCCATTAGGAAGAATCTTCTACAGAGGGAAAACATGTATCGAGTAAGCGCAACAGAAAGATCTCCAGAGATTCTTATATCATTCCATTACAATGGCTCAACCAGTAACCAATGGCAAAAACTAAAAAATCCATAGTTTCTCGGTAGAACCCCATTTCGCCCAAGTTGTTGCAAACCCGGAAAAAAGAAGCAGTTTTTGGCATAGCTTGCTCATAGTGCATGTCCCACTTGTATATCGTATTTGGCCGAAAAAGCATTAGACAGGTTGGAGTTCTTACCTTTTTAGGACTCCATGGATCAAGATCTGTTTTCATTATATGAGCAATACTGATCTACTTTAGTAGATCATATGGATATAGAAAAAGCTTCTGATTTTGAAGAATTTGAAACATCTTTTTTTAATTTCTATTTACCTAGTTCTCAAAATCAGTAATTGCATAGACTCTAAGTAGATACTCCTACATTCCTTGGCTTGGGAAAGCAGTCTTATTCAAAGATGAAAAGCAATAGCTTAAGCTGCCATAATTGGATTGAATAAGGAAATGAGAGACTTGCTTACCAGAGGGCACATATGAATCCATTACTTACTTATCGAAAGGAAAGAGATATCCACTTACTTACCAAAGGGCAGGAAGGTTGTTTACTTGCTTATATATTATATAAGGAAGGATTTACTTACTTACTTACACTTACAAAAGGGACGGACGAAAGGAACTTACCCCAGCACTGACCGAACCATAACAGTTGTTGCCTTAATGCCTACTTTGCTCTTTCATGTCAGCGTCTACCTCTCTTCCCTTTAGCTGAGGATGGGATTTGCTATGATTGTGCGTATTTCATGATTCCAACTGAAGAAGTTCAGCATCGGACTACAAAGACAAGACAAGACTAGTAGAGATAGTTGGCAACAACATCTAATGGAGCTAGCAGTTCTTGTCTAATAGCTCGGCTTGTAGCATCTCTAGTAGCTAGCTCTGGTCTGGCAGCGCTAACAGCTGGTAGGGTGGCCCTTTGCTGTTAGTATAGGGAAGTCCATGTTCAAGTGAGAGCTATAATTTATCTTGCTGAATCTATGGACCCAATTCATGTTAACAAAGCTTGATGTGGTTAGGATAGTTGCAGTAGCTGCCTTACTAAGTTGAGCTACCATAACTGCTCTACCTCTACCTTGCAACCTTTAATGTTACGTCTTACAAGACTTCGCTTGCTCCTCCAGACTCAGAAGGTACCACTTGCCTAACAGTTGCAAAGGCAAATGCCAATACTCAAGCTGTTAATGCCAGTAGTCTACCTCTACCTTGCAACCTTTAATGTTACGTCTTACAAGACTTCGCTTGCTCCTCCGGACTCAGAAGGTACCACTTGCCTAACAGTTGCAAAGGCAAATGCCAATACTCAAGCTGTTAATGCCAGTAGTCGTACTAACAGCTTGAAGTCTGAAAACAGAAGCGACAGAAGCTACAAGAAGAGGTTATCATTATTGGTCTTATTTGAAGGCGAAAGCAACAACCACAGTTCGTTTCATTCTTTCTTCTTGAAAGGGAAGCTCATCTTCAATGTTGCTGGGTTTGCAGCCCTAAGCTGACAGGACTCTATTCCTTACACTCCAAAAGCAACTAAAGCTAATGCCTACAATCGTACTACTATATAGCGAGAACTTTGTAAGATACAGCTTTTCATCTGGCTGGAAAGCTTACAAAAGCGTTGGCTGAAGTGACTTGGATGACAAGGAGATGATTCTATGTTGTTGTGGCATGCCGTGACATGCTACGACTTACAACTAATACGACTAAAGGTGGGGCTCACTAATACTTTGTTTTTCAGCAACAAGTGTAGGCTTATTATATATATTTCCTACTTTAGCTGTCCATGCCTCTACCTCTACCACCTCTTCGACTAGATCAATTGGTTCACCTCTTCGACGGCACCAGAATTTGATAGATTTTGAACTGAAACTCCCTTCTCCTTACACTCGCCCATGCCGCTGTTGCTGAGTATCAACCTCTATTTGCCAAATCCGCTTTTGGAGAAAGTCAATCAGTTATCCTCGCCTTCGTAGCATGGTAAACATGGTATAGTTATACTTCAACCGGATGGTAAGATAGGCTTTTGTTACCTTTCCAACCTTTTCCTTTACCGCGGGAAAGACGATTAGGAATAGAATTTAGGGATACTGCCTTTGAGACCTACCCACCTAGCTTAGCAGATGGGGAAATCTTGGAACTGTGCCCGATGCTAAACCATATCCGGGCACGGAAGATGGCTCAACCTCACTTGAGTTATATATATGTCTTAATATGTTGGCCAAATATATGGTAACGTTACAAATGTTATTTGAATCCCGAATGTGAAGAACATACCACACTGGGAATCATACAAATCTTGCGAGAGGCCAGTTTCTGAGGTAGTCAGCCATCGCATGAAATGTTTAGTAGAGGGGGTGACTTATCATAGGAAGGGAATCAGTTGAATTGTCCTTGATTCTTGACCAAATGTATGATCCAAACGGAGACTTTCTTTGACTTTTGATTCTAGTAAATTGTTCCAACCATAAATATAAACAGAGAATGATTAATCTTAGACGACCATCTATCCAACTCAAAAAGGTGGGTAATCACCTTCCTCATTCCGAAGAAAGACACGGGCGTAACAAAGACTTGATTGGCTTGCTTTCTTTGGCCTGTCAAGCTTCTACCTTTCTACCTCCAACCAAATAAAATCAAAGTATAGGATTATGAAGCGTAATATAAAGAGATGTATATAACTATTTTATGACTATTTAGGACCGAAAGGAAAGGGTGCTTTGTTTTACCTTGGATGTTTGTGTTAAGCCCCCTTTGCTTACCACTCGTTCCTCGCTTGCCATAGAACTAAAACGGATCCCCTAAAGGAACAAGTAAGCTGTAGAAGAGCTATCACAAGGAAAATTCTTTATCACATGTCGAGTGGTCTAGATCGCTCGGGTGAGGTGTCCTTAGTGTTAAGGAGATAGTTGGCTGGTTCCCCCGATGCAGCTTTGGAGCTTGCGAAGATGAGGAATCAAGTGGTTACGAGCAATCGCATGGGAGAAGAAGACATGGGATGGGATTGGAATGTGTAGTTACTGATAGAAAGCTTTGGGTCGCCTTCCATATTGTTAAGATATGGATGGGAAGAACTTAGGCTTACAGGTCCTACTCCGCCTCCTAGGTCCGATAGTTCCCCTCCATTTCCCATTCCTTGTTGGCGCTTGAGAAACCGATCAACTGAAATCAGTAACCCCCTCGATCTCCATGCGCTTCCCTAGGTTGTCAAACCACGTAGGGTGGTAGCTCCTCTCAGCTATACTAACTATACCTATCGGAATGACTAAACCTGTCAAGGCCCCCTATAGGCGTAACAGTGTCGACTCCATAGGGCTGGAATGAGTTAGTATACCCCGGGGAGCTAGAATGGCTGGACTAACTAGACTTTCTCACTCTTTCTTTATGCCATAACGTATTCCTCGGTCCAATTATGTCCCGCAGATTCTGAGAAGTACATGAAGAGTATAGTAGAGGATCAGGTTTCCATGTTTCTTGCAGGTGCGAAAAGAAGTGGCCAACCCCAGGTTTATAACATCAACGTAACCTCCCTGGGATAAGGAATTAACCATATAGTGAGCTGCTCCTCCATGGGTATTACGGTCTGCAAGCTCTAATTCAAGTCGCTCCCATTTGTGCATGTCTCAAAGGCTGATCTCCTTGGATCTCTTTCATCAGAATAAGGTATGGTGCGGCGCCTCCCCTGTGCCCTCTATTTCGAAGGAATGGTATGTGGGTCTTCCTCATAGCAATACCCTATTCATCTAGCCTTAAGCAAGGGTGCTTTCGTTTCGTGGTCTTCCAGCTCAAAAGGGTGGTTCTTTTCCTGGATCCCTTGAAAAAGAAAAGCGGGTGTTGGCCTTTTTCTAAGCTCCAAAACTTTTTTACAACAATCATTGTATAAGGGCCTTCCTCATCAATACCCAAGTAATCGTCCTTTGTTCTTGTTCCAAAGCGTGTTGCCTTGCCATGTCTTGCATCTTAATAAGTTTTTTTTCATTCGCCCCATTTTTTTCAGTAATAGGGCATCTTCTATTCGAGCCCCTGCGAGTTCAATAAGGGAGATTTCCTTTCCTGCGCCTCATTTGGAGATGGTAGACTACTCTGATGATGCAGATTCTACTCATGAGTCTAATATTTCTTCCTTTACTGTAAGTTGCCTTAAGGCGCCTTCCATCTTTTAAAGTGAAAGGTAGGGTTCCAGTGAGGATTAGCGCCCATTTAGAAGAAGGGATCCCCTTGCGTCCTCTTTCTCGTTAGCTCCTCTAAAGTTAAGTCAATACTATGGATAATTATAATAAAACCTACTGCTACCTTCTCTTTGTTAGGTGAGTTCGTTCTCTTATCTTCGATCGAGCATAAAAGTGGCAGCTATGTCGGTAATAAATAAATAAAAAGGTAGGGGTCGGGTATTGTATTAATCTCAACCTTCTTTGTACTTAGAGGTTCAAGAAGGGAACCATAACCCGAGATCTCTTACTTTAAGGTAAAAATCTAACTAGGTTGCTTGCGGGGTTGCTTGCAAGTCTAAAGTGAAACTTCTTCTATCTCTCTTTCCCAAAGTCGTGGGTAGGGCCTTTAGTATATAAAAAGATGTTCCTTTCCTGTGCTGAAAGTTGAGCAAAGGTGCCCAGAACCCCAGGTTTCTAGCATTTAGTACATCAAAGAAAGATAGGAATAGTACTGAACTACACTACACTACAAAGCTAGAAGGTTTCTAATTCATTGTTTTATGACTAGATAATATTTGACTTGTGTGCTCACATGACTAAGTCTATATCTACATGATTTGTACATGATCCATACATCTCATATGTTCATGCATCATCTTGTGTGATTGCATCTCTTGAATTCTAAACTAGAATATCATACATTGTGTGCTAATTGTCTAATTCTAGTTTCCATAGCTCATATTGATCATATATCCTATGATGAATGTGCTTGCATCATATGCATCACATAGATTGATCTAGGGAGGAATAGGGCTAAGCAGAAAACAGTGGGGAAATTCCAGTATTGCTTAGGTTTCATCAAAGAGTGACATCTCTTTGATCTAAGGTCCGATCAGGGTTCAAATTTGGTCAAAATGTTCTTCACCCATGGTTCTACAATCCGATCTATTGAATTGTTGATCGGAAGTTTATGCAAATATATATATACCTCGAACAGAGAATCTGATTTTGTGCTAGTCTCTCTCTCTTGTTTCACTTATTGATATTCCATATATTTATTGTAAAATTGAGAGCCTAGATCCAGGCCATAATTGTTATATACCTATATGGATGGAATAATTGAAATATATATATATATATATATTACATGGTGAGTCCAGGAAATGATAGTGGTGCTTACAAAAAATATATATATTAAAAGAAAATAGGTTTAGAGAATAAACCTATTAACAAAAAAGGAGATTATTATCATTTTAGATAAGATATAAAATAACATTTCAAATAATGACCAGAAAATTCCCGAAAGGAAAAATATATGTCTTGTCGATAGTGCAACGATTCATACAATTCTGGGTGAGTAAGAAATATTTTATAAATTAGACTTTGCTCAGAGCAATAGTTAATATTGTATAAGATCCAGTGGATATGATGTTAGGATTATGCTCAATAGCTAGAGTGTACTAATGTTATTGACAATCTTTTCATATTAATAAAATGATTTTCGGTTTAACAAATCTTATAGCATTTATAGTTTAAATATAATAATTGTCAAAAGCAAATAATCATAAGATCAAAAGACTATGAGAAATAAAGAATTGTTCGTATATTTGGATATGTATGAAGTAGACACAATTTCTTACTTAGTCTTGAATAATGTTCATAACTTAAGATAAAGGTTGGGCACCTTTACCTTGTTAAAGTTGTAGATTCTTTTGCTAGCATTTGAGTGGGATCAAATGTGATCTGATGAGTCTAAAATCATCAAAGTGTCTTTGAGTAAAAGAATATAGTGCACTAGGTGCATTGAATAGGATCACAATGAAATAGTTTATCTAGAACTGTCAGTGGATAAAAGTTTTCATTATAAGGGTAATCAGAGAGTCTATCTTAATCTTGAGATAAGTGATGGACTTATGTTTACAAGTGTTATCATTTGAGTTATCAATGAATACGATTATATAACAGTCTATCTTTGATAGTTTGGTGGTATTCATTTGTTAATCAATAGAGAATTTCATTTATAGATATGGACATCGTGGCTCCATTTATTAAATGAGAGTATAATATTATCATATGTATATTTTGAGGTATTGGATATTAAATTTTAACGTTAAGTTTTCAATGGTGTCTATTGAACTTGGATATTCTGACTTGTCCAAAAGTTCTGGACAAGTCAGAATATCTAAGTTCAAAATGTGGTCATATGAATAAATATGGTAACTATAAGAGCTAAAGGCGGTCTATGAGCTCTTGACGATTACTGATATTATTCATGAGGATACACTATCTCCAATAAGATTGTCTACGGTATGAATGAGAAACATTTATTTATTCTATCTTTATTTAAGAGTACAATTTTAGCTCTTTAGTGATATGAGCCAAAATTAATAGATTGGACCTAAGTGAATCATTTGTTGATTGTGATTGGGTTATGTCTATTGAAGCTTAAATTTAGATAGCCCGCCAAGATCCCCAATCCACACGGGCTTGCATGGATCACTTGATATATTCTACCGGACTAATTTATGGGTCCATCTAGAATTATATTTAATACATTAAGAATATAATTTGCACGTTATTTATTTAATGGGCTGTTAAATTATATTAATGTATTAATGAAAGACATGTGGGCTTGTTTCTTCTAGTAAGAATATGTCTAGTTAACATGTGGGCTTTTTATTTAAAGTCTAATGGATTTAATAAATGGAAAAACAATATATAAGCTCATGTATGGACTTAGGCGGCAAGGTTGATTTAATTGGCTTATTATATTGTTTTATTTTATTATTTAATTAAATGGAAATTATTTATTTATTTATTTATTTATTTATTTATTTAAGAATCAAAATCTTTTTCTGATTAGGAAATATGTTTCTTTGTATTATACTATTGTTGGTAGTATAATAAATATTAAAGACTTTATTTGGTAAGTAGATAAATAAAAGGAATTATTTATCTAATCAAATTATGAAGTTTTTGATATAGTCACAAATACACTAAAGAGTTGGATTAGAGTTTGGAATTCTAAAGAATGATAGGAGTCATTGGTGGAAACACAAATCCTTTTCAAGTAAGGATTTCGGCCAACCCTAATAAATTTAGGCAAGGGATTTCGGCCACCCTATCTTATGATTGGAAGAATTCGGCCAACCTTAATTATTCATGAGCAAGGATTTCTGCCACTATATAAGACACCATATAGATTTCAGCCAACCCAAATTGCTTTAGAGAGAATTATTTCTTTTTGTGCAAAAATAGAAAACCAACTCTAAGCATAGTGTATGAGAATTCGGCCAAGAGAAAGAAAGATAGAAGAGACGTTTTATTTCGATAGTGCACCAGTAGCTTTTACATCAAAAGGCTTTGTGCATAACTTCAAATAAGGTTCACGTGAGTTTCGATCAATAGATTGAGAATTCAAAAGTGACCAAATGTTCTTCGTTTTCTCTAGGAAGTTTTTGGTGACTAACAAAAAAGAAAAATTTTTTTGTTATCCATCCTTAGGTACTCAATTCAAAGAAAGGGAGTCCGCACTCCTAGGTGATTCACGTTCGTGATTGGATTGGAAGGTCTTACAGATTACTATCGACACAAGGTCAATTGTCACGCAACAAAGGTATGATACTTTTATTATATGTTAATTAATCAAGGGTTAATGTTCATCTTTAAAAAGGAAATTTTTTTGTTATATACTAAACCTATTTTTTCGCATTTCGCTGCACGTATAAACTATTTTTCCCTACATAAGGCTCTAGAACTGCCACGAGATTGTTACTAAATTATGTATCAATGATACTTAATATAATTCAAGCAGAACATAAAGAAATATACTTCGTTCAAATGCATAAAAAGTTAATACCATATCAGATCCATCAGATTTGATTAAAGCTTTAGAAGAGCCACAATCTTATTACCATATGGTATTAAATTGTGTATCAATAATACTTTATATTTTTCAAGTAGAACATAAAGAAATATGCTTAGATCAAAGACATATAACATTGTTAAGGTCATATGGAGATTATGAATGATAAGAATGTTGAATATCTATGCATGATTTCAGCCAGAAGCTCATCATTGAGAAGCTGTATACTTTCTCATCTGGATTATATTACATAGTTATAAAAGTGTAATAGTTTATGCAGTTCTGAGCTAAAAGTTTTCAGATCCAAAAATACTTATGTTTTGATATGATAGTTTTGGTCATCAAGGATCTACGATGATACGTACGATCATCGAAAATTCTTATGGACATTAATTACAGAGCTAGAAGTTTCTTTAATTCCATAAGTATATATGCACTGCATATTCACAAATGGAGATTAGTAATAAGACCATCTTATTCTAAAGTTGGTTTTGAATCTCTATCATTCATGTGGATATATGTGGACATATTCATCCACCAAATGATCCATTTCATTATTTTATGGTTCTAATTGATACATCCATGAGATGATCACATATTTGTTTATAATCAAACATCTCCATATTATTAGCACATATTATCAATTTTTTGGAGGCAAAATTTTCAAATTATACAGTCAAGTCAATGCACCCTGATAATATTGGTGAATTTACTTGCATGATATTTGATGAATATTGCAAAACAGTTGGGATTGATGTTCAACATCTAGTTTTCACATATACTAATAATCAGAATGGATCAGCAAAATCAATTATCAAGTGTCTCCAAGTAAATTGCGAGAAATTTGTTATTTCGCTACAATTACCAAATTCTATATAGGGATATTCTATTTTACATGTTTCTGCATTCATCTCTAACCAATTACTTATCATCATTATTTACCATTACAACTAGTAATTGGTTATTGACTTGCTCATCTTTTAAGATATTTGATTGTGTTGTATATCTCTTTATTTCATCTCTGGCATAATCTAAGATAAGAATTATATATCATTATAAGATTAATGTTGATTTTGATTAATCTTCTATTAAATCATTTAAACTTCTGATAGTTTATATTTTTACGTACAGTCTGCATATTATTATATTGATTAATTTTCAAATGGAAAGTTTCTCCAAAAGAGAAGGGTAAATGAAAAGTTACTCTTATACATAATAGAGATATCAGTTTAGGTCTTTATATATGTAATAAATGTGTCCTCTATAAATGTAATAAATGTATCTCATCTCAATCTTTGTATCGCTCAAATACGAAAGGTAATTAATCATCAGATGATTATTAATCAGTTACCTAATATATTAAAGGTAACAAAATTTTATAAGTTGTCATCTCATAAACTCCAGCCACGTGATTGTTCCATAAGAACAATCAGAGCAAAAGGCAATAGATAAATCATCTGATGCATATCATAAGCTTGTGAACCTTTGAAATGTATTGTTATTAGGATCCTAATGTAGACAAAACTCGAGTTATGAATAAATCCAATTTCTTTAAATCAACTCTATAAGAATTTGATATATCTAAAGAAATATAAGTCTATGAAATGACTAAATCCATTGAAATGAAATAAATCTCAACAGAGATACAACAGATACAAGAATATTAAAATTGAGAAAATTTATATAAATCATACAAGTCTATGAAATGACTAAATCTATTAAAATGGAAGAAATCTAAATAGAGATATAAGAGTATAGAATTTGAGAAAATTTCTATATATCATACAAGTCCATGAAGTGACTAAATCCATTAAAATTAAAGAAATCTCAAAAGAGATACAAGAATATAGAATTTGAGAAAAATTCTATAAATCATATGAGAGAAATGTGGAATCATAAGGAAACAATCATTAATGATGTATTTTTATACATAGTAGCTACTGAAATTATAAATAATAATTATGATATTCATAATATCAATGATTGTAGATAAAAGGAATGATTGGCCTAAATGAAAATAAGCAATTCAAGAAGAATTTACTTCATAAGCCAAACATAAATTATTTAGACCAATAGTACTCCAGACACCTGAAGATGTCAAACTAGTTGAATACTTATGGGTCTTTATATGGAAACGTAATGATAAAAATGAGATCGTGAGATATAAGATACAACTCATAACACAAGGTTTCTCACAAAAACTTGATATTCATTAGTGATGAATACGATTACATTCTGAATTTTTGATTAATTTGACTATCTTTAAAAGACTTAAATGCGTCTTCTATACGTAATAATCATTTACATATATGGTTCACTCAATACATATAATTATAATTCCTAAAAGATTTAAAATGCTAGAAGCATGTAAATCGAGATCTCGTAATCTGTATTTGATGAACATACAAAAATCCTTATAAGGATTAAAAACAATAAGAACGAATGTGGTATAGCCGTCTTATAAAATATCCAATAAGATAAGGATATAATAATCATATTATATACTCATATGTTTTCTTAAAGAAATGAGAAAGAAAATATTGTCTCGACCTGAAGATCGAACATATATCAAATGGAATGCTTGTCCATCAATTAGAATATTTTAAAAAGATTCTGAAAAGATTTCATATGGATATTACTCATCTATTAAGTAAACATATGGTTGTTAGAACTCTTGATCCTAAAAAATATCAATTCCAACCAATAGAAAATGGTGAAAAGATACTTGGTCCTAAAGTACCATATCTTAATGCAATTGGTGCTTGTTATATCTGGATCAATGTATTAGAACAGATAGTGCATTCTCAGGGAATGTACTTACTAGATTCATTTCAGCACCAACTCAAAGGAATTGAAATGAGATTAAACATCTTTGTCGTTATCTTCATAGAACGAAAGATTTAGGATTATTTTGTACAAAATCTAACAATATTTCATATTTACTCAATTATGTTGATGCCACATATCTTTATGATCCACATCAATTTAAATAACGCTTCATAAAACAAGTCTTTACATACTCCCTTCAATCATTTATGATGTTATTGCATTTCATGAAATAAACATCAGTGTTTGTAAGTTCAGCAATCTAGAAGATTGCTTCAAATGAACTTTTATCAGGGAAGCATCCTATCAGGGGGAGCATATCAAATGAAATATATCAGCTATTTTGGGGCATATGTGCATTATACACTACTACAAAAATGTTAAAAGACATCGGTGCATAACATCAATTTTTAGGTAACCGATTAAAATAATAATAATAATAATAATAAAAATAAAAAATAAAAATAAAAAAACTTTTAGACATCGATTCATATAAAACTAATGTCTTAAATATTGCAATTTGAAAAGACAACAGTTTTTGGGCAAACCGATATTAAAAAAAAAAACTTTTAGACATCGGTTCATACAAAAATGATATCTTAAATATTGCGGTTTGAAAGAACAACGGTTTTTAAACAAACCGATATGGGTTTATTTTACAATACGATATCGGTTTCCCTTAAAACTGATCTCTTAAATAAGTTAAAAATTACGACATCGGTTAAAGATAAACAGACATGTATAATTTTTAATTTGTTATATATTTTTTAAATAACCGATGTCTTTACATTGTCAAATATCATTAATTTTAAAATAATAAATTTAATTACCATTAGTTATATTATTAAAAATAAAAATTGGATAAGTAAAATTTAAATTTAATAAATTTACTTTTAAATCATTTATTTTAAAAAATTTCAAAAAAATAATTTTTTAAAAATTGTTTATTTATTTTGCACCATCTTGTGTCATACTAAGAGACACGTTAATAATTCAATTAATATATAAATCAATAATCTGAATCTTACATTTATTCATTAAATTGTAAGATGCATGTAGAGAAACATCTCTCATGTAGTGAGAGTTGTATTCAAAATCATATTTATTACAATTGATGTCACTAGTCTTCTATAGAGTATAGACCCATAACTCGACTTTATATGTTTTAAAAAATATAATTTTATTAAAAGTTCCAATAAATATTTTTTTTAATATATGTCTATCGTAGAATTAGAATTTTGATTAGTTAAATAAATTTAAATTTATCTAACAAGGTTTTTTTTTTTTTTTTCTAATTTCTAACAACTTATATAGGTTATATATAAATATTGTGCAATTGTTAACAAATCAAATCTTGTAGTCAAACGGTAAAGGCTTTACCACTTTGACTTAAGGTTTTAAGTTCAATTCCTTATAATGACAAATTGTCATTATTATCAAAAGTGGGGTGGGCCGTAGGCGGTCGGACGACGGGATTAATATACGTCGTCGGTTTTATATATAACTGATGAGTTTTAAAATCATTTACATTGGTTAAAAAATGATGTCGTTATCGTGTTTTTTTCTACATCGGTTATAAAATTTTGAAAAACCGATGTCTTGCAAGTAAAATAATCGATGTGTTTCAGCTTTTTTGTAGTAGTGGTACTCTTTTCCTTTTGATCAGATTTTTGTCTCATTGAATTTTCCTGATAAGGTTTTTAATGAAGCAATTCTCTAAGCACACCCAAAAATCATTTGATCCATAAATATCATCATAAATATTACTTTGATCTGACAGATCAATGAATGTCTTTGTTCAGATTTTTATCTCACTGGGTTTTTCCCTAACAAAGTATAAATGTGAGTAAAGTTTTGAAGAAAATATTAATTGTGGAAATATATACACTGTACTCTTTTTCCCTTCGATCAGGTTTTGTCCCATTGAGTTTTCTTTACAATGTTTTTAACGAAACAGTTTACATCTAACAACACAAGATCCAAAAGATCATTGAATATATTTTGCGAATGTTTTGTTTCACTGGGTTTTCTTTAGTAAATTAAAATATAAATGGTGGAATCCAAGAGGGAGTGTTATAAATGAAGTGGCTTCCACCATCCATCCACTTGTTTCCACATGCCTATACACCTCTTTATTTGTTCCACCACATGCCTTAGCACCTCTTTTATTTTGTTCCACCACATGCCTACCTAAAATAGGTAGAAATATTTTATAGGAAATTGCAATAAACACCTTTTGTTAATCTGCCTGTAATTATGGCATTTGTATTGTGAATGTAAGGATGTTCTTTGGTATTTTAAAATTAATAAATATCCACCGTCCATCTAAGATTTGAATGATTGAAGATTTAAAACTTTTTTATTTTTATATTATATAAATATTTTCAAAAAAAAAAAATTTTTAGTGTTGGCATGTGGCATGTTCTTGGTTATGTTTCATACAGTTTCTCAATTTTCATTTAATCATTGATATTACAACTTATCTCAAAAGCAATGTAAATGAGTTCAGAGTATCAGAGATTGACATAAAGGATTTTTTACGTGATAAAACCTCTCACGAGGAAACATCCACGGACTGAATCTACGGTCAAGATAAACCACTTCACTAATTGAATAGAGAATATACCCTTAAATGATCAGTCTCCATGATACATTCTTATTGGCATGTATAACCAACTATTCTACCCGCAAACCTTTAAATAGTGAACAATTAGCAAGCTCTCAACCTAGACCTTAACAAGATCTTATTGTTTTGTACTATGCATTGCATTGTATTAGCTACTACATTTTAATCGGTCTAATTCAATAGATGGTGTATTAGTTAATTCAGGGTTGGAGGTTGTATTGTCTAATATAAGGGGGAGAAAAATATATCAACATAATAAAAATAATAATAAATATATCAAAATAATAATAATAATAATAATAATAATAATAAATATATCTTAATAGTAATAATAATTTTAAAAATAATATCATTTTAAAAGTTTAGAATATTATCTTACGATGTTTTGAATTATTTTTTTAAAGTTCCGTAAATATATTTATTTTCAAAATGGTTATTTTTCCCTACATATGTATTTCGTTAAAAGAGATTGAAAATATATCTAAAAGATATTCTAGAGTTTATTAAAATGGAAAGAGTTTTTATGATGGGATTTGAACCTCTCACCATTTATGTGGAATGGAAATGCATTACCAACTTTATTAAAAGGTGATGTGCGAAAAAAGTTTTTATGATATATGTTAATATCAAACCATTAATAGGAAAAAAATTACGAAAGATTAAAATAGGAAATTAATTATTAATTATTGGTGGGTGTACTAACAAACAATTAGTCCTCTTAATAATTTTACTCAAGGGTATTATTGAATTTTTAAAAACATACTAATTTAAAGTGTACATACAGTTTTCAATGAGTGCAAATATTGTCACTCTTAATACTATTATAAACAAAAATAGGTTGAGTTAGAAAAGTGTTTATATTGTTTAGAGCAATACTATACCCAGAAATTGAGCTGAGAACCCATGACTGGCCCAAATCTAGCAGGCCCAACACATGGCCCACCGTTGTTGGCCAAACCCAAGGTATCATGGGCCTAAACGAGCTCAATTATTTCGGCCCAATAAGGAGATCTATAAACCCAAGGAACTGATTTTCGGTCATCAATCGGATCTCTCAGAAACAGTTTGTACTAGAGGTGGCCATGGTTTCGGTTAAACCGACGGTTTTGCCCACCGTTTAAAAAACCGTACTTCCAAAAACCACCCCAAAATTGAAACTAGAACTGGCGGTTTCAAAACCGGTCGGAAACTAGTTATGGTTTCGGTTTGGGCACTTCCAAAAACTGCCAAAAACCGATGGTTTTAACTGCGGTTAAACCGCCGGTTTTTTTTAAAAAAAAAACATTTAAAAAAATCGACTAATCAGAAGCTGCCACGTGGCACTTTTTTTGAAATTATTTTTGAAAAACCGAAACCAAACCCAAAACCGATGGTTTTTAAACCGAAACCGAAATCGAAACCGAAACCGTAAAATCGTCTATTAGAAACTGTATACCGAAACGGTTTTCCAGTTACGGTTTCGGTTTTGGGTGGCCACGGAACCGAAACCGTCGGTTTCGAACCAAAACCGAACCGTGGCCACCACTAATTTATACTTCTCTGGCAAACCTGACCCATCGGGTTTGGACCCGCTAGATTAAACTATCTAAAGAGAACTTAGGCATAACCAAAACAAAAGACCTTTGTAGAACTCAGAAGCAAATCCCTTTGTTAGATCACAAGTATTTCATAGACTAATAATGTCTAACGGCCAACAAAGTGGACCAAATGTACCAATGTTGACTCATGTTAGCCAAACATATGGTGGACCAAAACCCACACTCTAACAACACTCTTTCCTCCCCAAATAAATAGGTAAGCCAACTTCATTTAAGAGGTAAATTTATACTTACAAGAACAAAGTATAAACAACATCCCTAATATCTTTCCTTCTTTAAAGAATACATAACTGAAATGTATATACTCCTAATGTCTTCCTTTTTTTATAAATACATAAACGCCCGAGTGGTCCTAAAACATTTACCTCACACCAAAATACCTACACAAGAATCCGCTAACGGTTATTATTATTTAATTAACAAACAGTTTTGACTTGACACACATGGGTGGATGGAACTTCAAAGCCTTGTTCCTACTCTTTACTCTTGTTTATGTGTTCCCATTCACAACTATAGCATTGTCCTCTCTTAAATATGTGATATCATCAAGCCTTGGGGTTTGCTACTACTTGCAAGTTCGCATAGCAAGCAAGTAGCAGCTTTTCTCCATGGAGGCAGAGGTACGTGCTATGTTGTGCGGATGAGGCTGTATTATGTTGGGGCTGTGATGTCAAGGTTCATAAAGGTACAACCAACAAGCTATCCCAAAAGCATCAACGTGTTTGTTTCATTATGCATCCGAGAGAGGAGTGTCTATTTCTTCTGTTGGTTTTGTAAGACTACTCAAAATTGAAGGAGGTGTTTTTGAACAGCCTTAAGCATTGTTCCAATGCTGTAATTTGTTCCATAGTGATGATTTGGACTGATGGGTATTCTAAGTTCTTGTTATCAATTATTCGCTTGCTCTTCTCATACAATTCATGAAGCTCTTGGCTTTGTTGAGATGCCCTCTTGAGTATGTCACAGGCTAAAGCTCTTGCTGGCCTTGCTAAATCAAAGAACATATTGACAAGAGCAGCCACGCCTTCAGAGAATGTCATGTATACCTGGAAGCTTTCTTTCAAGGTGTTCATCATAGCTACTTGAGCCACGTTATCACAAGCCAAAATTTCAAATGATGAACTTTTTAAGACCCTGTCTATGAAATCCGACACTTTGGCAGTTTAAAAAACAGCATATCCATCGACTCGAAACCCCCCTGGGACATAACAGGTTCAAGCTTCCCACCTGGGTTGATAACCCATCTCATTCTTTCTTCAAGATAAGCTGCATACTTGTGCAGGAAACAAACTGAAGGATGCAACTTCCTCAGGAACCATCTGCTACTCAATTGAAGATGGCCAAAAACATATGCATTACGTAGCTGTTGCTCAAAGAACCGATTGCCTCTACGTAAGAGGCGATGAATTAGTATAAGACTCTTCAAAGCCACCAAGCGGTCTCCATATCTAGCCAATGTGGGACTTTGGTTGCACACCCAACATATCCCAGCCCTAATCGCTCAATTAAATCGATAAGATTAAGTTGCTCTGATAAAGCAGAATGCTTCGCAGCAATAGCAAGCAGTTCCCCTCTCACTTGTATCTTGAGTTTTTCAACCTCTTTTAATTGACTAGCATGAAGGATCTGCATAGACAATTACCAAATTAAAAAATATTAGTTTTTGACATTATAGTAAAGAAACACCACACAATGTGTGACGGTGAAAATTTATATGTTGAACTACTGCACCAAATATACTTTTAGTTAAACAAGTATGTACGCTTTTAAAAAATACTAGGTTCGGACATGTGCTTCCTAAATACACAATTTATAATAATATGTTAAATAAATATGTATTAAATCAATAACAAAAAAAGTTATATAATTTAGAAGTAATTGTTCAATATAAAACTTATTTTAGGTTTATATTTGATATTTTATATTTACACATATACTTGCTTTTCATTGAATATTATACATGAAAACTCAAAATTAATATTTAACAACTTAAAACTCAATGTAAACCTCAACAATAACTTACCAATACAAACCACACCAAATAAATACAAACTCAAGCGAGTCACAATCGCTAAAATTTATTTCTTCGGTCAGCTCCTAATAGCTACTTCAAACCAGTAAATTGATTCTTAGAACTTAGAAGCCATAAAGTGTAGATTGAATGAGAAAGTGATTTTATTGCGTAGTAAAGATATAGATATTTTGGCCGAGATTAGATTGAGAACAGAGCCATGATCGAGAGAAAGAGTAAATCTAACGGCCCATAAGGAATCTGTAAAAAATAAAAATTGAATAAAATATGGGACCTTGATGTGAAATCAAAACAAAATATCGAGTTTCTACAAAAGTTTTAATTTATTTAAAAAATTAAAAAATATATATAAAAAGAGTTTAACCTAACCTAGTTTGGTTTGAGTATTATAAATGTTGGTACTAAATTTGACCACATTCGGAATATGTAATTGGTGGACAACCACATTCAAAAAACATTTTCAGCGGATTACACATGACACAAATGGCATCAAATGAAATGCATGATAACCACATAACAAACGGCAACAATGCACATGTCACCACTATCATTTGAAACTCTAAAATTACACCCAACTATTTACATTATGTTTTGTTTGAAGGAATTGGAGAGAAAGAAAAGGAAAGGATTTGGAGGGATTTCTAATTTGTTGTTTGGACGGTTAAATGAGAGGGAAATGAAAGGAAATGGAGGGAAAGAAAAAGAAATGAGTTTTTATATTTTAAACACTTTGGTTTCCATCCAAATTTGGGAGGAAATGGAGGGAAAGGAAAGGAAAGCAATTCCACAATTAATAATTTGTTCAAAATCCCAAAAATAACCCTATATATTGTTTGTATTCATATTGTTAAAATAAGGATATTTTCGTAAATAAAATAAAACCACTATCATTTCCTTTCCTTGCCACCCATAACCATCCAAACAACAATCATTAAAACCACTATCCTTTCCTTTCTTTTCCTTTCCATCAAACCAAACATAGTGTTAATGTTTACAACTGGTCTCACAAGGGCAAAAATGTCTCTCCGGTCTAGAAAAACCAGTAGCGCCCACCGAAAGTACAGTGGAGTTTTCGAAAAATCAGTCTAGATGATCGATTCATCGGTTGAATTGCTCTGATCGGCACCTCACCACGGCGAAAAGGCCAAAATCATCAAGATTAGTTGGTGACTGATTAATCGATCAAATCGCCGATTAATCGATTAAGAAACAGAGCCAAAAGGTTCTAAAACAAGACACACAAACCCGGAAATCAAACAAAAAATGAACCAAAAACAAACAAATAGATAGATACATAGATATGGACATGAAAGATCTTGCTGGGCAGAGAAGGATTTGTGCATCTCTACAAGTTGTTCACAAATGGTAGCAAAGATAGCAATTTGCCAATTTGTTTCTTGAGAGTTTCAAGCTATTCATGAGTCTTCGCTTCACTGTTCACTCACGCAACACACAACACGACTAGATTCGTCTGTTTTCTGCTCTGATTTTGTGAAAAAAAATATATAAAAAACAACACGACTAGATTCGTCTGTTTTCTGCTCTGATTTTGTGAAAAAAAATATATAAAAAAAAAAAAAAATGAAATGTCAAGTGTAGAAAAAAAAAAAAAAAGCATGCAGGCATGGAAGAAAGTGAAGTTGATGTTTGAGGGTTGGGTTGTGTTTTGTACCCACCTGCGTATTTTAGAACTAAGCCATTTTTTTTCTTTTGGAGTTTTTGTCTTCTTCTTTGTTGTTCGTCTTTTATCCTTTCTATTAACTGTCATGGACAGTGTAATTGGATATATTATCATTTATGGAAATTTCTTAAAAATAATTTTGATTGAAAAAATATATATTTTTTACCAAAATTTAAAATTTGGGTGGATTTTTAATGTTTTATTGCCTAATAATCTAATATAGATATAGCTGTTGTATTTGAATATTTTCTTTTTAAAGCTATTATAATTAATTCAAATTAGGTTAATTGACATTGATGTTTCTTAAACTCTTTACAAATTTACACTATGCCATTTGTATTTTTTTTTTTTGACATTATACCCCTCAAACTCTTGTTTATTGACAAACAATTGGGTTTATTGCCCCATGTGAGAGGGCATATACACTCTATAGTCGGTTTTTATCGATTTGTGAGAATTCAGGGGGTTTAATGCAAAAAATAAATAAATAAATAAGTATATGAGCATTAGTGCTAATTAGCCTTTAGAATATTTTCATTATGATTGGATTTGGATTGTTTTGTGATTACATTTGGATGGGTGTTTGTGGATTTGGATTGGTTTATGATTGGATTTTAATTAGTAATTTGGCATTTGTGGATTTGAAAAGAATTTTATTTGGATTTGATTATTGAAATTTTGTTTCTAATTGGATTTTTATGCAGGAAAATAAAAAATAAAATAAAAACTTCGCCAGAAAATTAATTGTCGACTAATCGGCCTAAACACTAGGTGCTGAGTCTCTGTCCGCTAGCGCCTAATGTTTACTAAAACACCGTTTAGTATGCCTTGGCCTTAGTTGATTTTTCCAACATCCATCTGGTCCCCAATTTTTTAACCAGAATAGTTGCCTTGGGCCTAATTCAACCCGACCCGATCCTTTTAATCGTCGATCAACCACCTACACCTAGCTTTGTTGAAGAGGGAAATGATAAATAATTATTTGAAACCAACTAAACCGAAGTGATTGCAATTGGCCAGGTGTCACTCACATGGCAATTATATGAGATTATCGGAATATATCTTGATGATTTATTTTTGTTCTACTAATGTTATGAATATAGAACAACAAATTTTTGTTTATAAGTGAATTCTCACACATGATTTTGAGACTTACAATTGTGATGTTGTTAACTTTTGTGATATAGTTTTTATCGTTAACAAATTTTTTTTGGTCTCAAACAAATGATTTTGTTGAAATATATATATATATATATGAATAAAAGTTGTTCTTTACGAGAAGCAATTTTGAGAATTGGTATACACACGTGTGAAATATATTGTCTTTTCAAGGTGTATTGATTTTGAAATTATTTGGAATCAGTTTTGCAACTCCCCCACCAATGATTAAAGATATATTAATGATGTTCTATTCAAATGCAAATCATCGGTGATTACGTTTAATTTGGTGGAGCGAATTGATTGCCTTAAGAGAAGGCATGTTCTGATTTTTCCCGTTGGTGCTTACCCTTTTTTTATTGGTGCTCACACTTTTTTTTTATTTTTTTAATTAAGATGAATTTCAAGATACAATTATTAAATAATGGGAAATCCGAAATTGTTTTAAAATTAATATTGTATAGCAATTGCTTGAATCCAGAAGTCAGCTTAGATTTTGTATAGTTAGAATAAGTGGAAATGGTGGAAAGTATCACTTTTTCCAACTGATTTGGTGACTCTATGACCGGTTTAATAACTTAAGTTTAAAAGGCACCTATTATGGTGAACTACCAAAATTGCCCTTAGATAATCATTTATGTTATTGTGTTTGTCTGGTTCTCTCTCCACACTTCCAACAAAAACGATAACGGGGTTACTCTCTCTCTCTCTATCTCTCTCTCAATACAAATAGAAGTTCAAGATCAAAACAACTGGACGTGCTTCATTACAACAAGGTAATATTTCGTGTAAATACTTCTTTTCATTTGTTCATATTTTCATTGTGACAATTGTGGATCTCCGAGACTTTGTCACCTTTTTCCGTGCCTTTTTAAAAATCACTAATCGAGCATTTTCATGTCTTGTCCGAGCCTTTTCATGTGTTGTCCGAGCCTTTTTATGTCTGCTCCGAGCCTTTTGAAGTTTTGTCCGAGACTTCTCCGAGCTTTTTCATGTCTTGTCCGAGCCTTTGCAAGTCTTCTCCGAGCCTTTTGAAGTTTTGTCCGAGACTTTTATAAAATAACTATTCGAGCATTTTCAAGTCTTCTCCGAGCTTTTTCATGTCTTCTCCGAGACTTTTCAAAAATCACTAATCGAGCCTTTTCAAGTCTTCTCCGAGCTTTTTCATGTCTTCTCCGAGACTTTTCAAAAATCACTAATCGAGTCTTTTCAAGTCTTATCCGAGCTTTTTCATGTCTTGTTCGAGCCTTTTGAAGTCTTCTCCGAGACTTTTAAAAAATAACTATTCGAGCATTTTCAAGTCTTCTCTGAGACTTTTCAAAATTCAGTAATCGAGCCTTTTCAAGTCTTCTCCGAGTCTTTTCAAGTCTTCTCCGAGCCTTTTCATGTCTTGTCCGAGCATTTTCAAGTCTTCTCCGAGACTTTTTAAAAATAACTATTCGAGCTTTTTCATGTCTTGTCCGAGCCTTTGCAAGTCTTCTCCGAGCCTTTTGAAGTTTTGTCCGAGACTTTTAAAAAATAACTATTCGAGCATTTTCAAGTCTTCTCCGAGCTTTTTCATGTCTTCTCCGAGACTTTTCAAGTCTTCTCCGAGACTTTTAAAAAATAACTATTCGAGCTTTTTCATGTGTTGTCCGAGCCTTTGCAAGTCTTCTCCGAGCCTTTTGAAGTTTTGTCCGAGACTTATAAAAAATAACTATTCGAGCATTTTCAAGTCTTCTCCGAGCTTTTTCATGTCTTCTCCGAGACTTTTCAAGTCTTCTCCGAGACTTTTAAAAAATAACTATTCGAGCATTTTCAAGTCTTCTCCGAGTTTTTTCATGTCTTCTCCGAGACTTTTCAAAAATAACCAATCGAGACTTTTCAAAAATAACCAATCGAGACTTTTCATGTCTTCTCCGAGACTTTTCATGTCTTCCGAGCCTTTTCATATCATCTCCGAGACTTTTCAAAAATTAGTAATCGAGCCTTTTCAAGTCTTCTCCGAGACGTTTCAAGTCATCTCCGAGACTTTTCAAATAATCACTAATCGAGCCTTGTTAGGTCTTCTCCGAGACTTTTTATTGAATTACTAATCGAGTCTTTTAAAGACTTTTTCGAGACCAAAAATGTCTTTTTCGAAACTTTCATGTATTCTTCGAGACTTTGCTAGTGTTCTCCGAGCCTTTTAAATATCCTCACCCGAGCCTTTGTAAATGTAATTTATGAAAATATTTTGTACTCCTGAGTTTTAATTAATAGTTTTGATTAATTTGACAGCATCATGAATCGGGTTAGAATAGTAATATCTTACAACGGTCAATGGGAGCAACTACCCGACGGAAGTCAGAGGTTTGTTGGATCCGATAACAAGGGAATGTATGTGTCAAAGAATATGACTTACGAAGAATTGGTGGCGATCGTGCATACCATTGTGAAGTATGATGTAAACAAATTCAATGTTGATCTGGCATCAGTATCAATCGTTCCTGGCAGTACATGTCGTACATTTATAAGAAATAACGATGATGTTCAGTTTATGCTAGGGGAAGATCGGGTGATCCCTCAAGTATGTGTAAGTCTAACTCAGAGGACACCTGGAGATGTGATAGGGAATGATATTCCTCCTCCTGAAAATACCCAACAATTTGGATCCTTTAGCGGTAGCAACCAACTATATCCCCAAAGGAGTTTCGCCGAAAGTAGGGAAAACATGTGTGGTGTCCCACCGGTAGCGGTTGACCAAGTAGTTGAACCTCAATTTGGCGATGTGTTTGGTTGTCAAATTGAGCAGTACCATGAGGTGGATAATGAGGCAAATAATGAACATGTAGATGATCTAGAAAATGTGGATGAAGAGCGTACACAAATTCAAACACAAGGAAGACATGTACAAGGAGTTAGTTGCACTGTACCAAATATGCCTGGGACTTCCGAGGTCCGACATAATATAACTGTATCTGATTCTGATAATACGATAACTTGGGTTATTCCCGGAGCAGATTCATACTCGTTTGGTATTGGTAGAAGCAGCACCTTGGCAACGCAAGAACCTACATGCATGATTTATAAAGGTCAATTTTTCCCGAGTAAAAAGGATTTGAAGAGGCTAGTTGGCCTTTTTTCAATGCGGGAGAACTTTGAATGGAAGGTGAAAAGGTCTAATAAGACAACGTTACATCTAGTTTGCATCATTGACAACTGTACGTGGAAATTAAGAGCGGTGAGGAGAGATGAAGGGACTTACTTCCAAGTCAGAAGTTTTGTCAACCAACACAGTTGTCCTTTGGAGGAGGTTCACCGTCGCCACCGACAAGCTAGTGCAGTCATAATCGGAGAAGTCATTGCACCTAGACTTCAACAACATGATGGTCGTCTCATGCGTCCGAAGGACATAATCGCCGATATGAAAACAATGTATGGCATCCAAGTCATGTACAGTAAGGCACATGATGCCTTGCAATATGCATTGTCCTTGACCTATGGAACGCATGAAGAAAGTTTCAAATTGTTACCATCGTTTGCGTACGTTTTGGAACAGCAAAATCCTGGCACAATCACCGACTTACAATGCGCAGACAATGATACATTTTTGTACTTTTTCATGTCGTTGGGGTCCTCAATTAGAGGTTTTCGGAGGTGTATGCGTCCTGTGATTGCAGTTGATGGTACCCATTTGAAGGGAAGATTCGGGGGTACAATGTTTGTTGCAACTGCACAAGATGGAAACGAACAGGTGTATCCAATTGCTTTTGGGTACGGTGACTCAGAAAACAACCTTTCATGGGAGTGGTTTTTGGAATGCTTGAGGGGTGCCCTTGGTCATATAGATGATCTGGTTTTCATTTCCGATCGCCATGCAAGCATTGAAGCGGGGATTTCTAAAGTGTTCCCTTATGCAACCCATACTATATGTTGCTGGCATTTTGGTGAAAATATGAAGAAGCGATTCCACAGAAAGGATGTTGCCGACATAATGGATTCAGCAGCTAGGACGTACAGTGAATTCAATTATAACAGGCACATGGAGGAGTTACATAGGCTGCACAAGGGTGCATTCGAATATGCCATTGCTGCCGGTCCACACAAGTGGTCTCGCGTACACTGTCCCCAAAGAAGGTACAGGCTGATGACCACAAATGTTGCTGAGTGCATAAACTCATGCCTAAAATTCGCACGGCAACTGCCAATGATGACACTGGCGGAGTTCATTAGGAATATGCTACAAAAGTGGTTTCACGATCGTCATGCAGCTGCACGGTCCATGCGTCATCAACTGACCGACGCAGCACATCTTGTGATCCTAAAACGTGTCGAGAAGTGCAATTATATGACCGTAAATCCAGTTGACTGGAACATATTCTCCGTCAAATTGAAGGGAAACCAATGGACGGTTAACTTACACTCGAAGACTTGCACATGCAACAAATTCCAAATGGACCATTTCCCATGTTCTCATGCACTCGCAGCGGCAAGGTACATGAGATGTTACAGTTAACGATTTATATTATTTGGGTTCGTGAATCTCATTGTTTTCATTGTTGTAGGGAGCGAAACTTGGATTACACATCTCTGTGTGCGGACTACTACAAGAGAGAGACACTTATTGATGCATACTCGGTTCCTATTATGCCTGTTGGCCATCCTTCTTCATGGGTAGTGCCATCCGACATCGCATCTCGGGTGGTTTTAAATCCAAAGTCGAAGAGACAATCAGGTCGCCCGATGGAGGGTCGACATGCCTCGTCTTCGGAGAGGACAACCACACAGTCGTGTAGAAGATGTGGACAATCAGGACATAATAGCAGGCGATGCTCCAACCCACCGATGGTTAATGAAGGTCCCAGCATAAGTGTTCCCGATGAATACCGTCGCAAGTGCAGCATCTGTCATTCAATTGGACACAACAAACAAACGTGCCCTGAGAAAGACTCTACCGTGGAATGAGACCGTTGGTTATTATGCTTTTTTATGTTGAACTATTATGATATATTTATTGGTTGTTCGTTTAATGCCATACTGTATCTTTTGTTATAGTGTCTACAATTCATTGTATTGTTTATGGATTTCAATATATCAAATGTGTGTTCAAGTGTTAATTGCAAACAACTAAATTTTTTTTAAAAAATAATTTCATTTTATTACTCAAATGTTATGTACATCAACTAAATCACTAACTGGAAGTCCAATCCTTTGAGTTACAAAAAACCTCCACAGCCATCTTCTCTCGGATGGTGCCCATTTCGTTTTCTGACCAGTCGAACGTATCCCTGTTCGCTGCCAGGTACTCTATCAATCTCAAAGTATGGGCACCACAGTTACCACTGCAAGTCACCACAAAAACAACCGTTAGAATTGAATGTTATTAAAACCGATTAGGATAGAATACGATCTTTAAACAGTCATACCCTCTATCCTGTTGGGGTACACGGTCTCTAGACACAATGTTGAGTGGAAAGGGCTTATTCTGCAATGTATACGTCATATCGCCCCTCCGTCTGCGACCGTGAAAGTCCAACGCATGCAGCATCGACGGTAAAAAATATCGTAAGCAAGCGAGCTGCATTTTCCTATGGCGAAATGGTACCTCCTGTCTGAACGGGTCCATCAGGTAAATACTCCCTGTTGTGAGGTCGACGCTGGCTAGTGCCCAATGCGTACGTCCAAGGTTGCAAGGAATCAAAACCTGTATGTGTTTCAACAAAGTGTTATCAATGAGAAATGTATTTAAAATTCAAATTCAAACAATGTAAATAAAACACTGACCACGTCAACTTCGTTCCATGGTTTGGTTCCTACCGGGACCAATCCACGTACCACCGCAAGTTCCTCAGCGGACCACTGATGCTTGAACATAGACCAACTGCGGCGGGGTTTGTCGGCCCCACTTCCCATCAATCTCTCCCAGTCATTCAATAACCATGACTGTACAAAGAAAATTTATAAAACGTTAGATAAAAGATGTACGAAACACATAAATAGATGTTCAAAAGCCGTACAAATTAAACACTTACATAGAACTGTGAATCCTGTATGTTGATCCTCGGACCGTAGACAGTGGAGTAATATCTCTGACGCTTCCGCAGAATATGCAAGTACGCGTCCATATGCTGACAATTTCAACATTTTGTATTGTTAGCATTCTACTATTTCAGAAACATCTTATACACAATGTTCAGGTAAGGACCATACCGTATCCTCCAACTCCATGGTGTTGGTTTGAAATCGATGGAACCAAGGGACACCAACTGGCTCGAGTAGATCCACATCACGCCTGCATAATTTTTGAAGAAGTTATATAAGAAAGTCATTTTACTTAGCAGTTTCAAAATACAAAATAATTTTTGTAATATCTGCGATTATACTTACAATTCCCCAGTCGAGTTCCTCTTATAGGCTTGGTACGCCGCAAGGTGGTCAGGATCTATCAATGCGTGGGGCGCCCATACATGTGCTGGTTGTGGCCTAATCCTTGGCCTCTTCGGCCGACAGGGGTCAGTGTATGGGGTCCGCTGCTGCCAACCTGCCCTGCGAACCCGATCCTGACGTTGAAGGGGTGGGGTAATCCGGTCCACAGAAAGGATGTGATCCACTGGATGGCTGAGCTGTAAGGAGGAACTCTGTTCCCGTGTATTGCCTCCAGAGGTGCGATGTGTTGACGGACTATGTCCCCCTGTATCGCCTGTAGGGGTGCGCTGTACATTGGAACTATGTCGCCGTCGATCGCGCCGTCGATCGCCTACAGGTGTAAGCTCTTTGGGTGCACTGAGACTGGGGATCTCTGTCTCTGTGGAATAAATGAAGGGGTGCTCTGCACGAGGATCGACCGGAGGGGTGTGCTGTAAGGAGGTGCTCTGTACCAGTTCTTGAGAATGAACAGGTTGTTCTGGTAAAACCTGCTGAGGTTCTTCCTCTATCTCCATAGGTGTTGTATCAGTACCACTAGTACCACCAGTAACCTCCTCTCGTGGTGTCACACCAGGCCCTTGCTGATCACCCTGATGACTACCTGTCCTCCCTCTGGGACTGAAGTCTCGGTGTCCGTCTGGGTCATCGAAGGGTGGGTCATCGAAGGGTGGGTCATCGAACCGTGTACCTCGAGTACGGGCGTGCGACGTCGAACCCTGAAGCCCTCGAATCAAATCTAGCAACTCCCGATGCTGTTGATCTCGTTTCTCATTACTCTTTCGCACCTCCTCCTGTAACTCGCGTAACGCATCCATTACTTCAGTATACCGACGGTCCTGAAAGGATTTCGAAATTGTCAGTACTAAAACCATTCACTCGATTGAAATTAAATAATACGGTAAAAAGAATTATACGTACCTCTGTTTGCCCTCCAATGCCTCCTCGTGAGTCATCTCCAGTTCGAGAGTCATCTCTAGTTCGAGGCTCTCTAGGCAACGTGAATCGAACCCGCCTAGTCCTCGCGAGACGAATATGACGACCGTCCGAGTCAGAACCCTCTGTATCACTGGGTTCGAAAGACGGACCCTCAGTGTCACTGGTTCCAGCAGTTGTATATCGTTCGGGGTCAGAGACGGGAACAGGTATATCACCGAGATCAGCATCATACAAACTGCCTCCCTGGGAAATGCCCTCGAAGTACCGTTCAGCCCTCTCAGTTGCCGTCGGCACCAATTTCACCCTCGCAAACATCTGAAATTGCAGTTAGACCATTGTAATTGTATACATACTAATAGTTATGAACATAAAAAAAAAAATATATATATATATATATAGATATTTACACTTTCAAGGAAAATGCTATTCAACTTCTCCCCCCTCGGTCGCGTACTCAACTCCCATTTTAGAATTCGGGGGGAGAGCTCGATTTCCCTCCGCTTCCCACATCCGCCGTTGCCAAGCTCGGGGATAACCTCGAAAGCAAATATCTACAAAACAGCTAAGAACGATAAGAATCCAATACAATACATAAGTCATATGAAAAAAATAACAAATTCAAAATTCTCACCAACAGGGCGTGCGTTAGCCCATATATGTTATATGTCTCCGTGGTGTGTACATCAACGCCCTTTCGTCGCTGGCGTTGTTCAAACCGCCTACGTCGACCATCCAACGCATGCTTGAAACCGTATATAGACCGCCTATACACGTGTGCACCCCACGGGAACGCATCAAAAGCGTCCAAGTCCTCGACTAGGCGAAACTGCCATACTGGAACTTTCTCTCTCTCGTCCAACCCCATCAGTATCCAGTTAAGCATATACAATAAGCAAAGCTTAACCGCATCGTACTGCTCAGAAAAAACACCAATCCGTAGAACGGCTTTCAGCTCTGCATACTCGACCTCATCTCGACCCTCAAAGTACCGCTGGTGTATGCCATTCTCTACCATATCATAGGTCGACGTGTCAGGAAGTTCTCCGAACTTCAATCCGGTGATTAGACAAAACTCAACCTTTGAGAACCGGACCGAATGCCTTCCTAACAAAAATCTCATCTCATCTTCAGGCCCATCGTGATGCAACTCGCGAATAAGCAACCGATGTACAATGCCAGCTGAAAACTTCATCCCACGATCCATCCGAAGGAGGTGTCCAAAACACGACTCAGTATACCGACGTCGTTCTTCGATCGCAAGATGTTCAGGTACCTTGTTAAGTGCGTTGTCGATATCTGTAAGGTCATCAAAATGGTCATGTCGAGTTATTTTCCCCGAATACCTTTCTTCCTCTGGAGTTTTAAGCGAATCTTTTAGTTGATTCCTCATCTGCATATTGACATAAAAAAAATATATCTAGTTAAATAAAATAAATAATATAAAAATGAAAGGTTTCGGACACTAAATGAAAAGTCTCGGACACTATATGAAAATGCTCGAAAACTATATGAAAAGGCTCGGGCACTATATGAAAAGGCTCGGACTATATGAAAAGGCTCGGACACTATATGAAAAGGCTCGGACAATATATGAAAAGGCTCGGAAACTATATGAAAAGGCTCGGACACTATATGAAAAGGCTCGGACAATATATGAAAAGGCTCGGAAACTATATGAAAAGGCTCGGACACTATATGAAAAGGCTCGGAAACTATATGAAAAGGCTCGGACACTATATGAAAAGGCTCGGACAATATATGAAAAGGCTCGGAAACTATATGAAAAGGCTCGGAAACTATATGAAAAGGCTCGGACAATATATGAAAAGGCTCGGAAACTATATGAAAAGGCTCGGACAATATATTAAAAGGCTCGGAAACTATATGAAAAGGCTCGGAGATTCTAATTCTAGAAACCTATTCATATTCCTTAAAAGGCTCGGATTACTATTTAAAAGTCTCGGACAATGTTTTAAAAGGCTCGGATCCTATTTTAAAAGTCTCGGAGCCACTGTGAAAGGCTCGGAGATTCAGATAGCAGAAACCTAATCAAAAAGCTCGGAAAAGGCTCGGATTACATGTGAAAAGCTCGGAAAAGGCTCGGATTACATGTGAAAAGCTCGGAAAAGGCTTGAAAACCCAGAACTTCATCGTGTTCAACAGAATTTTTTCATAAATTTAAACCCTAACCTAATCAAACAAACCTAATCAACAACAAATCAAATCAAACGAACATCCAACATCAAACGCAAATAAAAGTTTCAACAACAAAAACGCGTCAGAAAATCATATCACCTTCTCGTCGATTTCAAGACTGTATCGCCACCGCCGGCAGGTTTCCAGTCAGATTTAGTACCGGATTTCTTGGTCTCTCTTTCCACTGTTCTCTCTCTCTCAACTTTTTTCTCTTCAGACGCAAACTGACAAGAATGAGGGTATTTTTGTCTGGTCACCTAAATAGGTGCCTTTTAAACTTACATTACTAAACCAGTGACATTCTCACAAAAGTCCCTCCAAATAGTGACAATAAATTTTTGAACCCTTAGAATAATTTTCTCCGATTTTCTCCAATTTCCTGATAAAAACTACGGTTGTTTCTTGTGATAGCCTGAGTTTAATATATTTAACAAAAAATATTAAGTATTATGAGAGAACCAAATATATTGATATCAAATATCGCTTTATTCGGGAGATTGTATTCCAGGGAGCAGCTGATATGTTGACCAAGTCTATTCATGTGCTCAAGTTCAAAAGCTATTTGGACTTGATTTGTGTTTACAATTTATGAGTTACCTAAGGGGTTTTTTTGGAGGAGATTACAAACTGAAATTCTACTTGGTATACCTTGGTAGTTGGTTCAAATTAAGGCCAAGGTGAAGATTTATTAACATATGGTTTAAATT
Organism: Acer negundo; assembly: GCA_035582765.1. Taxonomy (NCBI): domain Eukaryota; kingdom Viridiplantae; phylum Streptophyta; class Magnoliopsida; order Sapindales; family Sapindaceae; genus Acer; species Acer negundo. The sequence continues at coordinate 18,507,241 of CM069242.1, forward strand.
AGTCGGGTTATAGGATCTTTTAGAAAATAAGGCACAGTTTAGGAATACTTCTTCAACTGTTTTTGAAGCCAAAAGTGGTTTCAAACTAGGCCTAGGGTCTTTGGTAGAATTCCAGGGAAGTACATTTGGTTACTTTTGGCTTTCCCAACAACAATTTTGATAAAGCTATTTTTTGTAGCTTTTAGAAAATTGCTTCCCAAGAAGCAGTAATGAAAAGATAATAGATAATTAATATATACATAATATATATGGCAATAAATATAAGTAATAATGTGTTATACAAAAATAAAACAAATTATTTATTTATTTATTTTATAACATGTTTATGGTCACACAAAAATAAAATAAATTATTTATTTTTACAACATCTTTAATATTCATTTATGTCATTTCTAGTAATTTTGTACAGTCAAAAATTTTTACTTGCAATTTACCAAACACATTGAAATTGCTTTTAATTCTTATAGAACTTTTAAAAATCAGTTTACCAAATACTCGTTTGATTCTTCTCATAGCAAATCCAAAAGCAATTCTCTTCACAGCATAACCAAAAGCAATTCCTCCCACAGCACAACAATGTCAAACTAAGCCTAAGTCTCTTTTGAGAGTTCTTTTGGCTGAATAGGGTTTTAGGTTTTGTGAATGATTTTGAGTTACTCTTTTGTAATATCCACTGATCATAATGAATTTCTTTTCATCTCCGCCTTTGATGTAGGCTTTACGCTGAATCATGTAAATTTCTATTGTTCCGTTTTGCTTTTCTTTACCTAATTATTTTGTGTCTCAGCAATTTTCACAACAAAGACTTACAACTAATAATTGAAGAAGCATAAAAATATAAAAGTTGACACTCGGATATGGTTTTTCGGGATGGTTTCTCAAGACGAAACTTTGTGGGCAAGAAAGCTTTAATAGGTAGAGACACGTGGTGGAATAAGAGAGGTAAATCCGAATGAAGGTACACTAAGAACATCTCCAATGCAAAAGTGGCTTGCATACCAATTATAATCGTTGACATGGCAACAATGTCAAAAGACTTGATTCCTATGTGGCATACAAATATATTTGACAAACAATCAACTTAAAATTTGGTCTCCAATGTTTCCGTCTAAAACACAATTTTTTTTAATGATGTATCCATTTTTTTTCCCATTTTATTTCTTTACTAAAAATAGATGAAAAATTAATGTCATTTTTAATTACTTGTTGAGTCAACCAAAAAAATAGATGTGCAACAGACCATCAGAAAGTAGACGGTCATATTGACAATGTCTAATTTTTTTTTTTCACGTCAGCTTGAGGTTGAATATGTATAGTTGCATTGGAGAAAGATTTGTTAACGTAATGTCTATTAATCATACGTGACATCTCTTTTTTTCACAAGCCATGCTTGCATTCAAGATGCACTAAGGCATGTCCTGCAGGTCAGAATCATGTGGTGGCATAGCTGTATACGTGTTAGAGAAATTTTCATCTATGATTTGTGGAGAAACCAACGCACAGAAAGCATGTCCCCTCATTGGCATAGTGGAAATGGTGGGAAATGTCACATTTTAAAAGTGGTTTTGTAAAAAAGTCACAACTTTAATAACTTAAGTTTAAAAGGCACATATTATGGTGAACAGATAAAAATGTCCTTACTTTACACACACTCTCTTACTTTGAAGTTTTATTTTTTTATTTTTTTATTATTTTTTCATCTTCTTCATAGAGGTCTGTTTAACAAACCCCCATGAAGGTTGAACATCATTGGATAATTAGTTTAGTAGTGCTACGTAGACGCATTCAGGGGTCAGCTGGCAGCGCCCCTAGAGATTTTTTTGGTTTTGAATCTTCCATTGTTGAGCCTTTTCATTTTGTTCTTCGAGTCTTGTGTAAACCTTATGCTGGTTGTGTGAATTTTAAATCTAATTGAAAAGGCTCATAGACTATTTACAAAGTCTCGGAGCCAGTGTTAAAAGGCTCGGAGACTATTTATAAAGTCTCAAAGATACAAAATAGTCTCCGAGCCTTTTCAATAGTTCTCCGAGACTTTTCATACACTGTCCGAGACTTTTTAAACTGAGCCTTTTCTAAGCCTTTTTAACCATCAACTTTTTTTGTTAATTTTGTATCTTCAAGTCTTTGCAAATAGTCTCCGAGCATTTTCAATTAGATTCAAAATTCATACAACCAACTTAAGGTTGTTGTTTTGATGTGATTTTTATTGTTCGCCGATGAGTTCGTCGTGAAGTTTTCAGATGTATTTCTTGCAGCCGATGTTTTCTCTCTTTCTATCAATTGTTTTCTCTCTAGGTTTGAAAAGACATAAACTGATAAAATAAGAGTATTTTTGTCTTTAAACTTAAATTAGTAAAGTGGTGATATTCTTACGAGTACTGTCCTAAATAGTGACAAAAAATTTTTAAACCCCATTAACGCAGTAGGGCGCGTGAGAAACCATGCTTGACAATGACAGGTTGGCGGCACAGCTGTCTCCTTTATTTAAAGAGGATCATAGATTAAGTAAAGGGAGAGGGACGAAATGGAGAGCAGAAAAGGATATTAAAGAGGAAGATGAAGAAGAAGCACAACACACAATACACACAAAAAAATAAGACTCGACCTAAATTTTTTATTTTTGAGTCAATAACAGTTTATAGATTATGTTAACTTATTAATAGGGTGGGGAGTGGAGAACACAAATTAAAATTTGAAAAAATGAATTAAAAGAATATGATTAGTATTTCAAACACAAAAAGTGATGCATTGATATACAAAATATTAATTTTTATTCAAACATAAATATGACGTAAAGAAAAATACACACGTACACCATCACAACAACAGCAAGTTAAATATTCATGGGAATTGATGACAAAACGCTATAACACATTATTATTCTTAAAGGGCATAAGATGTAGATAGCAATGAAGACTTCTTCATTGGTTTATATCGGAACAGGATCGACAAGCAAGGATGCAACATGAGCTTGCATCTGTTTCCCAACACGTGTGAAGTTATCATCTCCATCGTAAATCAGATGTGTGGTTCTTGTAAAATTGAGAATACACATAAGCAAAGGCCTTGGAAGATGTTGACCTAGTTTAAGGCATTCTTCATTCACATCCTTCCATGAACTCTTCACTTGCTTATTGAATTCTTCATATGTTTCTTTCTGTGATGCGCCATACTGTTTCATGTAACATTCCACACTTGAGGGTATGTGTCCTCTTTCTCGCTCGAACTGCATGCATACACCGATACACGCACAAACATATATTTATACGATTAAAGAAATTGAAAGAGACTATATTGTTGTTGTTAAGGTTCGAGTTACCGCTATCACACAACAGCTTTATAAAAAAATAAATAAATAAAAATTTAAAAATTAAAAATTGAAAGATCGAGTAGCTAGGGAACTAATTGATACCTTATGTGATTTGACATCTTCGACGAGTCTTAACATTAATTCAGAAGCTTTCAGAATTGTAGGTCTACCGAGAGCCCAATCTAGGGCTTCTTTGGTTACCATGGAGTCCATAATGCTCATAAAAGCTTCGGCTACAGTGAAGGTGTAACCAACTGATACCAATGCCACGCTCATGTACTCCTCATATGTCGGAGTTCGATTATCTCGGAACCACGTGGACTCCTCGTAATAGGCACCGCATATCATTTTCATCTGCCAATATATATGCAAATTCAATTAATTTTACATTTTAAACAATAATTAATAATAAATAATAGTGATAGTGATGCACACTGCTTCTATCCCGTAGTGAACTCGATATGACCATCCTTTATTGGCTAATTCTTGCTCAACTTCTTGGTAAAAATCCAACATTGCTTTATAAATGATTTGCATGTATTCTGGAAGTTGATCCATGCAACTCATATCCCACCTGAAAATCAAAATTAAGCTTGCAATTAATATAATATAATATATATATATATATTCTCTTCTAATTAGGTTTATCCAAATATAGATGGATGATCAAACCTGTTGATTGCTTCTGTAAAGAGTGTGAGCTCTTCAGGTGTGCCATAAGCATCGTATGTATCGTCTATAAAGGTCAATATAACAACTCCTTTGGCAAGTACTTTTCTACTAATAGAGTAATGCCTATCTGGCTGATGATACAGTCCAAGCATCCAAAAATAGCCCTCAACCAATCGGTCTCTTGCAAATGGTAACCTTCCAATGAAATCCAAATTCTTCCACCATCTGAAATCACATTAAATTATTTCGATAAGCTATCAGATTCATCTTATGGTATACGTTGTTAACAGATTAATTATAAAGGCTATCTAGATTTTGTGGGAATATTGAACCATATATATATATATATATATATATATTATAATTATAAAGACGAAAAGGAACTAGCTTACTCAGAAAGTTCACATAGTTCTTTCTTGTGTAATGCTTGAAGTAGATTGAAATCCAATTTGGCAAGCCTTAGTAAAGCTTGGTTATCTTGGTAGATGGAGATGTAACGCCTAGCCTCAATCCTTGGAACAGCCTTGTGTATGGGCCATTTTAGAACATGAAGTATTTGCTGTGCTGCCAAAGGATTATTAGTGGCCATTAATTTCAGATGAGTGGTGGTGAAATCAATGGCCTCCTCAAGTATATCTTCTCCATGCACCATCAGCTGTGCTGCTTCATACAAGCTCAGCATTCCACACATATCGCTTTTCAACGACTCCTTGAAATTGCCTTTGTCATCTTTGAACTTGTTGAATATATCTGATACATACATAAATTACATAATCAAATCAAAAAAAAAAAAAAAAATTTCAAAAAGGATTAATTTGACAGAAATAATTAATAAGATGTACTGATCAATGATCATGCATGAATGACACTAATTACCACTTGAAACATGATGTCCATGTTGTCTTAAAAGTCGAAAACAAAGAGCAGCAATGTAAAGATCAATATGATCATTATTAATTAAATGATGATCAGAAGAATCATAGACATGTCGTAATAGTTGTTCGATCTCTGTTTCGAAGTGATATCCCAGCCCTAATCGCTCAATTGCATCGATAAGATTAAGTTGCTCCGATAAAGCAGAATGCTTAGCAGCAATAGCAAGCAGCTCCCCTCTCACTTGTATCTTGAGTTTTTCAACCTCTTTTAATTGACTAGCACGAAGGATCTGCATATACAATTACCAAGTTAATCAAGTATTAGTTTTTGACATTATAACAAAGAAACACCACACAATGTGATTTCATGGTGAAAGACATATTGCTCATTCAGCTTCACATCTTGGTAAAGAAACACAATTTAGACACGTAATAATTATCATGATATGCATGCAATAATTCGGACCGACCTCATCTTGTTCAAAGTTGTAGTTGAGAAAGCGATCACCCCAAATATTTGAGTGGAAGTTGGCCGTGGGACGGACTACCGGTGAGACTTGGCCGGCCGATGACATATTGATAGCAGCAGCTGTATACAAAATACTACAAGTTTTTAGATGTATCAGGAATATAGATATACAAGTTCAGTGATAACCACCGGTATTTAAAGGGTAGCCAACTGCCAACTGCTTCTCAAAAAATTTAAAGGGCAGCCAACTTGATGAATTAAATTAAATTAAATTAAATTAAATATTCATGAAGTAAGTTGTCATCGGTGATTCATCAATTCATATGAATAAATGAACTTGTTAGACTGAGCCGCCTCCTTAATTATATTGGAAATTGCTTGGGTATTGGTCAATACCTTGACCTAAGGTATTGACCTCACTAAAGGGATGTTGCCACGTGGCTTTTTTCTCTTAACTTTTTATATATTTTTCCTTGTATTTTTCACAAATTGACCACATAGTAAAATCTCATTAGTTGGTCAATACCTTAAGTAGTACCCAAGTGTTGTCCCCTTATAATAATGGATCTAGATCTTTTCATAACTTTGAATGTCATCACCTTGTCCTTATCTTTATAATCTATTGTCATATATCTCGTATTGCAAATCAATGGTATGAATTATTTCTATTATTTTTATAAACTTATACTACAAAAAGTTAGAATTAATTCATGTACTAATTTAGATGAGAACAAGATAAGGGAATGAAGGGATCCAAATCTCTTATAAGACTCCATCAAGTGACTAAAGCACTTCTCTAAAATTTTACCAAACACTATAAGCCCAATTCAAAATCACTTTTGATCTTAAAACCAGTTCAATAAATATTCCCAATCCGGTCAAACCTCTAGAGAAGTCACATAAGTTTCGTTCCTCCGGACCGATACACACTTGTACTTAATACAATGAACTTCATTACACAGTATTATTAATCGCCGTCAAAATAACGTCACGTGACTATGAGAGCTCTTTGAATAATTAACCTTCATTTCAACAAATCCACAATTGACTGGTTTATATGTTAATTAATAATTTTATCTTTCTAAAAAATTCACAATTAAACAAGTATGTAAGCTTTTAAATTTTTTTTTTTTTTTTTTGATATTTATCCTGACAAGTTTGGATATGCAGAGTCCGTTTCAATGAACAGAGAAAAGTGCATTACAAATATAAACACCTCTGACCTCCCAGATATGCACGGCTTGCACCCCACGAAAAGCAAGTAAAATTCAAACCCCAGATGTCTTGTCAAACAAAATTTGGTGTTTTTTAATTTATTTGTTCGAAATGGTCAAATACGAGAGGCTAATAAATCATAGATTCATATTGTCGAACACGTTGTGTGCAATATGGAGCATAGCTTTGAAAGTCATATCAAGTCATCAGGATATATAAATAAATAAATAAAACACTCCCTGTACCATGAATTGAATTCATCTTATCGTGTCTTGATGGTATTTTATGTAAGATATTGTCATTTTAGGTAGTTGGAAATTTAATATCAAGCAAGCTGGAGGTGAATGGGTGATCATGCTCAGAGAAATTCAACAAATTTTCAATACCAATCATCACCTTGATTTTTTATTTATCAACGTAGTAATTAATTAATTAATTCTCTCTCAAGTCTGAACCAGTTACAGGTACAGTGAACATCTTGTTCTACAAAAACACAGGAAATCACCAATATTTCTGATAGTAATCTAAATTTAGTTAACTGGGCAGGATTTAGAACTGCCAAGATTCTGGATGGACTTCAAAATCTCAAAATTTAATACGGAAAGATCAAATTCAAGTACCTCTGCATGGACTGCGTGGAAAATCTTGTTCCCGACCACAGAGAAATTGGCACTGACGACCTCTGCACTTTCTTCATGTAAAATGCAGATCACTTCATAAAATATGAACTGATTGTCCAACCCACTTGTCAAAATGATCTCTAATGTCGAACCTGTTTCATGGATCTCAATCTGTGGTGGTATCGATGAAGAATTAGTTTGGCCAGAGTAGCTGCGCAAGGGTCTCTTTCTGCTACTACCCATTAAATTTTGCTTCTTCTCCTTGGATTCCTGCAACTTTCTCTCCAGAGTTTTATCCTGACAAGTTTTAGACTTCTCTAGAAAGTTTTTAAGGTTTTTTTTTATTTTTGTTTTTTTTTGGAAGAACTTAAAATATCAAAACAACATTTGGAATTGTCCTTTTTTTTTTTTTTTTTTTTTTTTAATTAAAAAAAAAAATTCGGTCATTTTTTTCCAAGCCATTTTTAGGTAAACGTTTTTCTGGTAAAAAATTTCAAAAACACGGAAACGATATACTACAGAAGCTTTTGCTTTTCATATATATTTTTTATTCAATCAAATTTTTTTTTTTTTTCCACTGCATATTCAATCAATATGTTTATGAAATTTCAGTCACTAATACAATAATAATAACAGAAATATATATATATATATATATATATATTTTTAAAAATATCTTGGTTTAATCATTAATCACTCCATCAAACCATTAATTCTTAATCTGCTAGCTAGTATATGTTAGATTCCCGATTTCTATTGGTTTTGAAAACAAAAAAATCCTAACATAGGGCGTCTGATTTCTTCTCTCGCAGTGGCCAGGGGTATCCTTCGACGGTGGCTGCCCAACGTAATCCTTTGACGGAAGCTTCTTCTTTCCGTTGGCGCCGATTAAATCCTCTTCTCTTGCGTTGGCAGCTTCTTCTCATGTGCGTCGCTCGTTTGCCTCTCTCTCTCTCTCTCTTTAAATTTCAAATTTTAGAAAATGACAACTTGGTCTATTTACATCCCATGTTGGTTAAAAATGAATTTTTGCCAAAACCTAGTTAATTTTGAATTTTGCATATTTGATTTGGTTACAAATAAAAAAAAAAAAAAATCGCCTCTATTATTGTTATTATAAATTATAAAGAAAAGACAAATTATATCTAATTTTATATATTCCTGTTTTACATTGCTGAGAAAATATATTCCTTCTAGGATTTGATTTCCTATACATCAAGATCAATTATACATTATTCTTTTTTAGTTCTTAACTTAAGCAATTTTATTTCTAATGCTGCAAATAAATTCTTTTTATTCTTTCGTTCATCTATCTAAATATTTTCATTATTTTTTAATTAATCTATGCAAATAATTTCATATACGAGATTACATATTAATAAACATTTAAGGTTTTTTAATTTTTAATTTTTAATTTTTGTTATTTTGCTACATTTATTGTACTAGTTTGTTATTTAAACGTTTATTTATTTAAATTAGTTCGAAATTATTATATATGATAAAGTTATTAGCGATCGGAATCAGTAGATGTACCGGGACATCCCAACTAAGCTGGAACCTTCTTAGCACTACCCTTATGATGAATTATACTGTGATATTTTAAATACTTTATGATGAATTATATTTATTTTTTGTTTGCGTCACTACAAGAAAATTAATATTTTGTGACTATATTTTTGTGACAGTATAATAAATGGTCACCGAATGTAACTTTCGACAACCATAATAAGATTGTAGTCGCAAAAATGCACTTCATGGATTCAATTTCTTCTACTACCAGAATTTTAGGATTTATGACTAAGGATTTAGTCATTGAATAACTCATTGATCGACTATGTCTAATTTAGTCGCAAAAATATGTATTCAGTAACTAACTTCCGATGACTATATCATAAATGGTTGCAGAATGTTATTTTCTACAACCGTTATAGAATGGTAGTGACAAGAAAGATAAATCATAAATCCAATTCATTTCTCAACTAATTTTTTTGTGATTTGTGACTAAAGATATAGTCGAAGAAAATTGTGTTTGGTGACTATATCCAATTTAGTCACGAAATGGTGATTAATTTTTTGGCCCCTACATTTCCCTCCAAATGCATATTTTTGAGACTAGTGTTTTTTTGGGTAACTATAATTTTAGTTGAGCAATAATTCTTTACTATTATTTTTAGTTGACAAAAACAAAAATAAGTTTTGATGTTATTCTTTTCCTCCAAGGTATACCTTGTGAGACCAACCGTAAGGGATTAATAACTACATGTTTAGTCATACAAGGAGTTGCAGTATATAAAAAAAAAAATGTCTATTACCGACGAACTATTTTCGACAGTGACAATTGATGTCAATAGAGTAATTTAAATTTTACTGAAATGAATTTAAATTATTAATTAATAAAACTTATTAATTTTTTTGATTATAAAAAACAATCAATAGGCTTTTAAAAAAAATAACAATAAATATATTAATATGCAGTTTATATTGAAGATGAAATTGAAACAAAATGGTAAAAAAAAATAATAATAAAAAAAAAAAGGTCTTACTTTCTTATAAGATGGAAGGTTATATATATATATATATATAATGAGAATTTTTGAATAATATATTAAGTTTATATATATATATATATATATATGAGCACACAAATTACTTGATAACCACCAGTATTTAAAGGGTAGCCAACAGCCAACCACTTCTTAAAAAATTTAGAGGAATGCTATCTACCTTTCTCATTTACCTTTCTCACTCATTACTTTATATATATCAAATTTTCTATGGTGAGCACACAACTTATAGCACAAGTGTCACATCATACACTTTTTAAATTATCAACCAATTATCAACCACAACTAACCGTATGCACATGGCAAAAGTGATGATGTGGCACTTGTGCTATAAGTATGTTATAAGTTGTGTGTTTATCAGAGAAAAACTATGATATGTATACACTCTTTCATTTAATAAAAAACTTTCACTTTTTGCTATAAAACTTATTTACGTTTTTACCCCTTACTAATACAAAACAAATTTCCTGATAGCTGCTTCTATCTTTTCATTAATAAGGTCGGGTTGAAGACGTAAACAAGTTTTGCAGTAAAAAGTGAGAGTTTTTATTAAATGAAAGAATGTATACCTGTCAAGTGATGAGTGAAAAAGACAAATGAGAAAGAAAAATAGGAAAAATAAATAGTTTTCCCCAAAAATTTAAAGGGCAGCCAACTCAATGAATTAAATTAAATTAAATATTCATGAAGTAAGTTGTCATTGATGCTTCATCGATTCATATGAATAATTGAACTTGTTAGACTAGCCGACTCCTTATAATAAGGGTTCTAGTTCTTTTCCTCACTTTAAATGTCTTCACTTTGTCCATATCTTTATAATCTATTGCCACGTATTTTATATTATAAATCAATAATTTGGATTATTTTTATTATTTTTATATATTTACACAATAAAAAGATAGAATTAATTCATATAGTGATTTAGATAAAGACAATATGAGATGATGAGAGGATTCAAATCTCTTATAAGACTCTATCAAGTGACCAAATCATTTTCCTGAAATTTTACCAAATACCGTAGACCCAGTTTAGAATCACTTTTGACCAAAAAAAACGGTAGTTCAACAAGCATTCCCAGCTGAGCCTCTATCCGGTCAAACCTCTAGAGAAGTCACATAATTAAATTTCGTTTCCTCCGGACTGATAGATACACACTTGTACTTGATACAATGAATTTCATTACATAGTATTACTGTATTAATCGCCGTCAAAATGACGTCATATGAGCTGTTTGAATAATTAACCTTAATTTCAACAAATCCACAGTTGACAGGTTTATATGTTAATTAATAATTTTATCTTTCTAAAATTCACAATTGACTTTTTTATTTTATTTTATTTTATTTTTTTTAAATACAATAACTATCGAGATCTGGTGAGATTAGACTCTACTAGTACAGTCCAAAATACTACTCCCACTATCAAGAAGATGATATAAATGGATTACAACTCTCACAACTATAAAGAGGGTTGCTCCCAATAGAACCGGAAGAGATCACACACACTTGAGATTTAATAGCTAGGGTGGGACAAATAATATATACATACCAAGGTAAAACTTAAACCTTGGTAGTGGAGCATCCTTTAGGAGACTCCAACCACCTAGGAAAGAGTCATTTGTACAATCGACTTTAATTAAACAAGTACGTAAGCTTTTAAAAAAATATTTGATATTTATCCTAACAAGTTTTAGACTTCTCTAGTAGGTTTTTAAGGTTTTTTTATTTTTGTTTTTATTCAGAAGAACTTAAAATATCAAAACAAAATTGTAATTCAAAAAATATAAATATATCAAAACAAAATTTAGACTTATCTTTTTTTTTTTTTTTCATAATACCAACTATTAAGTTGTGAAATCTGAATAAGTAATGTTGCACTCAGTTGGCACCACACAAAAGTTGAGCCTGCAGGATTCAAAGGTAGCTCCTAGGGTTACACATTGGGGAAATGGGGATTAATATAGGTCCTCCCATCCCCACTTCTCAAACCCTTCTCCCTCCCCCCCCCCCCCCCCCCCCCCAATTTCCCCATCACCATCGCCATTTTTCCATTTTCTCCGTTTTCTCCCCTTTTTTTCCCGTTTCCCCGTTTACCACATTCCCCCATTTTCCCATTTCCCCAATTGGTTGAAAATTACAAATTAAACTATAAAAAAAAAAAAAAAATTCCATTACAAATGCAAAAGAATATACATTACAAAATAATGTCAAATATATATATATATATATATATATACACATTACAAAATAATGTCAAAGAAAATAAATTACAAAATATATATAAATATATATATAATTATTTTTATAATATTTTGGGGAAATGAGAAAATGGGGATGAAAATAGATCCCCAAATTGAAATGAGAATAGGGATGGGGAGATTTTCTTTTTAAGGGTTGTTTAATATAAGTTTCAAAGAGGTGCCATTTTTGGTAAACGTTTTTCTGGTAAAAAATTTCAAAAACACGGAAACGATATACTACAGAAGCTTTTGCTTTTCATATATATTTTTTATTCAATCAAATTTTTTTATTTTTTTTTTTTCCAATAGGGCCTGCATATTCAATCAATATGTTTATGAAATTTCAGTCACTAATACAATAATAATAACAGAAATATATATATTTTTAAATATATCGCGGTTTAATCATTAATCACTCCATCGAACCATTAATTCTTAATCTACTAGTATATATTAGATTCCTGTTGTAATTAATCGGTGGCTTTCCACCAAATTCTCAAGTCTTCTACGATATTCTTTGCATGTGAAAAGAACATGTGGGTTTTATTTTTGTGACACGCACTCCTCTATATGTCATCATTTTGGTTGTTGGATCAACTGATGCTCTCTCTCTCTCTGAAATATCAGTAACAAAGCTCATATTTTCTCTGCTCTTATTCACTCTCTCGTGTATCTCTTTCTCTCATCTTTGATCTCCATCATCTCATTTCATTATTTATTTTTGTTATTTATTATTCTTTAATTTACAACACGTTATCAGCATGATACTGTTATTTCCAGAACTTGAAGTTTCTGAATTTATTATCACTAGAATCTGAAATTCCTAGATTTATTTCCAGAACATGAAGCTTCTAAATTTATTATTGCTATAACCTGAAGCTTCTAGATTTTTATTTGTTAATACCAGAACCTGCAGTTCTGAATTTACTTTCCCGCATTTTATTTATTTTTACGCAATTTACTTTCTCACATTTATTTATTTATACGCTTTTATGAGATTGGCTATGCCAACCTACCAGAACCAGCAGTTTTGGATTTACTTTCTCGCATTTATTTATTTTTATGCTTTTATGAGATTGGCAATGCTAACCTATCAGAACCTGCAGTTCTAGATTTACTTCTCGCATTTATTTATTATTGGGCATTTTATTTACTTTTATGCATTTATTTAATTTTATACAATTTATGTGCATGAGTATGCCAACTAACTAGAACCTGAATTTTCTGGATTTGTATAAATTATATGATGAGCCTAACTAGGCAAATCATTAAGAACCTGAAGTTTCTTGATTTATTTGCATCAATTTATTATTGTGCGATTTAAACTAAGTTCGGCTAGACTGACTAACCAGAATAACCAGAAGCTGAAGTTTCTGGATTTATCATTATAATATTTAAATTGGCGCGGTTTTACAAACCAATCAAAATCTAAAATTCTAAATTTTAAATTTCAGTAAAAACCTAAAGTTTTGGATTCATTGTTATATACATGAATATCATACTCGGAACCTAAAGTTAAAATTCAAATTCAATGTAGAACCTGAAGTTCTAATTTTGAATACAAAGTATTGAATTTGAACATGAAGTTTTAATCTGACTTGAAGCTCTGAATTCAATTTAAATTGTGACATTAAAACTTTTAATATCAAATTTTATCAAAACCAGAAGTTCTGAAACTAATCAAGTTATGGTTATTTTATCTGGAACATTTGATTTTAATTTCCATTCAAAACCTGAAGCTTTCTGAATTTTATATATGAATTTACAATTCATGATCAAACCGGAAATTTAAAAATCAATATGATTTATGATTTTATTTTATCTCATATTCATGAAGTGATATGTTTACATGTCATTCATTTGAGAAAGAAATCTACACATCCCAGTAGGATGTTGTAAGCATCATAAAAGAATTTAAGATCATAATATCACGTATTTTATCCATTTTATACTTGCTCCTGAGGAAGCAATATCAAAAGAGATTTTTATTGTTTCAAATGAGATATAAAATGACATTAAACACAATGCCCATAAAATTCCCAGAAAGAAAAATACATGTATTCACTAAATGATGTGAATTTGAACAATGAATTTTTTATCATTGAAACACAATATGAATATATACATATATAATATATATATTATCGATAGTGCAATGACACATATGATTCTGCGGAATCAGAAATATTTTCTGAATTTAACATTGCTGAAAGCAAGTGTTAGTACAATATCAAGTCTAGCAGATCTGATAGAAGGCTCTGGTAGAGCCATGATATTGTTACCAAATAATACTAAAATATGTATCAACGATGCTTTATGTTCAAGCAGATCCAGAAGAAATCTACTTAGTTTCAAAGATATACGGTGTAATGGATATCACATAGAAACTTTAATTGATGAAAATATTGAGTATCTATGCATTACTTCTCATGATTCAGGCCAAAAACTCAATATGGAAAAGCTACATGCTTTATGATCTGAATTATATTACACTATCATAAGATGTGTAGAAGTTTATGCAGTTATGAACCTAAAGTTCTCAGACCCAAAAATATTTATACTTTGTTATGATTGTCTTGGTCACCCAGGATCTACAACGATGCGTAGAATCATTGAAAATTTTCATTGACATCCATTAAAGAACCAAAAGATTCTTTTATCCTATAAAAATTTATATACTGTATGTTCACAAGGGAAATTAGTAATAAAACCATCATATTCTAAGGTTGGCTTTGAATCCTCATCATTCCTACAAAGGATTCAATGGGACATATGTGGACTTATTCATCCACCAAGTGGACCGTTCCGCTATTTTATGGTCTTAGTTGATGCACCCATCAAATGGTCCCATATTTGCTTATTATCAACACACAATGTTGCTTTTGGAAGAATACCTGCATAGATTATCAGGCTTCAAGCGCATTTTCCCGATCATCCGATTAAGTCAATACGCCTTGATAATGCTGGTGAATTTACTTCCAAGACATTTGATGAATATTGCATATCAGTTGGGATTGATGTTGAAAATCTAGTTCCATATGTTCATACTTATAATGAGTTAGCAGACTCACTTATCAAACGTCTTCAGGTAATTGCAAGAACTTTATTATTGCGAACACAATTACCAATTCCAGTTTGGGAACATGCTATTTTACATGTTGTTGCATTAATTCGTCTTCATCCTACTGCTTATCATCAATATTCACCAGTACAACTTGTACTTGAACATCAACCATATATTTCTTATCTGTGTACTTTTATGTCCCAATTGCACCTACACATAGGTCTAAAATGGGACCCTAACGACATTTGGGAATATATGTTGGTCTTGATTTACCATCAATTATTGCATATTCGATTATATTTTATATGCCCTTATTACATATCTGACATGATTTAAGATAAGAATTCTATATCATTATGAGATTAATATTGATTTTGATTAATCTTCAATTAGATCATTTAAAACTTCTGATAATTTATATTTTTACATGCAATCTGTATATTATTGTATTGATTAATTTCCAAATGAAAAGTTTCTCCAGAAAGAGTAAATAAAAAGTCGCTTTTATATAAAATAGAAATACCAGTTCGATTATCTCTCTCTCTCTATATATATATATATAAATATGTCTCATTTCAATTTTTGTATTACTCAAATACCAAAGATAATTGATCATCAGATAATTATTAATCAGTTACTTAATATATTAAAAGTAACAATATTTTATAAGTTCATATCTCATAAACCCCCGCCGGGTGATTGTTCTTGAAGAACGATCTGAGTAAAATGTAACAAATAAATCATCTTATGCATATCATAAGTTTATGAACTTTTCGAAAGTTATTGTTATCAGGATCGTAATGTAAACAAAACTCGAGTTATAAATAAATCCACTTTCTCTAAATCAACTCAATAAAAGTCTAATATATCTAAAGAGACACGGGGCTATGAAATGACTAAATCCATTGAAATGGAAGAAATCTCAACAGAGATTCAAATATATTGAAATTGAGAAAATTTCTATAAATCATATGAGAGAAACATGAAATCATAAAGAAACAATCATTGATAATGTATTTTTATACACAGTAGAGCTACTGAAATTATAAATGATAATTATGATATTCATAATATCAATGATTGTATACAAAAGACATGATTGACCTAAGTGAAAAGAAGCAGTTCAAGAAGAATTGACTTCATATGCCAAACATAAAGTATTTAAACTAATAGTACTTTAGGCACCTGGAGATGTCAAACTAGTTGGATATTAACGGGTCTTTATACGGAAACGTAATGAGAAAAACGAAATCGTGAGATATGAGGAATGATTCGTAGTACAAATTTTCGTACAGAAACTTGGTATTTAACAGTGATGGATACACTTACGTTTTGATTTCTTATAAGTTTGGTTGTCTTGGAAAGACTTGAAATGTGTCTTATGGACGTAGTAATTGCCTATCTATATGGCTCACTCGATTCAAATATTTATATAAAAATCCCTAAAGGATTTAGAATGCCAGAAGCATACAACTCGAGACCTCAAAATTTATATATTCGATTAAATTACAAAGGTCATTGTATGGATTAAAGCAATCTGAACGCATGTGGTATAACCGCCTCAGTGAATATTTGATTAAAGACGGATATATTAATAATCATATATGCTCATGTGTCTTCATAAAGAAATCAGAATCTAGATTTGCTATTATAGCAGTTTATGTGAATGATATGAATTTAATTGGAACTCCTGGAGAGCTCTTGAAAACTGTTGAATATTTGAAAAGAGAATTTGAAATGAAAGACCTGGGAAAGACAAAATATTGTCTCGGCCTAGAGATTAAGCATAAATAAAATGAAATACTTATCCATCAATCAGTATATGTTGAAAAGATTCTAAAAAGATTTAATATGGACAATGCTCATCTATTAAGTACCCCTATGATTGTTAGAACTCTTGATCCTAAGAAAGATCCATTCCGGCCAATTAAAGATGGTGAAAAGATATTTGGTCCTGAAGTACCATATTTTAATGCAATTAGTGTTTTATTATATCTGGCTCAATGTACTAGACCAGATATTGCATTTTTAGTGAATTTACTTACTAGATTTAGTTCAGCACCAACTCGAAGACATTGGAATGAGATTAAACATCTTTGTCGTTATCTTCATGGAACGAAAGATTTAAGATTATATTATTCAAAATCTAACAACTTTTCAGGTTTACTTGGTTATGCTGATGTCAGGTATCTATTTGATCCCCATAAAGCTCGTTCACAAACAGGATATGTTTTTACCTATAATGGCACAGAAATCTCCTAGCGCTCCACATAGTAAACTCTTGTTGCTACATCCTCTAATCTTTCAGAGATCCTTGCACTTTATGAAACAAGCCGAGAATATGTGTGGCTAAGATCAATTATTTATCATATTTAAAATACATGTTGATTTTCATTATCTACAAAAATGTGGACACCGATATTTGAAGATAATACGGCTTGTATTGCTCAAGTTAGAGGGGGATATATCAAATGAGATAGAACCAAACATATTTCTTATAAATTCTTCTATATTCATAAACTTCAACATAGCCAACAGATTGATGTTAAACAAATACAGTCTACAAATAATCTTGCAGATCTGTTTACCAAAACATTGCTTACATCAACCTTTGAGAAATTGGCCGGTATATGGGATTGGCATGCGTCGACTCTGTAAATTACAGGATTGATATTGAAGTTTTGCTCAGGGGGAGCAAAATTTTGAATGGACATATGTGTACTGTACTCTTTTTCCTTCTACCGAATTTTATCCCACTGGGTTTTACCGGAAAGGTTTTAATAAGGCAGATCTGAACACATCCACACCACTTGATCCCGAAGATCATTGTATATATTTTTGCTAAGGTTTTTCCTAACAAACTAAAATACAAATTGTGGAAATCCAAGGGAGAGTGTTGTATTTAATCGGTGGCTTTCCACCTAATTCTCAAGTCTTCTACAATATTCTTTGCATGTGAAGAGAACATGTGGGTTTCATTTTTGTGACACGCACTCCTCTATGTATCATCATTTTATTGTATATATTTGCCTATAAATAGGCTTTGCTTTGTAAATATTTTGGGTTGTTGGATCAATTGATGCTCTCTCTGAAATATCAATAACAAAGCTCATATTTTCTCTACTCTTATTCACTCTCTCTCGTGTATCTCTTTCTCTCATCTCTGATCTCCCTCATCTCATTTCATTATTTATTTTTGTTATTTATTATTCTTTAATTTACAACAATTCCCAATTTCTGTTGGTTTTGAAAATAGAAAATCCTGACATAGGGCGTCAGATTTTTCTCTCGCGGCAGCCAAGGGCATCCTTCGACGGTGGATGGACCTTTTTCTTTTCATTGGCACCGATTAAATCCTCTTCTCTCATGATGGCAGCTTTTTCTCATGTGGGGTGCTCGTTCGCCTCTCTCTCTCTCTCTCTCTCTCTCTCTCTCTCTCTCTCTCTAAATTTCAAAATTTAGAAAATGAAGAAAATCTGAGTAGGGTTAAACATTCACTTAAAGACAATTTGGTCTATTTGCATCCCATGTTGGTTAAAAATGAAATTTTTCCAAAATCGGGTTATTTTTGAATTTTGCAAATTTGATTTGATAAAAAAAAAAAAATTGCCTCTATTATTATTATAAATTATAAAGAAAAGACAAATTATATCTAATTTTATGTATTCCTGTTTTACATTGCTGAGAAAATATATTCCTTCTAGGATTTGATTTCCTATACATCATGATCAATTATATATTATTCCTTTTAAGTTCATAACTTAAGCAATTTTATTTCTAATGTTGCAAATAAATTCTTTTTATTCTTTGGTTCATTTATCCGACTAATTTCATTATTCTTCAATCAATCTATGCAAATAATTTCAGGTTCAAGATTACAAATTAATAAATATTTAAGGTTTTTATTTTATTTTATAATTTTTGTTATTTTGCTACATTCATTGTACTAGTTGATTATTTAAATCTTTATTTATTTAAATTAGTTTGAAATTATTATAAGTTAATTTAGTTTGACATAAATATGATAAAATTAAATTACAAAGAAAATTTTAAAATAGATTTAAATATATATATATTTTTTTGATAAAGTTAATGGTGATCGGAATCAGTAGATGTACCGGAACATCTCAAATAAGCTAGAACCTTCTTAGCACCCTTATAATGAATTATACTGTGATATTTTAAATACTTTATGCTAAATTATATTTATTTTTTGTTTGCATGAACCTTGTTTTTTAAAAAAGGTTTTACATATATATATATATATATAATTAAAAAAATATAAAAATGTTACATATTTTTTTATTTGATATTTAAATGCGAAAGCCATCCACAATTGATAGATTTTACAATATATATATATATATATATATATATATATATAAATTAAACCCTCAAAAGCAGTTCATCTTCGTCAACATCTAATATTAATATTCCAACTTTTGAAAACCAATCCACAAAATCTCCAACAAAGGATATTAACAAGGATATATAAAAAATCTTTAGTGCGTAACTAATGGTTACGTTTGGTTTTTTTAATAACTTAATTTTTAAATATTAATATATTTATCTTGCATTAATTTGAATATCCAAAATTCTTGCTTCACCCTAGTGGTTTCACCACACCAAGTTGATCTTGGGAAATTGGAATTGTGAGTGAGAGAGTGCCTTGGTGAGACAGTCATTTTTTTTTTGTATTACATGGCATTTTAGTAATTGTCTTAGATTACGACAAGGATATAAAGGTCTCTTTGGTGGTTAAATGCATGTGCTCATCCGTCAAATTAATGAATTTTACTAACAACAAAGGGAGTAAATGTCATTTTTCTTTTCAAAACGTTGTTTCCTTGTGTCACACCCCAAATCTCAGGTAGTTTTTGAGTGATTTCCTCTTCTTCTTCTTTTTATTTGTTGATGAGTGGAATTGAACAATGGTTAGTTGAGATCTGTGGTTATCTCCCGACTATTCCTGCAACCATTTTCTTTTAATTATTACACTTTAAAATAAATAAATAAAGTAAACAAGAGTTTTTCTAGAAATCACTTAATTTAGTGCCATTTAAAATTAGACTATTAAACTAGTAACACTCTTAAAATAAAAAAAATAAAAATGATATTTCTCACCGTTTCCATATATTATGTTGGGTGTACTATGAGACTATATGAAATTAATATTGTATGTTGTTTGATGCAACATGAATCGAACTAAATATATTAATATTTGAAATTTGAAATTGAATAACAAATTAATGAAATAATTAAAGATTCACAGTCAACTTTCATCCATTAAAGTTTTCCAATAAAGAATTAGCTTCAGATTAATTAGTAAGAATTCTAGAATTAATTCAATATGTGAGGGAACAATAGCTATGACTCGCTAGCTACACTTTGTACACTTGCGAGCATTAAAATTTGGAGATAATTTGATTAATCATAATTTCATAACAATTTTTTCCATTTATTTAATTTTTTTTTTTTTACTTTTATTTTTTCTCATTTAATCTTTTAAAAGTCTTTTCAATTTTTATTAATTTTTGCATGTAAAATGACCATTCTACCCCTAACGATCAACATAGTTAAGGTAATTATGTGTAATTAACTCTAAACTACATTTTTTGTGTATTTATACTAAACGTTGGAGATATTATTGCAATTTTCCCTAACCCAAAACAAAAGCAAGCTATAGTACTTAAGAGATTTTCAATATGGTTCCCAAGTTTCTAAAAGTGTCACTTTTTTATTTAAATATATTAGTTACTTCAGTCATCAACTTTGTAAGAATGCATCAAATTATGGTTGGCAACGGTCACTAATAAAGATTTTTTAATGGGTAGTGTTAGCATGTGTTCTAATGACAAATGTTAAAACATAATAATTACTATAAAAAGAATTAAGACAATACATTTAATCATTGCATTTATTGAACTTCATAGTAAATATTATGTTCTTAACTTACGCCATATGAGCAAATGTTAATACTACCTTTTTTTTTTTTTTTTTTTTTATTATTATTTTTTTTTAACAAATCTAGATAAAATTGTAATTCTAATCATTTTTAAAGGGCAAAAAAGTACAACCGGCTCCTAAAAGTAATACAATAGTAAAATAGTCGTTCTTTCTTTTTTGTAAGGTTTGACGTTAAAAATCGGTGAGGGAGACTAATTTGATGTGTTTAGAAAAATATAGGGACCACATGCTAAAAACACAAAGACAATTAAAATTTTGATATTTCGAGTAAACACTGGGACTAAATTAATAATCACCCCTATAATTATAACTTACTTAATACGAATTTTTATTTTATTTTATTTTATTGTAATTAATTATTTATGTAAATAAAACTATTTAAAAATATATTTGAAATTCTTAAAAATTATATACGGGGTGTATTCATTAAAGAGATACACCTACTGTTATAGAATATAGAGGGGTTTAAAAATCTCTACTCGGTCGGTAATGCTCTGGAGGGCCAACACCAACTCATAAGCTCATAGCTTCAAGCCCAAACCTACGATGGACTGACTTGCCAATAGGTCCAAAGAAACCCACATGATTATTCTTGGATTCTTGGTAGTCCCATGTTATGACAACCCTACAAATGTTAGAGTGGCGATAATTGCACCCCTCAAAAACTGTATCTACACCCATTTCAAAATAACACTCATACAATTTTTTTATTTATTTAAAAAGAGCTTCTTTTGATAATCCAATTTTTTCTTTTTGCAATGCTTTTTTAAAAACACTTCATTCTCAAAATTTAAATTTCAAAAAATTCTAAAGACACTTCATTTTGTTATAAGATTATCCTTTTTACCTTTTTTGAATTAAATCATTAAAAAAATAAATTATCTTTCCTAAATCATTAGATTAATTATTGCATATTAAATACTCTCTCCTAAATTTTTAATTACCATATTAAATTCTCTCTCATCTAATATATATCTCTAATTTTCTATCTTCATTCTTTCTCAAAACGGTTAAAAAAAAGAAATAAAAAAAAGAAAAAACTTACTAATAAGCTTGATTTTTAGGAATCGTATGGATATATATATTAAAAAAAAAAGTACCTTGTTTTATTTTTTTTATTTTTTTATATCGAAATATGAAAATGTTTTTGTTACTATTGTAGGTATATGATTACCGAAAGAACTTTAATTTTTTCATTAATCTTAGAAATTCCGAGTTTAATCGAATCTAATTGAAACAATTCAAAATTTAAAATATCTTTTTTTTTTAAAATTTATTTTTTAATATATATATATATATATATATATATATATATTACTGTTAGTAAAAAACTAAAAAATTCATAAATTTTTTTTTTCTTTAACTATTAATTAGAGATTGATGGAGAAAGTATGGAAACATATTTTTATTTTTCAAATGGAGAGAGATTAATTAGGAGAGAGTGTTTAATATGGTAATAACATATTTATGAGAGAAAGTTAAATATGTAATATTTAATCTAATGATTTAGGAGAGATAATTTTTTTTATATATAATAATTTTAATTAGTTTGGAGTATCTTTAAATTTTTTTGTCTTATTTAGTAATTTTAATTTAGGTTAAAATTGTCATTAATAAACAAATTTAAATTGAAGTGTGAATAGATAATTTGTGGATTGTAAGGAGAAGCTCTCTTAAAAAAAATCTCTAATTTGTAATTAAACCAAACTTAATGCCAAAATAACCTTTCTTTAATTATATGTAATGTATTTTTGTAAGTATACACCACTTATAACTATTATTATGTTATTTAATCAACTTTATTATTATTTCAAATTTTGTTGTTACCTTTAATTCTCTTACTATTCTTTCTCTTCCCTACTTCTTTTCTCTTCTTTTTTAAAAATCATACTCCATTTTTCGTTAAAAATTCATTTTAAGATTTTTTTATTTTTTTATTTATTAGAGAACCACTTGCTGTCTGAGAAAATTGTTGGGATGCAAGATTTGTGCTATGTCCCAATTGATGTAGAGGTAGATAGGTGCTAAAAGATATTAAAAAAAAAAAATAGTGTTCAATGAAATTGTAGATCATCTAATATATATTTTTTTGACAAGAAAGAACATCTAATATTGATTTTTTTTTTTTTTTTTTTTTTAAAGTCTAAAGTGTTTTTGAAAGAAATAAAAAATGAAGATAATATAGTTAATTTAATAGTCTGTTTATCTACATAATGATTTTGTTCCTCTAACAAAAATAATAAAAATTAATTTAAAACTTACTTTTATCACAACCAAATCTGTCTCATTATTTTGATTCATTTTCCTTAAAAAAAGATTGAAAATATATTTAAAAGGAAATCTAGAATTTATTAAAATGGAAAGAGTTTTTATGATATATGTTAATATTAAACCATTAATAGGAAAAAGAATTAGAAAAGATTTAAATAGGAAACTGATTAATAATTATTGGTGGGTGTATTAACAAACAATTAATCCTCTTAGTAATTTTACTTAAGGGTATTATTAGATTTTTAAAAACATACTAATTTGGGGGTGTACATACAGTTTATAAGGGGTGCAAATATCGTCACTCCAAATATTATCTTAGCACCAATTTTATTGAAAAATTTTGTTCAACAATTATATGACTCTTGTCCTCATTATTGTCAAGAATTCAATTCCTGATTTTCTACTGAATCAATCTTTGTACGAACTTATGAGATGAATCCATGATTGAGACTGTCATTATTTTTAAATGCACTGCATTAGCTTTAAATATACGAGGTCAACAGGAATATCAATACTATAAAGGGATTTTAGGGTCCAAGTTCCTCAGCTTAATTAAGGGAGGAATTGAAAAAAAATAGTTCTAAGGGGTCCCTTAAAGACCCCCTTAATTGGCTTCAGTGGAGCTCACTCCCTTGGGTGGCTTCAGCCTCCTTTAATTAAGGGGTTGTTTCACCACCATAAACAGAAAGGAAAATCGAGTGTTGAGAGGGGAAAGCCCACGGAACACATACCGATCAACACACGCTATAAAAAGGATAATGAAGTAGACATGCGTGCGGCTGAGTAGTACTAGTTCTGAAATTGTCAAAACAAGACATAGACCCACAATTTTCATAGTCCTTTCACCATCAAATTCCCATAAAACTAAAAAACAAACACAACACGACACAAGGTGAAGGAAGGTCCAGACAAGACCCTTATCTCCAAGTTTCGATTCTTTTTCTATGTTTAGGCCAAACCACAACCCACAACCCCTCCCTCCAGGAAAGGATTTCCAGTCAAAGACAGCTACAGAGCTTGTCTTTTTCTTTGCTTATGTCCCCAACACACGCGTGTGCTTGCTCTGTCTTTACTGCTTAACTAACTGCCATTTGCCAACCATGCACCTTCAGTTTCTTCACCTTTTGCATATTCATCATATTCATATTGATTTGATGTTTCCAAATCTGGAGGTTGTGTTCATGTTGTGGTGGTAACAAACTGGTAAAGCAGCTTATGAAATTTTAGTCATCTGTCCAATCACCTTTTGCCAGGTGACTTAACCAAACCAACATAGCAACTCTGTTAACTTGATACGGTATCAGAACTAGTTTTACAAGAAGGGTTTCAATTAAAACATATAGAATGAATCTGTTTTTGAATTTGGACCTCATGTTGAACTTATTTATTGGTTAAAACATATAGAGAGAACAGTAGAATTGATTTTTTTTCTTTTGATTGGTGAGGAGAAATGCAAGTGGAGCCAAGGTAATAGTAGTGCAGAAGAATAATGAAAGGTGAGGGAGAAGCTGATGATGAGAGGAGAGGAAGGGGGTGAGTGTCTCCAACCTGATGAGGTAGAGGTGGTGGTGGTCAAGGCCACATGTTCCACATAAATGCTTGAGACAAAGGTGAGAAGGGTCTGTTTATAAAGACTTTCTCTTTTGTTTGTACAGTTTTTTATGTCCCCTTTGGGTTGCTCTCATTGTCCCCTTGCTAATGTCCATATATGGATCTCTTCAACCCCACCCCTACTCTAACCCTCCCTTCGTGGCCGCTTCTCGGCCTTTGCTTGCATCTCGCCCTACTCATTTCCGTGTCTTCCCAGGACGCTTACATTGAATCTTGATATGATTGTATTACCTTTATGTATTTGTAACTGAATCTGTATTTGAAAAAGTTTGTGCTGCATGCACTTGAGAGGGTATTTGGTATTGGTACATGTAAGCAAACCTATTTGGTCTAGCAAGTGATATATATTATGGCAAGGGAATGTTTCTTTGATTTTATCCTGACCGTTAGATGTCTTGATATGATCAAATTAACTTCAACTAGTAGTTTGTTCCTGTGATGAAGACCAGAGGTTGGCAGGGAAGGTTCCTGTTGGTAACATAGTAAGCTCAGCACCTCATGTCCATTAATTGTTTGCTTGCTTGCTTGCTTTCCACACTCATGGCACAGCCTGGTACCAACATGATTTATTGATTGAGTTCCATATATGGATGCATGCAATTTTCTCAACTGTTTTGATCAATTAACAATTCTCATTTCATTAATTTGTACAACAAACCCATTAGACCCAAAAGCTTAAGCTTTCAGATAAAGCGCTTCAGGTAAAAGGCTCAAACAATGATATAAAACACTCTAACACATCATTTCACGTGTCAGACAGACAAACTTTATAGTGCTCGATCATTATAGGACTCATGAACTACTTAAAAGTACGTGCTTTTCACAAATTTCTTTTACTATGTGTGTGTATAATTAATTAAACAAGCATATATGACTTATGATGCTTCAATGTGGACTGGTTTCAATTTCATCAATATGCGAACATTAAAGGAGATTAAAAAAAAGTATCTGATAGTTCTAATTAGAATACAAATCCATCATACACTGACTGTTAAGGGAAAAAAAAAAAAAAACACAAAATAATAATACAAGAAGTTTTACAAATGATGATCAAATTGTGATTCCTAGCAAAGATTAATAGAAGAGTTACCGTTGGATCCATCCCTGTATCGATGTCATTAACTAGTTTCGATTCTAAATGGCTCCCAGAATGGAGTTTTTTGGCTGAAAAACCTCCCTATCACCTTCGAATTCAACAAATTTATAGCTTCTTCAGATTTGATGCACCTTGGTGTCTTGTATTGGTTAACAGAAGACCCCTGTGACACACATAAATCCATAAGTGCATCGAATGTTCCGTGTGTCACCACCCTTATCTCTAAAGGTCCAATTGAATTGTCCTTTTTCCTGCATCTTCTGTAGACAGAATCCAGAGATTCTTCCATTGTAGAGCAACATTGCTCCATTATAAAAGTGTCGAGCTCCGGTAGCAGGCCATTGCTTCCTTTCATTTTAAGCTCCCAAAATAGTACATAGTGTCCTGGAATTGAAGAAGTGTCAGCATAGCTAGTGTATTCAGTCAAGAGGAAGCCTAGAGGCTCGATAACGAGCTTCGCTTGTGTCAATGCCTTTAATAGGTCCTCTTCATTGGTTTTGTCTGTGTCGATGCTTAAAACAACATTTCTTCTATGGACAAACCGGAATTGTGGAGCATTGTTGTGAAAACTAGTCACCATAAGAATGTCACCAACTCTGTATCTGTATAGGCCTGAAAAAAATCACAACAAAATGTCAATCGATCATCAACTTATTGGTGTTTCATAGCTTAGATTTTTCAATCAAATAAACTGATAGAAGAGAAGAGGGACCTGTAAAAGTTGTGACAACAAGTTCATAGTAGTGACCAAGTTTTACGTTGACTAGATCGACAGTTTCCATAATTTCTTCCTTGTCATCACCACCACTACCACCATTGCTGTGGACTTGATCTTGAGACAATTCTCCACCACCATTGTTTTTCTTGACAGGCAAGAACTCAAAGTAGGCCATGTTTGGTAGGAGAGTGTAAGAGACATCACAAGGCTTGCAAAGTGGTTTGATATTGATCCCAAAATAACATTCAGACGAAGCATACATTGTCGAAACTAGAGGAAGCCCACCGCTATAAAACTCAAGTGTTGGGATATATTGTGCCATAGAACCTGTAACAATAACTTCAATATACTTTGTTCTTGGCCAAATTCTCTTAATTATACCTTCCCACGATTTCCCACCACCACATTCTTGCTCAATCAAATCTGCTAATTCTTGATTAGGCTCGTTAAGTATTATAGACACAGCTTTTCTACAACCGGGGTCAGTGATCCAGTCACTTACATGACCACTTCTTATGTTGGTGCACAATTCCTTCCAATGATCTTCCAAGACTTTAATAGCCCTTAAAAAAGCTGAAGAAAAAACTGCACCAACTCGTAGAACCTCATCGCGCTGTACTAAACCACAGAGTAACTGAGAGTACATACTTTGTTTGCTGTCTGGACACAAGATAGTTTCGTCAGGGCTGGTGTAGACATTGAACCGGTTGAAGGGTCTGTTTCGAAAGTTTTTGCTCTTGTAGTAACTTGTCAGGACAGGCCTTGCCATCAAACCGGAAGGTGTGCAAATTTCCGGTTTGATAAACAAGAGATACATTCCTTTTCCTTGGTCAAGACCATCCACATACCTGTAAATAATTTATAACAATTACAATTACAATTACAATTTCACTGTTACATTCATTTTCAAAGGACAGAATTGAAGAAGAGATCTTTCTTCAACTTACTTGTTCATTACAGGCACAAGCATATTATAAAAGAATGTCTTTCTATCCAAATCTTCAGCAGTTGATGGCATCATTTTCGGCTGCCCTCCTGACGTTCCCGAGCTACATCAAAGACCAAAAACAAAAATTCAATTACTCTGATGAAAGAATTCAGATTTCAGATAATGGAAAAAAAAGATGAAGTATTTCTATTTCAAACCTTGTAAGGAGCTCAGTGATTGGTTGAGCTGAAATGATCTGTGAAGGCTCTCCATTGGCAATTCTCTGAATATAAGGTATGGTATCTTCATAATTGACCACAGGAACTTTGTTCTTGAAAACCTCCTCATCATCATATTCATCATCATCATTGAGAAACCCTCTCAGGTATTCTGTGTGTGAATTCCTATGAAGTATTTCTTTGAGTACCTGTTTTTGTATTTGGTCAGCATTTGTTGTCAAGTCTTCTAAAAGCCTCATGCCTGCTTCACAGTCATTAGGATCATAATCAGGCAACAACAACAACATCCTTGGAAACTTTTGTGGACTATGTTCAACAAATTCTAGTTTCGGATTCAAGTTTTCGATAGCTCTAGAACACAACATAAAACTCTTATTGCACCATCTGTAAAACAGAATGATCAGAGAACACAACAAGAGAAACAAACACTATCACAATACAATTATACAAATACAATACAAGGGTATGCCCTCATATATATATATATATATATATAAAGGCCCCTCTGTGTGTGTGTGTGTGTGTCTGTATCTGAACTGGAATTTGTTTTCAGGGTGGAGAGGTAATTAAATAACAGATTTTGGAGGGGATTTTTGGAAATGATGTTATATTTTTCAAAAATCTTTATAAGAAAAAATGGAAATGTAATTGAAGTAGAGGAGGCTATGGAGGTCCTACACACATGGCCTTGTCCACTATGAAGCAAGCTGTGATTACAGGCTACAACTTCCTATATTTTTTTTATTTTTTTATTTTATATATATTTTCCATGCAATCTGTTGTTATATAGATTTCAATTAAACAATTACTCTAGCTTTTTTTTGTATTTATGGTTTAAGATAAGCTTGGTCAAAATGGTTTTAATATAAGTATTCAATCATTAATGCCAATCTTGTAAGAGCACAGACTTGGAAATATTATTATAATAATAATAATAATATGCAGACAAGGGTTTCAATCTTCATGGAAAAGCTTAATTTGCTTTAGGTGGCATAACACATGCAGATCATATATATGCAAGAGATTTTTAGACTAATTTGTATTATGACCTCATTAAACTGTGTTTTCTGTCATGTATTTTTAGCTAAAAAAAATGGTGTTTCAGAAAACAGAAAGATTGTCTATACAAAAAATGGTGTTTTTTTTTCAAAAAAAGAAAAAAAGATGGGTCTATACATGTTTGCAGACACTACTCAGGCATGTTCACCAGAAAGATTGTCCACCACCCTGCCATGTTCTCTCACACCCACTTAAAAAGACTTTGTGCCTCTTAACATAAATTGGAATTTTCTTTTTCCTTTTTTAAAAGGCTAATCGCCGTGAATCTTTATCAAGTGCAGTATTTCAAAATTTCGAGGTTTAGTCTTTAGAGAATAGAATAATCTCAGAAATCCGGAATCCAGCTCCTCTCTAGAAATGAAATTGACTACCTCATTGTTTCAATTCTCAATGCTTAAGCTAATACTAGGAATATCCATTGAAGCCTCTTCAAGGTTGCTAATGACAAAATTTGACTTTCAAAACCAATAATTATCAGTAGAAAAATAAATTATACAAATTATTATACGTAAAGGCATACCCTACCATGCTTCTAAAAGGGTTCACGGAGTCACTATTTTGTGCTCACGGGGGTGTGGTTTTGTCTTTAGAATTATTGACTAGAAGCTTCAAATGCAATTTCATGCAATTTTTAAGCAATTTAAGATAATAAACTGTCGGGATATGTTCTAGATAACGACTCTCTGAATCTCTTAAACCGTTAATATATAAAACCTTTTTCTCGACAGCTAAGAACAGTCAAAAGTAAAAAGAAATGGTAAATAGTACGTGGTTGAAAGAGTTGTTTTGTGGTAATGCAATTTCATGTAGGTAATATGTTCCTCACATATCTAACTCCAATGTAATTCCAAAAACAGCTTATGTGATAGGAAGAAAGAGTTGAATCCATTTTGAGTAGAAACTGAGCAAAAATAAATAAATAATATAGACATTAGTTGTCAATAAGCCAGAGAATCGTGAGTCTTTTCAAGAGTGGTCCTACTATGAAAATCTTCAAAATTATGATTGGAAACCGACCAATTGGAACCAAATTTTTATTGGGATCCAAACCATGGAACTCTCTCCTCTCCTCTCCTGGATTATATATAAAAATTTAAGGTCAAGAAAAAGTGTTTGCTTGCTTGCAATCTGATCCACTTAGGTAATTGAAGGATTTGAGGACAAAATACACTACTGTTTTAAGTAAAATCATCACACAAAAAAACCATCTTTTTAGGCTCTCAAATCAAAACCCACCTCCCCATACCAAAAGCACTTTTTAAAACTTTTTTCTTTAGTGATTTTGTTTAATTATTTATACATAGTTATACCTTGAGTAGAGCAAATTCTCCTTTGAAAATGGTTCAGCAAACAAGCTGCATTGAAAAATTAATAATGATAAAAGGTTGCAAAAGACATTTTGTAACTTTAGAAGCCAAGCCAGAATTGAAGATGAATTCTTCATTTGGTGTGTAAATGCCCACGTCTCCTAAAGGACCTACACTAGTAAAGGTCCCTCAGATTTTACTATATATACCTCCTTAATTAGTATTTGTGCATAGGTTGCTTAGATATATAGTTTGGATCTTCTTATATGGAATTTTTATGTAAGTATTCAATATATATGTGTGTGAAATTAGTTGAGAAAGAGAACCCATTCTCAATAATATTACAAGCATCTTCATGAAAATTTCAAAAAGATCTTAAATATATCCTGATTCTTTCGAGAAAAAAAATAATACAAGACTCAAGGTTAGACCCTCTTAAAGTAGAGAAGGCAAAATAGATGTAACTATCACCATCAAGGTGGAGTTGAGTCTTGAATGCATCATGGCACACATGCAGCTTTCATTCAATTAATATAATATGGCAAGTGATTAATCAATATTTACACAAGATGCATTCTAGACTTTTACAAGAGATAGAAAGGGCAATATCATACATGAGGAAATGGTGAAAAATATCACCTTTTCCAACTCACTTGGTGACAAAGTGACCGGTTTAATAACGTAAGTTTAAAAGGCACTAAAGTAAGTGATTTCCCAAAATGCCCTTATTTTACACATTCTCTTTTTTACTTTAAAGTTTTCTGAGATTTTTTCTTTTCATATTCCTCTGTAACAAACCTTCAATGGAGGATGAAGGTTGAAAACCATAACATTATCAATTTATCTCCTTTGGATAATTAATTTTATAGTGCTACGCAGACGCATTCGGGGGTCGAGCTCCCGGCTGAGCTCGCGGTGGTCGAGCTGCCTGGTCAGCTCGCGGGGGTGCAGGGGGCAGCGCCCCCAGAGCTTTTTTTTTCAATTCAAAACCCTAACCGAGTTCCTTTTCATTTGTTATCTGAGTCTTTTGTAAGTCTTTCTCTGGTTATATGAATTTTGAATCTAATTGAAAAGGCTCGGAGAAGAAATGAAAAGGCTCGGACAATTCATTAAAAGGCTCGGACAATTCATTAAAAGGCTCGAAGAAGTAATGAAAAGGCTCGGAGAAGAAATGAAAAGGCTCGGACAGTTCATTAAAAGGCTCGGAGAAGTAATAATGAACTGTCCGAGCCTTTTCATTTCTTCTCCGAGCCTTTTCATTACTTTTCCGAGACTTTTCAAAAATTTTTTTTTTTTAATTTCATTACTTCTCCGAGCCTTTTAATGAACTGTCCGAGCCTTTTCATTACTTCTCCGAGCCTTTTCATTTCTTTTCCGAGACTTTTCAAAAATTTTTTTTTTGTTAATTTCATTACTTCTCCGAGCCTTTTAATGAACTGTCCGAGCCTTTTCATTACTTCTCCGAGCTTTTTCATTTCTTCTCCGAGCCTTTTCAACAATTTTTTTTTTTTGTTAATTTCATTACTTCTTCGAGCCTTTTAATGAACTATCCGAGTCTTTTCATTACTTCTCCGAGCCTTTTCCTTTCTTTTCCGAGACTTTTCAACAATTTTTTTTGTTAATTTTGAATCTTCGAGCCTTTTCATTTCTTATCCGAGCCTTTTAATGAACTATCCGAGCCTTTTCATTACTTCTCCAAGCCTTTTCATTTCTTCTCCGAAACTTTTAATGAACTGTCCGAGCCTTTCTAAGCTTTTTCCGAGACTTTTTCGAGCCTTTTTAATAATTTATTTTTTCTTTGTACAATCTGTTTAAGGTTTACAAAATAGTGTTTTAAATTGAAAAAAAGAAAAAGAAAAAAGCAACTAACAAGACGGTTTGTATCTCAGATGTAACTAACAAAGGCTGGGACATAAAAAAAGTCGCTATTGTGTTTGGTCGTGGTCCACCGTCGTCCATTGATGGAGGATTTTGAAAGAAAAAAAAAAACAAAATGGTGAAGAAGGTTACTGTGGGGGGTATTTTTGTCCGTTCACCATAATAGGTGCCTTTTAAACTTAAGTTATTAAACCGGTGACTTTCTTACAAAGTCAGGCCCAAATAGTGACAAAAAAATTTTGAACCCTATCATACATACTACATGAGAAACCGGTTGTTACGATTGATAATTTTATTAATTTATTTGGGGAGTTTATTAAAATGAAAGTGAGAGACTTTGTTAAATTTATGTTGATGGGGAAGATCTAATATGGAATAAGCCATGCACATGACGAAGATGTTACTTAATAATATTTGTTGTAAAGGTGTTTCTTTGGTAATCACATTGAAGAAGATCAGTTTAAAAAATAATTAATGATAAAATAATAGATAATTAAGTCATATTAGGACATAGATATAGGGATTTGCTAGATTTGGTTTGAGAGGTCTTCATGTTCAAATTGCCAAAATAAAAACAAAAGAAAGATGTGTTGTTGAGTAGACAAAAATCCCTTGAAATGGGCAGAGGAAGAGGAGCAAAACAAGGCCTCCTCTCTTGCTATCTTTCTACCATCATTGACCAACATTTTTTTACTTTTACTTTAATATATATATATATATATATATATATACACTTCCGTTACTATCAGGGCATCGTTATATAACTTTATCAGGATATTGAATGTGAGCCACTCATTTATAAAAGTAATTTGACAAGTGCATATATACCAAATAAAAGTATTTAAAACGAGTGGCTCACAATCAATGTCCTTATATAATTTTATCAAAGCATCCTCATAGGAAAATTTCCGTATATATATATATATATATGTGTGTGTGTGTGTGTGTGTGTGTGTGTGTGTGTGGGGTCCTTCTCTACTTAGAAACTTCAGGACCTTAGAATTCCAACCGGTTGAAATTAGTGTAAATTTTTACACTAATTTCTACTGGTTGGAATTCCAAGGACTGGATATAAAAATTCCAGGTCCAATTTGACTAGAGAATTTTCATATTATATATATATATGGCCAAATAGAATTATTGTTATATCATTTGATAGCTAGAAAATACAATTTCTATATGCTGTACTCTTTCCATGCAAGTGGGGGTTCACTTTTTTGAGTCAAAGATAAGGCAAAACAAATTAAGTCTTGCACCACAAAATTTTTGAGTTGGTTTTGGAATAAAATAGTGTTCTGATTATAAGAACCGAAAGACATTTCATGATCAAAGTACACTCTTATAATATGGAATTTAGATCATCTACTGATCTGATCTTTTTCCTCATCCTACATATTCTTATGATACATAAGCATTATTTATATGAAAAATGTAAAATTGTGTTATATCCCAATAAAATAATACGACATGACACAACATAATTGTAAGGTCTAATTGACACCGACCATCTTGCATAAGTTTTTCTCTGTATACGTATATGCATATCATATAATTTTAGTTTTAGTTTAACCTACTTGCTTCGTTGCTGCTTCTAATATGAAGTTCAATGGTTTCTTGGAAAATTCCTGATCTCTATGTAGCAGAGAATGTGATAGCCCACAGAAAATAATCTTCAACTTAGAGCACCCAATGAGATGCATTTTTCATGCAAAGCATTATATTAATTTATATTTATATAATGTTTAATGTGTTTATTAATTTCTTGAAAGTCTCTTTAATTAGATATGTTTCAAGTGTCAACTAAAAACTATTATTTGCCCCTTCTCATGGTCAAGTTGTCTGTTGAATATTTTAAATTTGGTGTGTGAATTATATTGAAGTTAGGTGTTGCATACAGGATCATTAAAGGATTGCTTAATAAATCACAAATTAAAACATGTTTGTTGGCAGTTTAATTTATTAAGTTAATTTTATGGCTTTAATTTTGTTAAAATTCAAACCTTAAAAATATAGTTGTATTAGTCTTGACCACCATAGTGTATTAGTATGGTACGTGAGATATCGGTATCTTATAAATCATGTGAGATTATGTAGTTATTGATATGATGCTGACACTTCACGTGTCACATAATTTGAAAAAAAAATTCGGAACGTTTAACATTACTCATAATATATATATATATATATATATATATTATTACAGTTAGATTTTTTTTTTTTTTTAGAACGAGCTGAAATACAAAATACTTTCACCATAGTTGTATTAGTTAGATACTTCAATTCATAATTCATGTAATTGTTGAACTTTAAATATTTTGTTAAAATCTAACTTTTGTTAAATTCAATAAATTAATGCAAAATAAAATACTTCTTCTTTTTTTTTTTTTCTTAATTAAGGAATTAATTATGTATATAAAACCTTATCATAAGCCTCGAGAAGATGGCATGCATGATACGTTGCCACTACAACACAAGAGATTTTCAACATTGCGTCAATGAGTGGTTTGACTTGATTTTATTTTAATTAATTAATTGAAAAGAATACAATTACTTAAATCTCCAGATCCAAGAGCCACAAGAGCACTTGATTACAAAAAGGTCAAGTTGGGAATTATAGAATTCAGTGTGAATTTGAAACAATTTCATCACATGAAGACAGCTTAGACTTTAATTTGATGGTCTTTCTTACCCTTTTTTTATTTTGTGTTAATTAAACCAACTGCTCTATGTATATATTTTTTTAAATGAGACTGAGTAGACCAGATTAAGGATCTGTCAAGATTGCTCGAATAGTTATGTTCATAATATATACATAATACATGGGAAAGTTTTTGCAATTATATTTATAAGCAGTAAAATTTTGATAATTATGTGATGATTCCATGATAGCATGGGTACTAAATACCAATTAATTTTGTGAACATCCATCAGTTGCAATTTTATTATATGTTCTCTTATTAAAATTTTATCTAGAATTAAAAATTTTAAAAATGACAAGTACAATTATAAGTGCATATCAAAGTCTTTGGATGATTATTATTATTGTTGTAATTTATGTTTTAATTTTTTTTTTTTCCTTAACACTTGTATTTTTGTTGCTGTTGGACTTCAATCCTTTTTGTTTGTGTTTTAATTATGACCATTTTTTTTTATATACTTTATTGATGACAATCATTTATTTATTATCAATATAGTTTTGTGGTAAACAAAACATATCTAGTTTGATATTGTTACAAGTTCATATCGTTACATTGTATATTCAATATTCAAATAGAAGTAATCGAGATTTGAACATAAAAACCTCTTATAGACAATAAAGTATACTATATCTTATCAAATGGACTGGTTAGTACCCATCAATTATGATTTTATTTACATGAATGACACAATTAGCTTTATGATTAACCAAATAGCTCAAATATGGTATAAAAAAAATGTCATCCTTTTCTTCAAAACCAATTTTTCATGAACTTAATTGATCACCTCCTAAACCCATTCTAATGTACCAATCTATCCCTGATATATATTAACTAAACTTTAAAAGTAAGTATTTTTTTTTTCTACGCATGTCACATCTTTAGTAATTGGATATACTATTTCAGTAGTGTATATAGATTTTCTTGTATCTAGAATCTAATAAAAAAGGAAGTACATGGAAAATTAATTATCTATAAAGAGTGCATTAATGTTGCAAATTAATAAATTTTCAGGAAAATTAGTAATATTAATGTTGGAAGGTGATGCACATGGAAAGCAACAGCTCCTCCATAAATAGACACCAGTTTTCAAGCTAAGATGAGCCCTTTCATCAGGAGAGATTTTTAATAGCTTTTGCGGTCCAGCTGCTGCTTCTCCTTCATGGCTTCTTATCTCATTTATTTTATTTCTAATATTCTACTTCAAATCCAATCCATTGAGTCCGTGCACATTTTACAATTATGTGTGAGAAATTTTTTTCCCTTCGTAGGAATAAGTATCTAAAGGTTATAAAAGTAGATGTACAAGATGTTTATGTAGTGTTTGATCTCGGTAAATCACTGCAAACATTCTGTATCAAATTTGTGCTTATTTTTGTATCTATCTATCCATCTATCTAGACTGGGTATTTTTTTTTAAACTTTTACCATTGGTAATTTGGTAGGATTTGAGTCGCTGACTTGAAAATTATTTATCCAAACCCCAAACTCGTCCATCTACTAACCGAGCTACGCTCATGGGATGTATCAAATTTGTGCTTTGAAGACAAATTAACATTTCTTTTCTTTTTATAAAGTTTTGTGGATTGTTAATCTCATACGGTCATACATTGACAGCATACAATACATATCTGTGTTGTGGGCTTGAAATGGCCCAACTGCCAAGCTCATCCAAAAAAAAAAAAAAAAAAACATTTGTTTTATGGGCTGTAACATAGACCCACTTGTTGTCACATATACCTATCATAACAAAACTCTAGCGCTTAAAGTTTCAAATTAGAAGAAACTATTATTTGTTTTATGGAATCCAATGGCTGGTTTGAGATTCCTTGTACTTTTAGCTTTTGGCCGTAAAAACCTGAGTTTTTCGGTTACCGTTTAAATAGTATAATTCGGAAGAGTTTTTAAACCTGTTTAATTAAAAAAAAAAATTAAAAATAACTTATAATTATGATATGACCATTATACCTGATTGAAGTTTAAAAGCAATATTCTCTATGTTTGTTTTCAATTTTTTCCCTAAGGTTTCTTTTGTCTTCATCTCTTTCTTTTCCTAAGATTTTGGCTTAAATAAAGATGGTGCGGTTGTTGAAATTATGAAAGTTTCATTAAATGAATTTTGACTTCCCGATTTTCTCGGAAGAGTTTCGAAGGGAAGTCACATACTTACATAAGGTGGTTTTTGGCCAAAGAGGTTTTAAATTGCATAAACTCTTTCCCTCAATAATCCAAACATACTTAAAAGCAGTTTTTGGGTTCCAAAAAAGCTTTTAATCCATCCCCTATGTTAAACACTTAAACTGACCATAATTGATATATTGTCCACAATGAAAACATTAGAAAACAAAAGTTTGTAATTTACATATTGCATAAGAAATCATACCAAAATAATAGAAATACACAATTATACACCGATGTTAAAGACACTGACAGGATTGTAATGTTACCCTTATTAAAAATGTAAATTGAAATTCATTGTGCTTGAGTTTTCTATTTATCTCCCTAAGCTAATTTTTGTGTCTCTATTAATTTATTATTTGTGTTTTTGTTTGTAACTTTTCATACGTTAATATATTCTATATTTTTCGAAGCTTTAAAATAAAATAAAAAATAAAAAAAAAATCTATATTTTCGAACAAATTGTTACTACCCAAGTCCCAAACGATAAAATAATTATATAATTAATATCTTATAAATGTAGTTAGCACAAAGTTGAGATGGCCGAGTTGGTCTAAGGCGCCAGATTAAGGTTCTGGTCCGAAAGGGCGTGGGTTCAAATCCCACTCTCAACAATCCCTTTTTTCATTTGTTTTCTTTTTTAAAACAACGTTACGCAAACGTGCTTTCACGTTTTTACTTTTTATCCCTTTTTTTTTTCATATATTTGAAAAAACTAAACCGTTGAATACAACAGTCCACTGCATGCATTCGTTGATTCTCAAATTGGGTTTCGACTATGATGTTTATAATAAAAAATGGGTTGATCAGTTTTTATGGGTGTTTTGGGTTTGTTGATTCTGAATTGAAAATGTTCGATGAAATGACTGTTAGAGACTTTATGGTTTCTTGTTTTATGAATAACGGTTTATGATACGAATCGTTTGAATTCTTTCTATGGATGCAGTTGGTTGGCAATGTGAAGCCCGATGAAGTTACAATGCTCATTGTTGTATCGTCTGTTTCGAGCTTGGGAGCGTTGGAGTTGGGTAGATGGGTTGATAGTTTAATTAGCCGAAGTGGGTGGAGGTTACGGTTTTATTGGGTACTGCATTGATAGATATGTATTCGCAATGTGGGTCTGTTGAGGGTCTGATTAGAGTGTTTGGTGAAATGCCTGACAGAAATGTTTTGACTTGGATGGCGTTGGTTAATGGCCTTCCAGTGCATGGCCGCATTCAAGAGGCATTGAGAGTGTCTAACGAGATGAGGGAATCTGGTTTGAGGCCTGATCATATTACATTTTGTGGTGTTTTGGTGGCTTGTAGTCATGGTGGTTTGGTTGCTGAGGGTTGGCAAGTTTTTGATCGCATTGAGAATGAATATTGCATGGAACCAACAGTCGAACATTATGGTTGTATGGTTGATCTCATTGGCCGTGCAGGCTTGATCAAAGAAGCCTTTGAGTTTGTGGAGAAAATGCCCATCAGGCCTAATGCAGTTATTTGGAGGACTTTGCTCGGCGAATCATAAGAAACTTAACTTGATAGAAAAAGCTAAAGAGAATTGTGATTATGTGCTTTTATCAAATGCATACAATGCAGTTGGTATAGAAGGGCTGAGAAGGCTGAGTTGAGAACTTCGATGAAGAAGAAGAGAATTGGCAAGAGACCTAGACATTGTTAATAGTCTCAAAGTTGAAGGATACGTTCCTTGTACATCCAATGTGTTACATGACATGACATTGTAGAGGAGGAGAAGGAGCACAGTCTTAGTTGTCATAGTGAGAAGTTGCCAATTGCTTTCACGCTTCTTTCTATCAAAGATATGAAGACGATAAGGATCATTAAGAATCTTCAAACTGGCAATAAAAAGTATCATTCGTTCAGAAATCACGACTCAGGTAAATTCAACAAAGGAATATTTGTATGAGATCGAAATGGTTTCCATCGTTTTAGTAAGGGATCTTGTACTTGCAAAAGATTTTGGTGATATAAATCTTCCAATTCAGCTCTCTTTCCAAGTTCTACAACATACCATTTACATCCATGTAAGGTTTTTATATGCCGGTTGATTGAATTGAAACAAACTTTGAAGTAATCAATCGTAGACGAGCCTATGTAAATGTAAGTTTATAGATGAATACATTCATGCATAACTTTGAGCTTTGTACAAATCTCAAGTCTTGAAAAATAGATTATTTTTTATTGTTGTTCGAATTCTTCATATGTTAGTTGAACAAAATTCTTCACATAAAAAGTTGGAACTCTTTAAGTAGGCCAATTTGGCATACAAGAACGGATTAGATCAGATAGTAAATGATTAAGTAAGCATTATTATTATTATTATTATTATTATTATTGCATACAAGATTGGACTAATTGACTAAATATGATATTATTCTAGACTAAAAATAGTTTTATCCCTTATTTGGGGACTCGAATCTGAGATGTGAATATATGATATTGCATGCCGATTGAGATTGGTTAGGATAAGATTATATTAAATAAATTAAAATCAATTATAGGAAAAATAAAATTGTTTTAACTTACATTAAATTTTATTAAAAAAAATTGAATTAATTTTTTTTAAAATTCATTATATGTAATATAAAATCATGTAAGATTATTTTAGAATTTAAATAAAATATTTAATTTTTTTTAAAAAAAAAATTAATAAAACTATTCAAAATTAATTTTAAACAAAATAACATTATTTTACGATTTTGGAAAAATATTAGGGTTTGTTCGGTAATGTTTTCTATTTTCATTTTCTATTTTATCAATTTTCATTTGAAAATAATTAATTGATTTTCATATTTTCAGAATCTAAAAGCGTGTTCATTAATAATAACTGAAGACCGTATTCTTGACACACACACACATATATAGTCTCGTTCTCATACGGACGTCCTGATATAATTTCATAAGGATATTGAATATGAGCTACTAGTTTTACATGTTTTGACTTAAGATGCACTTGTCAAAACTAGTAGTTTAAATTCAATATCTTCATAAAGTTATATCAGGATGTCCTCATTTGAAAATTTATATATATATATATATATATATATATATTCTTGTATTTTTAATAAATAAAATCAATTGAAATTAAGTTAAAATTGATTGATGTCTTTTTAGATTTTATTTATTTAATAAAAATAATGATAAAACATATATATTTTCTTAACCTCAAGAAAAATATATTTATTATTAATAGAAAATATTAAGTACAATTAATCTAATAGTTTTCATATACCACCTACCCAACGGGTAAAACATAGAAAACAAAGATGTAAAACATTGAAAACATTAAAATGTTATTTCCAGTTTTTGTTCAATAAAAATGAAAAATGTATTTTCTGTTTATTTCGTTTTCTTTTAAAAACATGGCTGACAAACTTAGGAATTGTTCAGTAGAGTTTATTTTAGGGTGATTTTTGTTTTTATTTTTTGAAAATAATTTTAAAAACACATTCGGTAACCATTTTTCATTTTTCAAAAAGCAAAACAAAATGAAAAACAAAACCAGTGTTAAAATTGAAAAATACAAAAAACATGCTAAACATGTTTTCTATGTTTTTTTAATAAAAAAAAATTCCCATATTTTTTGTTCTTCTTCATTCTGTCGATTGTTTTACATTTCACTAGACGACTTCTTCTTCTTCTTCTTGGAGCACCCGACGACGGAAGACGTGAGATCCTCCTCCGTTGACGCAAATCTGGCTCTAACGTCGGAGGCCCGCTGATCTACTCTTCTTCTTCTTCTTCAACTAATATACTCTTTTTCTTCTTCCTCAACCGACCTGGTTGTCTTCTTCTTTTCCTCTTCCTTCATC
Organism: Acer negundo; assembly: GCA_035582765.1. NCBI lineage: Eukaryota > Viridiplantae > Streptophyta > Magnoliopsida > Sapindales > Sapindaceae > Acer > Acer negundo. The sequence continues at coordinate 18,548,034 of CM069242.1, forward strand.
GTTGGTTGTTTTCTTTTTCTTCTTTTTAAATATTTTTAAATATTTTTTTACTGTTATTTATATTTAATTAAATGAATATTTATTTATAATTTATGAGTTTAGTTTTGATTAATTGATTATTAACTATGATATGTTTTTTTTTTAAAGTAATTTGTGATGTGTTATTGACCTATTTTTGTTTAATTTATAAATTACAATACAAAAATCATATTGGTTAATTATTTAATCAATTTGTTTTATAATTATTATAATATTAGACAAAATGTAAAAATTGATATTTCAATTTTTATTAGATTTTGATTAATCCCCCAAATGAATTTTGGGAGAGGTGGTAGGGGAGGTTTGAGGAATGGGAATGGGGGTGGGGGTGGGGGTGGGGGTCCCTCTCCCGCCCCATTGGACCCCACGTTCTTCCCTACTTGTTTGTTGTTAGGAAATACTAGAGTAATAATTTGGAATTGACAAGTGTAGCCCTATGAAACGTTGCCCTAGATGCGTCTTGACTCTTGAAGAATCAAACCGAAGGCTAAGATCTAATCCTAACTTAGAATCCAACGGTGCAGATCCATGAGCCGGCCCTTTATATCCATTCTTAAAACCGAGCACATTTGCTTCCCATTCTCTCGCGCTGCCACGGATTTCTTCGTCTTCATACTTCATAGTCTCTCTCTGATCAATCGAAAATGGTGAGTTTTTCTCGCTTCATTGTCCTTTGTATTACGCTCTGATCCGCCACCTATTCGCATGTTTTAACCGTCTGTTTTGCTTTTCCGGTTGTGCTTAGGTTCTTCAAAACGACGTCGATTTGCTGAATCCTCCAGCGGAGCTCGAGAAGAAAAAACACAAGCTCAAACGTCTCGTTCAGTCTCCAAACTCCTTCTTCATGGTATTTTTTTCAATCTTATTTGTAGTTTCATTTTTTAATTTATTTTTTAAAAATTGAAACTAAATTCGGTTTCGTACTTGTATAGGACGTCAAGTGCCAGGGTTGCTTCAACATGTAAGTATTTTTTTAGGTTTTTTTTTTTTTAATTTTTTAATTTTTTTAATTTTTAAATTTTAAATTTTATCAGAATTAATGTTTATTTAATGGAAGATTAAGAAATTGAAAACCTTATTAATCGTGGACGTGGTTGTGTGTAACAGAACGACAGTGTTTAGTCACTCGCAGACAGTGGTGGTCTGCGGGAACTGCCAGACAGTGCTATGCCAACCTACGGGTGGGCGTGCGAGGCTAACGGAGGGTTGCTCTTTCCGGAGAAAGGGCGATTAATGATGTCTGGCCGGCTTGGTAATTTGCTTTTGATAGTAGAGTTACTGTACTGTGGGATATCATCATCTTCATCGTGGTCGTCATTGTCATTACCCAAAAATCATGGTTAAATTAAGGAATTGCTCCCGAGCACCTTTAATGTTTTTGGTTTTTGATTTTGAGTTGGTTTTGTTTAGTTTTTATTTTGATGTGTAATTTTTGTTTAAGATGAAGTTTTGAGACTTACCACATCAATATACTAGGTTGCTAAGGTGATGTTTGACTATGCTTGAATTATATAAGTAATTTTATCATAATTTGTTTTCTGTGTTATTGTTTAATTTACTATTTAAAACTGTTTTTGTTTGGTATAGCTTTGTTGCTTTGCAATTCAGTATATTAATGCTAGTTTGCTAATTTTTTGAATTTACTACTTAGGAGTTGGAATTCTGATAAGAGATTGTCACTAAACAAATATTTTTACCCTCTTGTCACTCACTCACACACTCACATTCTACCCTCTAAACTTCCAACAAGGCAATGATCCCAAATGTAGAATAAACACAAACCAAAAAAAAGGTTTTCTGTATTATTTTCGATAGAATTGAAATGAAAACTGGAATCAGTCAATTTATAGACTGAAATCCTGACAATACATACTTGCACACAACAACCTACTAAGTACTAACAACTACAATACATGAGTGCACAGCTATTTTTTTGACAAGTTATGATCAGTTGTCAGATTAGTAGTCAGGTAGTTGTTAGTAGAGTTGGCTGCTACTAAGTTATTGTTATGTATTGTTCGGTCTATAAAATGACCGTTTCTGGTTTTCAATTCATTCCAAATCAATACAGAAAACCTATCTTAGTTTGTGTTTATTCTACGGTTCTCTATGTTCTCTCAAGCTTTTACCCACACACAAAAAGTAAATTGTCACCAATTTTACTCATGAATTTGTATAACTAGGTTTTATAGAAATAATGAAATATCAGTGATTTTTTTGTTTGGAAGAGGATATACTGATATCAAAATTATCTTTAGGTGTTCACTGTCAATGCCATATGTTTGAATCTCCAGCAGTATATTGCTTTAGCCATAAGTTCTACATGCCAGCCTAGTCATGGACTCATGATTAAGACTTGTATGTTTTGTGGTATTACGAAAGTCGGTTTGATTTGGATGGGGCATTGTTGGATCATTAGTACTGAAATTATGTAATGTCAGAAATTACTTTTAGTGAGTTAGGTCTACTTGTCTAAAATATCTTTTACGAGTGGAAGTGTTAAATGGGAAGAGTGATGAGAACAATGGAAGAATTTCATTACCGGTGCCTATTTTGTATAATTTCATTGGTCTAAAGTGAGGTGTTTATACTTTTAATTTTATATATACCTTGAAAGTATACATATATCTTTTCAAAAAAAAGAAAAAGGTATACATGAATGGGTAATTTTACTTTGTAATGTAGGCTAAAGTATGCTGTTTACTTTTAGCCTAGAAAGGTTAGTTATAAAGATTTTATACACGAAACTAGTGTTTTTGAAGCTTTAATGTTATCATATTAAATTGTAATGCCTTAAGTCGTACAATTTGAGGTCATGCCCTAGGATTGTCAGTAACTTTTTGGGTACTATAGTTTAGTGCTTTCTAGCATTGATTACACAAATTAATGGTAACGGTACAAAATTGTTTCTTTGAAGCATTCAAATTCTATAAGCTGTCGAGTATACTATCTTATGTATATCTGAAGACTGTTGAAGCTTTTTGATGGTTTGTCTGATGTAAATCTGTAATCTCCTTTTGTTCTAATTTAACTTAGCACCTATCTAATGTAATGAAGTATGTTAACAATCCTGCCAGCATTGTTACAACCCCATATAGTTAGTGATCACGTAAACGTATGCTTTTGCTTGCACTGAAGTAGACTTCTAGATAGGGAAGAGTCTGCAGCAACTTTTAATCCTACCACTGCTGCTGCTACCTTGATTTATGCCATAAACTTGTGTTCTCTTTCCAAATCTTGAAAAATGTGTTGGAGAAATCAACAAAAATCTTTGCAAGTTCATTGACATATTCATTCTAATAGTCTTAAACACTAACATAGAAGTGTGTGGAGCTGAATGCTTACTGCATTTTGAATGGGACTGCTGTTTGCAGGTATGACCGGAAACGTGTCGCAAGCTGTTGGAAAATGTAGTGTGGCTTTTGTTCCACACACTTGACACTTCTAGGTTGGTGTTTAAAGTTTTTACTTTTAGGATGCATGTCAATGAACTTGCAAGGATCTTTGTGCTTTTGAACGATTGTTTTTATATCTGATATATGATTCTGTTCAGCTTTATTAAACCAACATATGTAGCACTTGATACTACTAACCCACTGTGCTCATTGATGGTCGTGATAACAATGTAGCAACATCCTGTAGTAAGCATTCTAAAGAGTTGTTGGATTCCCAGTTCCTATTGTTATAGGATTATTGCCTGAACTTGTTCAGATACTCAAGTTTAAGAAGACAACTATAGTCTATAGGTTTGAAGAATAAGTTGATTGCACTTTGCATGTTTTTGAAGCCCCCCATTGGACTGGCAATGCTTTGAAAGTTGATACTTGATATTATAAATACGATCTGTGGCTGCATCAAACCTTGGATCCTAATATTATTAAAATGTTACATGTTAAGCTCCCAACTTCATATGTAATGAATTTGTCTCTCTTTATTAATCGGGATTGAGAATAAAAAGCAAATCAAGTTCCATTTGGAAGGTGATTAGAAAAGGGAGTTTGATTCTTAGAGCATTGGTTTGTATATATAAAAAAAATCATTGACATGATATTATTGTTAAGAGATTTGTTTTCTATATAGTATAAAGATAAATACGATAAACAATCGATTCAAAATTTAGTCTCTAATGTTTCCGTTTAAAATGTTTATTTATTTATTTTTTATTTTTTTATTTCTTTATAAAAAATAGATGAAAAATTAATATTAATTTTAAATACTTGTTGAATCAATCGAAAAAAATTAGTTGTGCTATGTTGACAATGTTTAATATTTCTTTGCCATATCAGTGTGAGGTAGAATATACACAGTTACATTTGAAATATATATTTTTTTAATAGATTTATCTATTTATCTTACATAGCATCTTTTTTATTTTTTATTTTTTTTTTATAAACCACTTTTATATTAGAGATGTTAATGCAAGATGCTCTTAGGTTGATAGAGAGAATTAAGTTTCTTTATGAAAGGAATTTAAATTCTGATATCCTAACCGAATAAAAAGACAATGTAATTACAAATCATAAATAAAGTTTTATCTCTCTTATTAAGATTTTTAATTTAGTAAACACGTAATTTTACTTGATTGATTCATGTGGTCTTAACAAAAGCCCAATGTCTAAAAATAGTGCATGTTTGTAAACAACGTTGGGGTGTCAATCGGTCCAGTTTCGTGTAAAATATGAATCTCAAAAGGATTGAATAATATCTAAACTCATTAAATAATTAAAAAAAAAAAATAAAAAAAATTCTAAACTCTTGAATTAGATTAGTTTCTTGTGGGACAACAATTGAACGTATTCTCCGGGCAAAACTGCAAATGTGCACATAACATGCTCGATGAATTGTCTGAGCGTGTGACATACTTCACAATGCGTGTGCACGTAACATGCTCGATGAATTGTCTGAGCGTGTGACATACTTCACAATGCGTGGACTCTAGTTCTAAATGTCGATGGGGTTTGTTTCTTGCACATTTCCTTCAACTGTTTATATGCTGACAAAGCTAGCAAACAACGTTGGCCAGTGGATAAGCACTGCTAGTACCAGGGCCCTACAACCTTCCACGTGTTTTGAATTCCATCCTATTTCCCGCCGACATTGATTATTTTATCCGATTTCACGACCCGTATATATGAATTATGATGTCCTTTTCTTCTTCTCAACATGTATAATGTATTCTCATACTCGTTACGTCTTAAATTCGTTCATTACAGCATAGAAGTTAGATGAATTCGTTGAAGTTTTGTCCTATAATATATTTTCAACATTTTAAATCCGAATCCTCTCACGTATTTTCAAAATTTTAAAAATCGGAGCGTCTCGACGGGATAATTTTGAAGTTTTTATGTATGAAAAGGTGGGGACTAAAAAGAAAGCATGTTTTTATATGTGCGAATACCCCCATTTAGGAAAAAAATTGTTAGAGATTAATATTGAGAAATTTCAATCGTGCAAATTTGAAGAATAGAATAATGAAATTGTGTTTTTATCATTGTAAAAAAATGTTTTATATAAGTTGATGCTTCAAATTTAAAATGCACGAAATATGTCCATATACATTGTCAATAATCATCAATGACAGTTAAGAAATATTTAGAAACCTTCACTCTTGTCGTTAAATTGGTCACGGTCCCAGTTTTACTCAATATTGCAGCTTCTAAAAATTGGTCTATTCACTAATTAGATGTCAACAATGCATTTTTGCATGGTGACTTACATGAAGAAGTATACATGAAGCCTCCGACAAGTTATGTCCGTAAGAGGGAGAACCTTGTCTGCAAATTAAACAAGTCATTATACGGACTCAAGCAGGCTTCCAGGTAATAGTTTGCCAAATTCTCTCATGCCATTATTGCAGCCGGTTATATTCAATCAAAGGCCGACCACTCTCTATTTTACAAACACAAAGCTAATCTTCTGTGTTTATATTGGTATATGTTGACGATGTTATAATTACTGGTTCAAATGCAGGTGAAATTTCAAGACTTAAAATGTATTTACATCAGCGATTCAAGCTCAAAGACTTGGACAATCTCAAATACTTTCTTGGCATTGAAGTGTCAAGATCACATAAAAACATTTGTTTAAATCAATACAAATATAAACTAGATATTATTAAAAACATAGGTTTATTGGGAGCAAAGCCTGAGTCTGTTCCTATGGATAAAAATCTGAAACTTAGCAACACTGATGGTGTCTTGCTAAATGATCCGGTCTCATATCGTCGTTTGATTGGAAGATTGATTTTTCTAACTGTTACAAGGCTAGATATTTTTTTTTGCAGTTAACATTCTCAGTCAGTTCATGCATCAACCGCGTCAACCACATATGAAGGTTGCTACACGTATAATTCATTACTTAAAAGGCTCTCCTGATCGAGGTATTTTATTATCTTCTCACAATGAATTAAAGTTACAAGCATTATGTGATTCTGACTGGGCAAGTTGCCCAATGATAAGAAAATCAACCACCAGTTATTGTGCATTTTTCAGGACAAGCCTAATCTCATGGAAAACAAAAAACAACCAGCTGTGTCTAGGTCTTCTGTAGAAGCCAAATATCGGGCTATGTTTGTAGCTACTTGTGAGCTGCAATGGTTATGGTATCTTTTACATGATTTTTGGGTACCACACTCCTTTTTTGTTGCTTTATATATTGCAGCAAATCCAGTTTATCACGAACAAACCAAACATATTGAAATTGATTGTCACATCGTTCGTGAGAAAATTCAAGATGGATTATTGAAAACTGCCTTTATTTCTTGAGGATCAGATCAGAGACATCTTTACGAACGCATTGGGAAAGGAAACTTTTTTACGATTACGATTCAAGTTAAGCGTTTTAGACATACACTTTCCAACTTTAGGGGAGAGTATTAGAAATCAACATTATAGCCATGATTCAAGAGAGACTTTGATCAAGATTGATTTCAAAATTATTATCATGATTACCTTCCATAAGGAGCCGCTTTCTATAAAGACTTTGACCAAGATTGATTGCAGAATTATTATCGTGATTACCTTCTATAAGGAGTTGATTTTCTTTGATTACACCATTGATTATTATTTCCCTCTTTATATGTAATTACCATTGACATAGGATCTAGACATTAATTGTCAAGCTATTAATCGCTCTAATTCCATGTAAGAAAATCAACATGACTTTCTGTAGGGGATGAAATTGAGGGTGAGGGATTGGGTGGAGAGTTTGTGTCAGTGGTGGTGGAGGAATATCTGTCTGGGGTGGATGGTAGAATTTCATTATCATAAGTGGCAATATTTATGGGTATATCAACACCCAATCCCTCACCCTCAATTTCATCCCCTACAGAAAGTCATGTTAATTTTCTTACATGGAATTAGAGCGATTTAATAGCTTGACAATTAATGTCTAGATCCTATGTCAATGGTAATTACATATAAAGAGGGAAATAATAATCAATTGTGTAATCAAAGCAAATAAACTCCTTATAGAAGGTAATCATAATAATAATTTGCAATCAATCTAGATAAAAGTTTTCATAGAAAGCGGCTTCTTATGGAAAGTAATCACGATAATAATTATGTAATTAATCTTGCTCAAGGTCTTCATAGAAAGCGGCTTCTTATGGAAGATAATCGTGATAATAATTATGCAATCGATCTTGATCAAAGTCTTCCTTGAATCATGACTATATTGTTGTTTTCTAACGGATTGTGATATGCCCTACTTGATGATGTGTATTTTGTGATTGATCATGCCTTTTGGTAGGGTGGTTTTAAGGTGGTTGTCTTGTTGTACTCTTGTAGATAGATATATAATTGAAGGGTTGACTCAAGAAAACGTTTTTGGTTTGTATTGTGAAGTTGATATCGTATATATTATTAAAGAACAAAATGAAAATTAATAATTGCATAAGCAGCAGTGTCTATAATCCAAAATGACAAATTCAGTAAAAATTTTCTACTCATTTGGTATGGAAGATGATTAAGCAGTGAGTCGATATCCAGTTTCCTAGCTTTGTGTCTTTGCTGTATGTGGGAGGGTTTAAGAGCATCTCTAATGGTACTAAGAGTTTTAACCATACCCTATTTTTCTATTTTCAAGAAGTTTCTCATGGTATCCATGGAGAAAATTTGATAGAGAAAGTTTGATAGATCGAGAAAATTTGATAGAGAAAATTAGGTAATAAATATAGAAAATTAGGTAACAAACAAAACAGGTAAATTTTTTTGATGAAAATAATTAGATGATAAAAATTTAATTGAAAAAGTTAGAAAATAAATAACTAGGGAGGGAAAATTAGTTGAAAATTGTTAGACCGTAAAAATTAGGTACAAAATTGTTTAATAAAAAATATTAGATAAAAATATATGGGAGAATATAAATGTTATAATTATATAAAAAGTAAACAAAAACTAAAAATGTTATTAAAATAATGTTTGTTAAAATTCAGTTGAAAAATAAAATTATATAAAAATAATTTATTGAAGAAAGTAAAAATTAATAATGAAAATATAAATAATTTGAAGATAGAAATAGAGATAGAGATAAAGATAAAGATAGAGACTAGAGAGTGTGGTTTGAGGTGAAATTGTTTTTTGAGATAATCCAGAAGAAATATTCTATTTTGAAACTATTTTAGAGATAGAGATAGAGTTCCGATTGGAGATGCTCTAAGAATCTCAAATGCAAAGGTAAGAGACTTCTTTCTATGTGGTATAAAAATAGACTTGATAGACAATCAATTCAAAATTTAGTCTTCGATGCTTCCATTTAAAACACATTTTTTTTTAATGACGTATCCAAATTTTTTTTCATGTTTTCTTTTTTATTTTATTTCTTTACCGAAAATAGATGAAACATTAATGTTAATTTTAAATACTTACTGAGTCAACCAAAAAATTTGCGGTGCAAATGTGCAATAGACTATCTATTTTAATAGACCATCTGAAAGTAGATATTCATACCGATAATATCTAATTTTTTTTTTTCCCACGTCAACTTGAGGTTGAAATATTTTTTTTTAACTGGGTATCTATCCATTTTATGTGGCATTTATTTCTTTCACAAACCACAATTAGAGATACTCTAAGGAACCTTAACTAGAGGCGGAGGGAGGGGGGCATAGGGGCTATGCGGTTATGGCCCCTTCCCACAGGAAACTTCTAAAAGTTTTTACTAATATAGGTATATGAAATTACAAAATTATCTCTTGATTTTAAAAGTCTTTTTTGTAAATTTTTATTTTTGTATTCCTGAGTCAATCACCACTGTTAGGAGTGCCACATGTCTCCGACTCATTGACGTATATCAATGTCACGCTCACACATTGACCGTCCATACAAAAAAAAATAAAAAAAAAAAATAATTAGGAAGATAGATAAGAGCGACACATCAAAATCCAAAACAAAGAGTTAAAAAAAAGGTCGAAAAGACGGCTGTGATGACCAGTAAGTTAAAAGGAAAATGGCCATATCACATTAACAATAAACGCGATGTTTTATATAAATAAACAAGCGTTGATTTGGTCACCCTCTTAACTTTAAAGCACTTCGGTTTTTTCTTTCTCTCTGCGTGTGTTTCTGGTTTGTGATAGTCATAATACAGAGAGAGTGCAACTTCTTTGAAAGAGCAATCCAACATTTTTATTTCTTCCAAAATCTTGTACGGTTGGTTTCAAATTCAATTCCATCATTACAATTCATTTATTATATTTCCATGAGTTGTCATTCTTGACTCTCTCTTTTTTTCTTCTTTAATATCAAAAAACCGCGTGGATTCTCATTTCCATGTACTTTCTTCTCCTTATTGTAAATCAAATAAAAGCTAAACCATTCTTGTTTTTGTTGTTCCATTTGCATTGCATGCATATTTTACAACTTTCCTAAGTGTAAGAGAAGAAGTGCCATTTTTGTTTTCACTGGTAGTGTAAAAATCACAAATTTTTCTATATTCATGATTATGATTGTTTGTTATTATGTTTTTATTTACAGATAATTGTCATGTCGACTTTGGTAGCAAGAACAGGCAGACACAGACAACGATATGATCAAGATCGGTTAAGGCTTGTTGCTGGGTACTTTCTCACTTCTTTTTTTGGGTTCCTCTTAATTTCTTGTCTTCAATTCAAATTTTAATGGTAATTTATCGATCCTTTTTTTTTTTTTTTCTAAATATTTTTTATACTATTGAAATTGTCAACCTTTTATCCAAATTGTAATGCATTATTGGGTATTATTTACTAAAGATTTTTGGAATTCAATTGTCAACAGAGTCATAAGATTCAATATTTGAATAGGTTTTCAAGATTTTTTTAATATTAAAAAAATGACTTTCCAATGTAAGAAAATATGTAGTTAGTAATAGAGAACCCATTTAAGTTTTTTCAAATTTTCAATTTTAAAATTCTGGAAATCTAATAGATAATCACAACTGTCTGCACAGTTACACGCCCTGTACACTACAGTGAACAAACTGTATTATTATCCTGAATTTATTGATAGTTCGTATATTAGTAAAAGTAAAAGTTTGGGTTTTGAATTTTCTCTTTTAGGATGATTGTATGGTTTGTAAGAATTTTTATGAAGCCGAGAAGGTAGATTAGAACAAGAGAGATTGAATGATTGATCATAATACTCAAAATCAAACCACATTAGAAGTCTTCTCTATAGTTTTGGTTCAACATTTTGAGAAAAACTGGGTGTATACACCCGTCCAAATCGCTCAATTCACGCCATATGACATGAGTATTGTATGTAAATTGGTTTTATATTCCACATGATGACATGATTTTTACTAGGTTGTTCATATATAAGCTTGGCGTACTAAAGCAACATTTTTTTTCCCAAATCAATTTTGATTAATTTGAATTCTTTTGCTTTGCTATAAACTCTATTATGTGAAAATTGGACAAGATGCCTTCCCAATTTGAGCTTTAACAATTGATTAACCATACGATTCTAATCGATAGTTAAAAGAAATAATACGATGAACTACTTGATATTTTGACCATGGATAATGATATCGACCGTGTGTCATAAGAAAGTTCAAAGTTAGATATAGAGTTTATCAAAACAGAGGATCTAATCCGTGATAAATATAATGATTCCATGATCTATAGTAATGTGAATAGGGTTTAAACAGAATAAGACTAGGAACCATACCCATTTTTTTTTTTCATGAATTGTTAGCTTTTCTAGACAATGAGTTGATTAGAATATAAAATAGCTGTTTAGTTGGTTAAAGGCCACATATGTATAATTTTTTGGGGTTTTATATCTTTCGTCTTCCAGGTTAGCCTCTGAGCTAGATGTAACAATAAGAGGAGATTTGAGATTATCCATTTGATATTTTTCATTGTTAATAGAGCTGAATGATTAAATGGACTCTACATTTGAAACTTGGAATTAAAGTTTCTATGTACAGTGAATTGAATCCGCGATTTCATCAAAAATTGAACGCTATTTATATGTTTTTTTCTGGCGCAAACAATAGGTGTATACCGTATAGGTTTGAGAAGAATGTTGAAACTGAAAGCTGCAGTATGGAAAACAAGATACTTGTTCTCATGATCACTACACCAAATCGTGATGATCTTGTGTTTCCAAAGGTATAATCCATCCCTTTATTGCTCTCCTTTCGATGATTTTCCCATAAACTTTTTGATGATCTTATGAAATTACCAACATCGTGAACCTTTTAATTGTAATGATTGTCAGGGTGGATGGGAGGATGATGAGACAGTTCATGAAGCTGCTTATCGAGAGGCCTCGGAGGAAGCCGGAGTTAAAGGATTGCTTGATGTATGTTGTCTCTCTAATTCCCTGCTTGAAATAATAAACATGAAAATGAATACTTGCTTTTGTCTCTCAAAATATACATCTTGATCAATCAATTTGATCAAACCTGTTCTTGTAACTTATTTCAGGAAAATCCGATAGGAGTTTGGGAGTTTAGAAGCAAGAGCAGACAGGCTAGCGGCAGCCAGGAAGGAGGTTGCAGAGGTTACATGTTTGCGTTAGAGGTGACCGAAGAACTTGAGTCATGGCCGGAGCAGGACAAATATGAGAGGAAATGGGTCAGTAATCATCACTAGTGTTTTAATTGTGAATTACAGTAAAAATCTTCCATATGATCGTCATCAATTCATCATAGTACACTTGAACATATATATAATATAAGTTACAATGCTGTTTACAGCTTTATGCAGAGGAAGCATTTAAATTTTGCCGATATGATTGGATGAGAGATGCTCTTAAAAGATTTTTGAAAGCTTTAACTAAAGACGGAACACAACAGGAGGCAAGAGAAACAATGATGATGATGGCAGAGCTTCCAACAATCCCAGTTTCTGATATAGGAACAGGAACAGGACGTCAAACGCTATCACCACCTGGCTGCTCCGGGAAGTCCTCCGGTGTACAGAATCTCGAAGAGTCATGTACTAAATGTATTGTACAAGGATAATAAGTCCTATACACAATTGTACAGGAGAGAGTGATTAGTCAGTCCTATATTGTAGCTACAACAAGCCACAGTCAGTTGTTCATAATCCTATCTAAATCTTATTTGCTTTTCTGTGAAGCCTGAATTGTTGAGTTTCCTCCATGTATCAAATTTTGTATCACACTCGTCAATCCACTTGAATTTTTGTGGCACTAATTAGATCTCATAATGGGTTTAATCGATCACATGCCGAGTTGTAATGAACCGACTAAAATTTTAGTCAACCCAAACCAATATGTTAGCTTATTGGGTTTGAAAATAAAAACTCAAACCCCTTTGCTAGTTTACTTATTATCTTTTATTAATATTATTAGATTTCGTGATTAATAATTTGATTTTATATGAAAAAGAAAAAAACAGTAAAAGCATGAAAATTAAGAAAACAAATTAAAAAAAATTAAAATATATGAATACTCAAATATAAACAAGCATATTATAATGCTATTATAACTCATGCCTAAATTTAAATTAAATTGAAAATAAATATATATCAAAACTATCTTATGAAAAACTTCAACAACAAAAATTTCCACATAAAAATCAATTTAGGAAATTAAAGTGTGTTTTGTATCAACATATTGGAAAAGAATTAAAATATTTTGGGAAAATTTCACATAAGCCCACCTTTTTTACGATTTTTTTTCATTTTTAAATATCTTTTCTATTTTCTTCACTTTAGTCCTAGTTTTTTCCGCCAAAATCTTGCATATTTGTTTAGCAAGACGTTACCCACATCAACATTTTAGAAACTAATATATGTTATTGTCATGCATCTACTTTGTAAATTACAAGATCCGATTGATTTTCCTACAGCTACTGCAGTCACTTCTCCTCTACAGGAGGTTTGATTGACCAGAGGGTTTTGATTGATGGTTTTAGGTCCCATACTGCTTCTTCTATGACAGTTGCGGGGACGAGTCTGTAGATCCAAAAGATCTACAATTGAATTTGTTGATAGATAGGCACTAACAACCTATAAGAGAAATAGAGAAAAAGAAAGCAACATCGAGCCACAAAGGGTAGGGGGTGGTCCCGATTTGATGGTGTCGTATCGTGTGTGTCGGATCGACTACATCGTGTGCAAAGGATTTGCGATTCTTTATGAGATTGGTGACTCGAGCTAAGAACTAAAGCTAGATAAGCATTAGTAACTATAACGATAAAACAAGTTTATAGTGCACTGATACTTTGTATAATTTGAAGTTTAGTGAGAAAAGGTTAGAGAGAGAGAGAAGACAATTTGGTAGCACTCCTTTGAAGAAAAGCCCCTCTTTCCCAAATGAGGGGTTTCATATTTATAGATGGAGAAATGGGTTTTTGATCATGTCTGATCTCTTCGAGATTTGAGGTGACATGGGGGAGATATCCAATGAATCCTCAACAAACCGTCCTATCAGTTAATTCAGCTGACTTAGTCAGAATTTGACTGATTCAAGTCCACATTTACTGGCCATTATATAATTGCTAGATTGGGCCTTGATAGGCTGAGTCAACCTTGGGCTAGCTTTAGGTGTAAAATAAAATTGGGCTTTTATGCCAATTTTTGACCATTACAAGTTCTATTCCTGAGATTACTGTCATCGCTGCAGTCCCTTCAGCTCAGCGGGTTTTGATTGATATTACTATTAAGAAATAAAATATGATTCCTCCATCTTCTTCTTCTCCTCCCATCATTGACTAATCTCCTATGATTATGGTTATCTTTCATTCTAGCATATTTCCTATACAAGTCTTTCCTATAATTATGTATAGCATTTACTTTTTAATATTGTGTAATTATTGTCAGATATTTTTCCTTGTATAGCTGATACTCATTGCCGTATAAACTCAGAAATTCTAATTAATAAAATTACTCTTTCTTCCATATTCTTCAAGCTTTGATATGGTATTAGAGCAGTAAATCTCCAACGAGAACAGTGCAATCATTTTCAATGGCAACTAAAAGCTCAGCCTCCACTTTCACCATCCCAATCATCCAAAAAATAAATAAATAAATCCAAGAATCCAAACTCTAACAACCACACTTATTGCCTTCAATTCCACACAACTTCCGTTGAAACTCACACCAACAAACTACCCTTCTTGGAATACACAATTGGATGCCCCTATTTTGCATTATGATCTTTTGGGGTTTGTTGATGGCACTTATCCCTATCCTACATCAACCACCAGAGAAAAGGAAAATGGAAAAAAAGTCACCAACCCAACCTTCCATCTCTGGGTACGTCAAGATAAACTTTTATTCTTAGCTATCATCAGGTCTCTTGACACCACCATCATTCCCTTAGTGGCCTCAACAAAGTCATCACAAGAAGCTTGGGAAAAACTTGAAGGATTGTATGCCAACAAGTCAGTAACTCGTACTATGAGATTGCAAGAACGCCTGATGAAAATTACTCGGGGCACGTAGTCTGTCACATACTACCTTCGCTCTATCAAGAGTGTGGCTGATGATCTCGCTCTAGCTGGTGCCGCTTGAAAATCTCAACTTGGTCATGCATGTTTTGAACGACATTGTCACTGAATTCAACCCAATTGATACGGCTATCCGTGCAAGGGACACCATGATTTCATTCGAGGAAATTTTTGATAAACCGATTGAGTATGAAACATATTTGAAGCGTGAAGAAACTCAAGGTGCTTCAGTTCTTATCATTGCAAATAACACAAGTACAATCAAAACAACAACCAGAATGGCAAGAAGAACTGCAACCAAAATCGAGGTTGCACCAATATCAACAAAAACAATTAATCCTTTAACACCTCCAACACTAACATTGGTGGGAAGAATCCGGATGTGGTGTGCCAATTTTGTGAAAAACGTGGCCACTCTACCAAGCAGTGCTACCATGCCAAGAAAATTATGTTGAGTGAAAATCCTCCAAATGCCAATCAAACAACAATAAATGGTGGTACTTCATCAGGTTGGTTGCTGGATTTAGGAACATCTCATCATGTCACCATTGAATTAGGCAACCTCTCGCTTCATTAACCCTATGAAGGACCAAATGATATAGTCATTGGTGACGGTATAAGACTCGTAATCATACATGCTAGCTCATCCTCCTTACATTCATCCTCTAATTCTTTTTCATTATCTAATGTTCTTTGTGTGCCCACTATGCAAAAAAAAAATAATTTCAGTTTCTTAATTTTGTCACACCAATAACACATGCTGAATTTTTTTCCTTTTATTTTGTTATGAAAGATCTTACTACAGAGGCAACACTCGCACGCGGAAGAAACATGGATAACGTATATGAATGGCCTATCATATAGAAGTCAGCGTCATGATCCAAAATTGACGCTCCAAAATTGCTTTTGTAGGAGTCAAGGAATCTCTTGATAATTGTTATAATTGATTTGGTCATCTCTCCACCAAAATTCCCAATCATTTGGTGTCTAATAATACTTTCTTTATGCCATCGAGTCAGTTTAAGTCTAATGTCTTTTGTGAGTCGTGTTATTGTACAAAGAGCCATACGCTACCCTTTGGTGTTTCAACACTTAAAAGTCGTGGACTATTGGATATTGTTTATTCAGACGTATAAGGCTCTTCTCCAATCAAATTAATGGATGGTTTTTCTTATTATGTCTTATTTGTTGATCATTTTACTAAGTATTGTTGACTCTTTCCCATTGCCCAAAAATATGATGTCTTTTCAATATTTGCTAAGCTGTCCTCATGTTGGGTATAGGGGTGTTTTTTGGTTGTTGGGTGTTTGTTCTGTGGTGGGAGTTTTCTGGTGTTGTTTTGGTTTTGATATATGTTTTGCTTCAGTTTCAAGAGCCTTTAATATATGTTTACCATTAAAAAAAAAAAAAAAATCTCATTGTCATCGTCTACACAGACGGTGGTGGTGAATATAAAGGTTTAAAAACAATTTTTCAATCTCATGGCATCCAACACTTGGCATCTCCGGCCACCTTATACTCCTCAATATATTGCATCTATCGAACGTCGTCATCGGCACATTGTAGAAACTGGATTGTCATTATTACACAAAGCTTCCATGTCACTGTCTTTTTGGTCTCATGCATTTCAAACGGCTGTATAGTTGATCAACAGATTACCAACGTTAACCCTCCATCTAAAATCACCTTTTGAGTTTCATTCAAATCCAAATTATTCTAAGCTTAGAGTGTTTGGGTGCTTATGCTATCCATGGCTTCATCCTTAAACTCGTCACAAGCTGAAACTCGCTCCAGACCATATGTTTTTCTTGGTTATTCTAACCAACATTTTGCCTACAAATTTTTTTATCCAACAAACAATAAAATTTTTATTTCTCATAATGTTGAATTTGTTGAAGATCGTTTTCAATTACACTATTCCACTCATAAGAACTTATCATTAACTGACTTGTCACCGTGGACATTAGCTTCATCATCCCTCTCAAATTTGGCTATGGAAATTCACTAAAAAAAATCCTCCATTAAATCTTCAATCACTCAAGATTCACCAAAAAAAATCTTCCATTAAATTCTCAATCATTAGATATTCACCAAATAAAATCTCCATTAAATTCTCACTCACCAAATATCTCAATTTCCTTACCTGATTCACACTCCTCTGACTCCTCTCCAACGTTATTGCCATCATTTTCCCCACAAATCTCTACTACAAATCCTCTCATTAATTCCACCAATCAAACTAAATCTCTTCCCTCTCTTTCACTAGCAGTTCACTCTCCCCACTTCATGCCTCAAACTTCTCAATCATCTACACATTCAATACCACCAGCTATTATTGGGTTAACTTCTTCCACAATTTCTCCTTCTACTGATCTTTATATGGAAAACAATTCAAACTCGTCATTTCCACCTTCTTCGCGTGCGACCAACCAGCCACCAATGTATGATTCCTCATTTCAATTTTCTTTACCTTATACACATCACCTACCATATGATCATAATCAAGACACAATGACCACACGTAGCAAAAATAATATTTTTCTATCTAAACACATTAACCTCTCCACTAAACATCTCATCCCCACTCCAATTGAAACTACTTGTGTCTCTCAAACCCTCAATGAACTCTAACGACGAGCTGATATGTGTGATAAAGTTAATGCTTTGCTCAAAAATGGTACATGGGAACTTGTTTCGTCTTAACCAAGCATAATGTCATTGGGTGCAAATGAGTGCTTCAAATCAAGCAACGGTCTGATGGAAGTATTGAGCAGTACAAAGCTCGTTTAGTTGCAAAGAGATTTCACCAACGAGTTAGCATGGACTACCATGAAACCTTTAGTTCAGTTGTCAAGCCGGCAACTGTATGGACTGTCTTATCAATTGCAGTAAGTTATGGGTGGCGGGTCTAACAACTTAACATTAATAATGCCTTCTTACATGGCAAGATTTCTGAAGAAGTTTATATGACCCAAACTCTTGGGTTTGTTGATAGTTCTCATCCTTCTGTGGTATGTCGATTACGCAAGGCTCTCTACGACCTCAAACAGGCCTTATGAGCATGGTTCCATGCGTTAAAATCATTACTCTTATATGGTTTTGTAAACTCTAAAATATATTCCTCTCTCTTTATTTATTGCACCAATAATGATATTATTTATTTTCTGGTGTATGTTGATGATCTCCTTGCCACAGGAAACTCATCATCTTTTATAACATATTTTTTCCAAGCTCTCTCTCGAAAGTTTTCCCTCAAAGACCTTGGTGACTTGCATTTTTTTCTCCGTGTGGAAGCTATTCCCACAAAACTGGTCTCTTTTTAACGCAACACAAATACATACGAGACTTGTTGGATAAAACACAAATGGCAGGGGTGAAGGATTCTCATTCATCAATGTCTTTGTCCACCAAACTTGTCCTTCATGATGGGTCTTCCTCTACTGACTCAAAACAATACAGAAATATCATTGGTGGCTTACAATATCTATCATTGACTCGTCTTGATCTTGCCTATCCAATCAACAAATTGGCACAGTTCATGCACGCCTATACTCATCTTCATTGGTAAGCTATGAAATGTCTTCTTTGATGCCTTAATCACATTATCTACTTTGGTCTTCATCTTCAACATCACTCTAAGTTTGATCTTGTTGCTTTTTCTGATACGGATTAGGCTGGAAATCGTGATGATCTCACTTCAATATCTGCTTATGTTGTCCATCTTAGTGGTAACCTTGTGTCTTGGTGTTCTAAAAAGCAACGTACTGTTGCTCTATCCTCTACTGAAGCTAAGTATCGTGCAATTGCTTCCACCGCTCTTGAACTCGCATAGATTCAAAATCTTCTACATGAACTCAGTATTACACTTTCGCAGCCTCCAAAACTATTGTGTGACAACCTTGGTGCATAATATCTCTATGCAAATCCGGTTTTCCACTCTTGAATGAACACATCGCTCTTGATTACTAATTTGTTCATGACAAGGTTGCTAATGGTTCTCTTCAAGTGGCTCATGTTTCTACCTAAGATCAGTTTGTGGATGCTCTTACAAAACTGCTTTCCCGAGCACGTTTTGTTCATCTTCGGTCCAAGATCGGTGTCTACGATGGCAGAACCATCTTGCTGGGGCATATTAGGAAATAAAATATGATTCCTCCATCTTCCCTTATCATTGACTAATCTCCTATGATTATGGTCATCTTTCATTCTAGTATATTTCCTATACAAGTCTTTCCTGTAATTGTGTATAGCATTTACTTTTTAATATTGTGCAATTATTGTCAGATATTTTTCCTTGTATAGCTGATACTCATTACTGTATAAACTTAGAAATTATAATCAATAAAATTACTCTTTCTTCTATATTCTTCAAGCTTTTATAATTACCTCTTCTTCGCCTTCTATCGTGGTTGTGTCGGAGCCCATGTCAGATTGCAGATTCAACATTCCAAGCCTCGGGCTAAACTTCACTTTGATGCCAACTCTTGCAATCCTTTGGTGAGATTGGATACTCATCTCCCTATAACGCAGACTAAGATTCGTCTTGATTCTGCAGCTTCCGCGGCCCAAGCAGTTTTAAGCCTTGTTACTAATTGAGCCGCTTAGGTTGAAGTAGAAAGGAAGGATTTAGAGAATATCACTTAAGTCCCTTCTCTCTAATGATTATCTCTGATAGTGTTGTTCGATATCCACTTGTCTGAATAGATTGGTTAATTAGTTTAGTTCATGTTTCTTTGCCTTCGGTTGAGGCATGCGTGCCTATTTAGATTAATGTTTAGGGCCTGCGCGTTCCTCTACTTACAATTTTTTTTTCCCTCTATTGTTTTTCCTTTTTTTTTTTCTATATATATAGTTACGCCTGAGATTTTTCAATATATGGTTGTATGTATTACTTTTTCCCTCCAGGTCAATCCAATTTAAAAAAAAAAAAAAAAAAAAAAAAAAAAAAACTATGTAAATTACAAGATTAATATTGAAATTTTTGTTAGGGGAGCGTTCAACTAGAGAAGCAAAGTTTTGAAGAAAATTAAAACAGTAATTTTAGACATATATGCATGCATCTTACTCTTTTTCCATTTTATTGGATTTTGTCCCACTATTACTAGATTTTACCGACAATGTTTTAAGGAGTCAATTGCAGCACATACTAGTTGTGAATTGTGATCCAAAAGATCATCGTAAATATTTTACTAAGATTTTAATGGACATTCAATGGGGAACGTTGTAAAAGTAATGGACTGACTACCACATACATGTCATCAATAGAAAAATGAGAAAATCTTACATGAGATGGTCTCAAGTCTATCACTTGATGAGACCATCCAATGATCCACCACTTAGTGAGACCGGTCAATGAAATTGTATCAAATTAGAGTTTTATAATATATTTTTGTATTTTCAAGATAAATAGTGCAATTTCATAGGGTGACAGTGAGATCATCCCATACAAGATTTTCTCTAGAATAACATGTAAGTGGCTGTCAACCTATCCGCATGTCATGACTCATGACCCCACTAATTGGGTGGCAATCTACCTATGATGAAACAACACTATGATCCCTGCAAAGAGAGTACACGTGACAATTTACTTATTGGTCAACATTTAATTGGATAATAATCTTATATGTAGTAGCTTTTGTTTTCAAATTTAATAGATCATCCAAGAAAGAAAAGCATCCGAAAATCACATTTGATTCTTATATATTTCTCCTATCATTGCTTTTACAAGTCTTTCCTTATTTTCACAACACTTTCATATTTGTTCAAAAATGGTTCTCAGTCAAAAAAGCAGATATTAAACATGAGACCCCAATTTCTGGAAATGAGATTCACCATTATAATTAAACATTCACCACCACATGCGCTCCCTCGAAAATCTCAATCTCAATCTCAACTTGTTTGAAGAAATTCAAAGCAATTGTTTACATATTAAATATGGAGTTGTTATTTAGAAACATGAAAAAGACAAGGTAAAGCCAAAACAATGGATTGGATTGGATTTGAATTAATGTTGTAATTAGGTTTGTCAAAACACATAGCTTTGGGTTCCATGTTACAAGGGATGTTTCTCTTTGTTTCTCTTTTGACTTTCTAACACATCTTTTCACATCCATCATCATCTTTGGTGTCTTGGTACTGCAGATTCCTGGGATTTTCAATCCACCCACACCTACTTGGCTTACTTGGCTACTTGCCCCCTATTTACTATTAACAATACAATACTCATTGTATTCTTAGCTAGCAGGTTAAAAGCTTCGATAACCAATTGGGTCAAAAATTTGTCGAGATCATATCCAATATTCCAACCAGGTAAACTGATCAGTATGATTAGAAATACAACTTTCATTACAAAGGAATGATCGATCTCTTCATATTTTACGACTTAGTAAGTAAATGTATAAAGTAGATTCGAATTCCTATTACATAAGTGAAGGGAAAATATCCACCCACTTTGTCGAGAGCTGTAATTTCTCATTTGAAAACAATATAATTATGATGGAGATGAAAAGGATTAAGAGTGATGAGGTGATGACAATGATTCTGGTTCCTAATATTTTATGTGCCTAGGTATGACTAGCTAGGTGTGGTTAGTCATCTTAAGTCAATAACAGTATAGTACAATAATCCCAGTCAAATGAACCTATAATTAAATTTAAAATATTAAGTTAGGTTAAAAATTCATGGCAAGAAAGATAGATAATTGTTAGGTTAGAAATAACAAGTGGACATGATGAATGTGATCTCATTCTTTGCTTCTCACTTAAATTAGTACTTTAATAATACTAGTTAATTAGACGGCCGGCTTCGGTACAATTTAATAAAATTTTACTTATAATTCATATTCAAAGGAAATATGCTAACATATAATTAAATTCTAAAGCGAGATGTACAAAATATGTTAATTGTATAAATTTTTGTTTTCGTGTGAGCTATATTGATTCAAATACAAATCAAATAACGTACCCTAATTGGTGAACACTAAGAACTTAAGAAGGCAAATATCTGGCATAATACATGTTAATATGAATTAAATTAGGTGATTATAATGGGTTCTTCCTTCTTCTTCTTTTATTTTTTTTCCATATTATAAATAACCGATCATAAACATGAAATGTGTTCGAATAATATATATAAATTCATATATCAATGGAAGATCCAACTTGATTACAAACAATATATGGTCCAAGATGCATTTGCACAACATCCCAATAATTACACAAAAGAAGACAACGTACGTGTAATATGCATACATATCATCATCTTCAATTGATCAAATCCCAATACACACCAATTAATCGGATCAACGTACCTCTGCATCAATTTAAGTGCATGCTAGCTCTTTAATTATATAAAAATCCTCAGAAGTCTTTGCATTTTGCATGATTTGTACAACGTATATAAGGATAATGGAACCTCAAAGTCGTATCAAAAGTTGGAATACCAATGTATAATTCTATTAGAAATTAATAAGCATCGAAATAGAGGTCACAGTTTCAAAGATGCTGTTCAAACCTCTTATGACCTTTTTCTTTTTTCTTTTGCTTTCTAATAACAATATGTTTTATGAATAGTATTAGAAAAGCAAGTATTTAAGAGGTACGAGAGGAAGTTGGTTCGGTGGTAAACTCTTCACATTTGTATCATAAGATTACGGATTCGAGTTTCTCTCTCCCTAAAAAAACCCTTAAATTTATGTAATAATTTAATATTTAAGAAAAAAAAATAACAAGAGGGAGCACACAAATGCACCCACAAAATCAAATATTACTCATAACAATTTATAATATATTAAATATTAGAGTACTAAACTGTACAAATGATGTGATCACGAGCTGATTTGTAACCGGTCATCATCAATACATGATCATCTTTCACATCATTTGAGTAAAGTATTATTTACAATATAATACTTGATTTTATATATCACTTATGGTGACGGCTACTTGAACATGTGATATTATCAAATTGAATAAACGTTTTTCACTACTAAATCATATTAAGTGATTAAATAATATAATACTTTTTTTTTTAAGTATTATACTATTATATAAATTCAAGATTTTTTTAGAATGGAGAGAACTTAAACCCACAACTTTATAGTACAGATGCAAGAGGTTTACCATTGAACCAACTTCATCTTATCTACTTAATTAGTGAAATGCGAGAGATAAAATAGGGTCGAATGAGTGAAGGCATGCATGCTAATTAATTGTTGGTGATAGTAATTAAGTAGGTCTTGGTAGTGATTGTTTCGTTCAAAAAAGCATATGTGTCCCCCTCCCACATGCAACCCAACTTCTTCAAAATAAATACATATATATATATATATATATATATATATTTGTATGACTTTTAGTTTCCTTCATCTTCAAAGGTCTACTATTGAGTGTGTGTGTGCTGATTGTGCGATCATGGATTCTATCAAACAATTACAAATTATTTTTATAAAAAATAATAATAAATACACATAAAATATGAAAAGTGTTTTTTCCATAGAATTGAAAACATAAAAAAGCAAACTTTTGGTTTGAAAAGGTGAGATGGGACTGTGGAAAATATCATTATATTTGGCTTAAATTGGATGCACATGCCTTTCGATTATAATATCTCATTTTGTGTTATTCCACGTAAAATCCCTCCTTTTCCATTAATTTGTAATATAGGGTATAACATGACCTTTTGGTGTGAATGACAAGATTGAGAGATATAATCTAAAGCTACATATTTATAAATTATACTTAAAAGATAACGTTAACGTACACATTAAGTCGGTCAGGTTAGAGGTTCGTTGGAATTTGAAGAGATCAAACTAGTATTATCACACCAACCCAGTTATGGGACCGGGTCATGGTTTACTGGTTCAACAAGTGAGTCAACAGGTTCTAGTGCCGGCCCTGAGGTGGGTTGACTAGGGGCGCCCGCCCAGGGCTCAGGAAAAAAAAGGCCTAAAAAGGACCCATTTTTTATTTTTATTTTCTATGTTTAGTGTTTATATCTTTGAACTTCGATAAATAAATTGTCTAAAAAGGGTCCAAATTTGTTGTTAGTTTTCAAACTTCATATAATTATATCAAATTTGGACCCCAAATAAAAAAAAAAGATGTGAAAATCAATTTCTTATTTAAAGATTAAGCTTAAAATGGACTTTCATTAGAATTATTAAAAGCAAATGAGTAGTTTTATTTGCACCCCTGCAAATTTGTATGTGCATCCATTTTTGCATATACACCTCCTTAAAAAAATTTTAAAAATTATATTTTGTAAGCACGCCCCAAACATTACCAAATATAAAATTTCTTTTATTTATTTTTTAAATTCTAAAATAATTATAAAAAAATAAAAAAAGGAGGAGGTATCCTTGTCCATTTTCATTTTCTAAGCAAGTTCATCTCTCCTTAGTTATATACATTATTTTTTTGAGTGGAAACTGTCATGCAAATCTATTTGATCATAACTTTTTTCTTTTTTTTTTAAGTTTTGTTTTTTCTATGTATCGCAATATAAACTTGATGAAAATTACTTTGATTAAGCTTTTATAAATTTTCTCAAAAAATAATATATTATTATTATTATTATTATTATTATTATTATTATTAAGTACGGGATTTCACAAGATTCAGCTACAAAATTAAACAAAAGGCCCCATTTTATATATTCACCATGGGGTCTCCAAAACCTTAGGACCGACACTTATAGGTTCAACCGATAATATTAATTAAAAATTTTAAAAATATATTGTATTTGAAAAAAATTAGATAATTAAATTACAACTTCAAAGTCCACACCAAAACACCAAAAACATTAAAACAAACACAAATATGAATATCAAATGTAAATTTGTTGTGGCAATTTGACTCAAAATTAGATGCATAGCTAGACAATCTTTATGCATGATCCATATCCCATTGTGTTGTGCTTCAACTTCAAGTTGATCAATCTACCCCAAACTCATGATTTATATCATTGTTGTCACCATTCAATTGTTGAACACCGTTTGCATTATTTCCAGTATTGTAGTCACTTACCTAAATTGAATGGCTAGGATTAAATGTAGTAATAAAATACTATAATTTTTTTATAAAAAAAAAAGAAGAAGTTTTAACCTTGTTAGATCCGCTGGATTGGTTTATCAATCAACCCGTCCGGGTTGACCGGGTTTGGATGAGTTAATTGCATAAATGGTCCAATTATCAAACCCACTTGGTTAAGGGACCGGGTCACAGGTTTTCCGGTTTGACCTGTCGAGTCGAGCTGATTTTAATAACACTGGATCAACCATTACAAGCACAACTTAGAAACAACTTCTCCATCATAGAGGAGGTGTTCAATTCCTCACACTTTGTAATTTTATTGACAAATGTGAAACTCGAATCCCCGAATGTGAATGGAAAGTATACAACCAATGAAACTATGAGTGAACCACTAACGCTATGAGTCATGACTGAACGTGCTGTTGTTTAAATAATTTGAACCAACGAAAATTTAATTTTCTATTGTATTTATATCCAAAACTATTTTTCTTAACATGATTTTTTTTTTGGGTTATAAAAAAGATAGGCATTAAGGGAAAGTCATTTAATCAATTAAATTAATTATATTATAATATAGATATGCCCCCATAAAGATGAAAGGTGGGTAAAGACTATATGATCATATGGGTATATTAATTGTATTGGGATGATGGTTACTGACAATTGAATGATCATGATCAGATTCAGAGTTATATTTGTGATCATGCTTATACTATTAATTAGTGATTATAGAGATTCATGCCAGTTTGATCATTAATCTACTAGAAACCTTTTCGAGTTTTGGATCAAAAGTTCTTTAAAACTCATGCATGCTCATGATTAATATTTTGAATGTGATCATGCTACCATCCAGATCCAATTAAAGTAATTAACATTATTGAATAGTTAATATTCGTAATTAAATTTTAATCTAATAATTTGATATACTGATGAATCCTTTAAATATATTTTCATTAAGCGAATTCTATTAACATGTTCATTTAAAATATACATTGATGATATATATATATATATATATATATATATAGCGAGCCCCTCATAAGGATCATTTATTTTAATTTCAATAAGGACTACCATGAAATCATATCGATTTAAATGAATTTTGATATGAATTTTTGTGTGGATGATAAGTTCATTGAAATCTCATTGAAATCTACATAAGAGAAAATTTTGAAATTTTTTCAGGAACTAGAACTATTTATCCCGATTTTTTTTTAAAAAAAATATAAAGGTATCTGAAAATGGGTGAAATATAGAAAAATTCAAGAAAAATAGTTCTAGTGCTTGAAAAATTCTCAAATTTTATTCATATGTAGATTTCAATGAACTTATCATCCAAAAAAGAAATCAGATCAAAATTCATTCAAATCGATATAATTTCATGGTGGTCCTTACCGAAATTAAAATAAGGAATCCCTTATGAGAGACTTACTATATATATATATTCATTTCTTCAGTATATTGAAATAATAATATGAAATTCTTAGTTATGTTATTTTTTCGATTAATTAGCATACATTAGCATAATATCCTCCGGCCTAAGCTAGTTTATTTATTTATTTATTTTATTTTATTTTTTCAATTTATTTAAAATAAACTCTCTCTCTCTCGAGATATATATTAAAAAAACATAACAGTCAGAAAGTAATTGAAGGAGGAACACACCAATAATGGCTATCAAAATGGTGATGATCATACCAATTATTACAGATTTATATACACTGAAAAAAAGGGCTTATGCATTCATATATACCTGAGTACCGTATCATTATAATTATGAGATTCAACAACCCAAACAAACAATTTTAAATTCTGAACATCTTTGATTAAGAATTTTCTTTGTTGACTGCGTTAAAACATATTAAAAAAAGTTCAAATTGTGAGATAGAATATTATATAGCATGGGAATACTTCATTAGTTCATTTCTACACATTCAAAGGGTAAATTAGGTAAGAAATTTTTTGGTTTTCAATTAAGAGGTGTCAGTTACCAATATTGTAAGATTAGACCGGAATTCCCATTAACAAAATCTATTTAAGGACTGTCATTTACTCTTCTTCTTTACCATTAGGTTAATAACAAATTAATGAATGAATAAATAAATGTTGAAGTTACAAATCTAATTTAATTTTATTAATTAATTTACCCGTAAAAAAATTCATAGTATCCCTTGAATTTTATGCTCTTTATTTTAATAAAAATGAACTATTTTATTTTATTTTTTAAAAGGAAAGTTATAAGTTACATAAATCATTAAAGTACAATAAAAAGGTGATGAATTGAAAGAAGAAACTGGCTGAAATTGAGTGATTGATGATAATTGATAATGAAGTGATGATATGATGAGCCTATGAGGGTTTATGCATGAATATACTCAAATTAATGGACCCACTCTTACATAGATTATTAGCATGTGTGACATTTCTAGCTTGCTAGGTCTCTTGGTCTTTCATCATTTCTAAAAAAAAAAAATAAAAAAACAAGGGTTTGAATGATATTTTTTAAGATTTCATTAAGAGCAATCCTGGTATACAAATTACAAAATGGCCAATTATCATGATCACGCAAACCCTTATTTAAGCAAGCTTTCATGCAAACTCTCTAAAAACACACCAAAAACCCACTATCACTCTCTCACTCACTCACACAGTCACCCATAACTCTTCAGTGTCAAAACTATCTTATTATTTGCTATCATGGATTTTAGCAACTTCTCAAAAACAAGCTCTCCATCTCCATCAAAAACCAAAAGAAAACAGCAGCCGCAGCAGCAGCAACAACAGCAAAATCAACAGCAAGAAATTAGGTTTCTTGGAGTGAGAAGAAGACCATGGGGAAGGTACGCGGCGGAGATACGTGACCCGACCACCAAAGAGAGGCACTGGTTGGGTACTTTCGACACTGCTGAAGAGGCTGCTCTAGCCTACGACCGAGCTGCCCGCTCCATGCGCGGCTCCAAGGCCCGTACCAACTTTGTCTACTCTGATATGCCTGCTGGCTCCTCCGTCACCTCCATTATCTCACCTGACGAAACCCAACACGACATGACATCACTGTTTGTCACTTCCAATCAACAACACCAAACCAATCATATCAACAACAACAATGTTGATGTTAATGTTAATGTCAATAATAATAATAATAATCAGTTCTTCTTCAATCAAGAACAACAACAACCTTCATTCAATAATGGATTATTATCGTTCGGAGACGGGTGGGCTTCCGGTACAGAAACGGGCGGGTCGTACAAGCCAATTACATGTGTTATGGATACTGATCATCATCAACAACAACAACAATATCATCATCAGTTCAGAGATGATTCTGAGCTACCACCTTTGCCTCCTGATGTCTCCTCCTGTTACGAGTCAGGTATGGCGG
Source organism: Acer negundo (assembly GCA_035582765.1). NCBI lineage: Eukaryota > Viridiplantae > Streptophyta > Magnoliopsida > Sapindales > Sapindaceae > Acer > Acer negundo. The sequence goes on from CM069242.1 coordinate 18,576,387, forward strand.
GTTCGGATATGGGTTCCGAGTTTTGGAACGACACTGGCTTTTACGGATTCCCCGCGGAAACGACAAATGGGGTCGAGTCATCTTCCAATGGGTCGTATCTGGATTTTGACTCGAACGAATTTATGCAACATAGCTCATTATTCGGGAAGATGCCATCAGTTTCTGATCATACAGTAACGGATGGGTTTGATTTCGGATCATCATCAACTTATTTCTATTAATTACTATATATAAGGCATTATATATTAATTATATTATACTAATAATTACTATTATATAAGTAATTAATGTGTCAGCTTCAGTTTTGGGTGATTTTTTTTTTTCTCTTATAGTTGGATTGCGGAAGACTTGGAATTGAAATAGTTTTTTCTATCTCCGAGTCTATAATATATAATGTATTACGAGTTATGATTTTTCTTGGTGAGATATTTGACCTTTTTTGTGGAGTTTATAAATTAAATTTGTGTTAATTTGATTCCTAGATTTATTTATAGTCCAATGTTGTCACCTTAGATTTATGGTCTTACTTACCTTAAACATATAACACAAAGTAATTAATATTATTATTATGGTATCAATATTGTCAATCATAAAATTAATAATGCAGTAAATTGGGGCCTGGCTGGCCCGGCAATCCATGTCTATTAAAATTTAGAGAGGCACAGTATGGCACGGTGGCACAGCCCTTTGGAGCCGTGCCGTACTGGCAGCAGGCTGAGTCCCATGGGCCATAAAGGGACCGGCTCCCTATATTAAAGGACAAATCATATCCAACTTTTAAGAAATAAAATTGAAAAGAATTTAAATTAAAAAAAATGCAATAATAATAATATTATTGCTTTTTTTTTTTTGAAGCAATTGTTGTTATTATATTTATATACTATATAGTAACTTAAATGTAAATTAGACAAAAAAAAAAAAAAAAAACAATCGAGTATAATTAATTTGATCCTAACAAAAATAATATAACTATTGAGACATATATTTCAAAACATGAAAAAAAAAAAATATAGGTAAATAAATGAATTTTATTTACTAATTTAGATTTCAGTATTACATGATTGTCTCGTAAAAAACCTTATCAAGAAAAAGCCACTGAGATAAAAACTTGGTAAGGGAAAAATAGTACAATTGAATTACAAGTACATTACATGTATAATTAAAAATTGTTATTGTGTCTTCACTTTTCATCTCTCTTGCTGGTTACTATCGGAACCCTCATCGACGTATAAGTTGGAGAAATTATTAATTACTTATTCGTCTTCCATTTCATGTTGCATCCTTCTTTCTAGCATGTTCCCAATCCCAAAGGCATATTAATACCTCCACCATCTCAAGGGTTAAAAAAGTTCTTCTAGGTTCAATTATACATCCACTCTGCTTGAATACTTGTTCTAGAGAAACAGTGGACACAGGGATAATGAGTATGTCACGCGCTAGTTGTGAAAGTACAGGATATCTGTTGCTATGATTTTTCCACCATATCATCACATCAAAATTTTGGATGTTCTCATCCTTGCCACTGGTTGTTTCCAACAAAGAGAACTCAGTTTGAAGGTAGTTGTTCAGTTCGGCATTTTGATTTTATGTAGCTCTTGCAACTGGAGGTTGAGAAGAAGAACTTGTTGAGCTACGACTAGAAGAGTTGAGCCTTAGGAGGAGCTTCTAACTACTCTTCAATGGGCGGGTGTCCTATTGTTTTGATGTCTGCTTGTTTACGTTGCCAAATCCGTGCTCATAAATAGAATAAACTTCGAACAACTTATTCCGCAAGTTAGTAAATTGTTTAGTAAAATCTAAATTCAAATTTGTAGCAATATAATAAAGAAAAGTTTATAAGCCAGATAATTTAACCCTAGGATCTAGTACAACACTTAAGGCATAGAGGAAAGGAATTTTAGCTCAGTATTTTTAAAATTTAACCTCTATGGCGTCAACTGTAGGGCCTAAAATTCCATTCTCTCTATAAGCGACAAACATTTCAACAATTCAACAATCTAATTAATTATTGTTGAAGATGTGAGGTAATAGACCCCGGAAAGAAGTACTGTGGAATCGTAAAAACCCTTTAAAATTTTAATAAAAGTGTTTGCCACATACCAATCGGTTTGGGATAGTATTAGATTGCCCTTTTTAAAATTATAAAAACCCATAACAATGTCAGCATAATCAATAGCATTTTGTAGCATTAAGTAAGTTGAGTTTCATCTGACCGGCATATCTGTTTGGAACTTACGGCTCACATGTTGGATGCGTGACAGTATCTGCCAAATTCTGCCACTCTTGGATTAGAGCTGCTAATCCAAGAGGGGGCATCTCTAATGCAATCTACATGCACTACAATAGATTGAGTCTTTTACGGCTTGAGTTTTACGGCGCACATAAATGGTGCGTCGTAAATGTTATCATTCAGGACTTATGTTTAGTGCACGTCGTAACTGTAATGCATAATTTCTTAAAGACGCGTACATTTGAGGAACACCCTAAAAAAGGATTCTCAAAGACAGCGCACATTTGAGGAACGCCGTAAAAAAGATTGTTTACGGCTTACCTATTACGTGTCTTATTTGAAAGTCTTTTAAGACGTACTACTCATGTCATGTATACATTTTCCAGAAACAAGTGAATGATTATTTACGACATTCAATGCAAGTCGTAATAGTGATACATAATTTCTCAAAGACAGTGCGCATTTGAGGAACGCCGTAAAAAAGAGATTATTTACGACTTATCTATTGCGTGTCTTATTTGAAAGTCTTTTAAGACATACAATTCACGTCATGTATATATTTTTCAGAAACAAGTTAATGAATATTTACGGCATTCAGTGCAAGTCGTAATAGTGATACATAATTTCTCAAAGACGGCGAGCATTTGAGGATCGCTGTAAAAAGAGATTATTTATGGCTTACCTATTGCGTGTCTTATTTGAAAGTCTTTTAAGACATACAACTCAAGTCATGTATACATTTTTCAAAAACAAGTTAATTACTATTTACAACATTCAATTTCTGAAAGACGACGTGCATTTGAGGAACACTGTAAAAAAAGTTTATTTACGGCTTACCTATTGCGTGTCTTATTTGAAAGTCTTCTAAGACATACTACTCATGTCATGTATACATTTTTCAGAAACAAGTTAATGAATATTTACGGCATTCAGTGCAAATCGTAATAGTGATACATAATTTCTCAAAGATGACGTGCATTTGAGGAACGCCGTAAAAATGGATTATTTACGGTTTACCTATTGCGTGTCTTATTTGAAAGTCTTTTAAGACATACAATTCACGTCATATATTCATTTTTCAAAAACAAGTTAATGACTATTTACGACATTCAGTGCAACTCGTAATAGTGATATATAATTTCTCAAAGACGGCGTGTATTTGAGGAACGCCGTAAAAAATAATTACTTACGGCTTATCTATTGCATGTCTTATTTGAGAGTCTTTTAAGACATACAACTCACACCATGTATATATTTTTCAGAAATAAGCTTTTTGGCTCCTAAAAGGAACCCTAAGGTTGAAACTTAATTTTTTTATTAGGCGGGTTTTTTGGGACAAAAATAATATTTGTTGATGATAATGATTTCAGGGACTACATGTTTCCTTATTTTTTTATCTTGATTTTTGGTTAACCACAACCGGCCATTTAAAAAAAATGGTTGTGGTATTGATGGATTTGAGTTTTAATTTATTTGTGGATTTGATTTTTGGTTGTTGTTTGATGATTTGAGTTTTGGTTTTTATTTGTTAAGTTTATTTTTGGATTGTGTTTGGGGGTTGAGAAAATGAAAGAGAATTTGTTTTTTTGTTTTTTTTTTTTTGTTTTTTTTTTGTTTTTTCTATTTCGTTTTTTAATTATTAATTTAAATAATAAAATAGATAAATATGGGCACATATATATATCATATATATGTATTATATATTATATATTATATATTATATATATTATTATATTAAATAATATATAAATATATATAATATACTTTCATATTTTATTATTATTGTCCATAATATATCATGTACGTTTTTATGAATGTTTTATAATTAAAGGTATTTTGGTCAAAATATAGTTAAATCCATTCCATTCCGTTGTTAACCAAATAAAATAATATTGATTCAGAGACTAATTCTAAAGTTCCAACAAACTGATTGAGATTGTGATTATGCCATATATATACGGTCCCGTTCATATCAGTACGCATTGATATAACTACATCAGTATCAATGCATGTGGACCACTGATTATGAAGAAGTTTTGACAAGTGGATACACTTTTAATCAAAGTATGTAAATCTAATTAATGTTCCACATCCAACGCACTGATGAAGTTATATCAGTGTTCACTAACTTGAATATTTATGTGTATATATATATATGTGTGTGTGTGTGTGTGTGTGTGTGTGTGTTTCTTATTGAATTCTTACTATTGTAGGTTATTATATCAAATAATCAAAAATTAAAGCAAAGAAAAAATATTTTGGATTTCTTCCCAAAATCAAATGAGAATCAATCATCAAGTAAAATAGCTTCTCCATCAAATGTTAATGTTCCAATTATTGAGAACCTACATATTTCTAAGCCTAATACAGTTGAGGTTAAAGATTTCAATACTAGTGCTCTCGAACGTGATTCGGGGTTACGTCTTCCATCAACGGCAAATCTTTGCAACGACTAGGCATTTAGCTTGATTTTCTGGTCAAATCAGCCAATTTTCTTTTGGCTGCCTAATATGGCCGATTTGACAGAAAAGGGCCGACCGGCTAGCGTCTGCCTAGTGTATAGGCAGCTGATTTTTTCGTTGTTTCAATCACTGGTTTTTACTCTAGCCCCCCGAAGTTAGAAATCCTGGCTACGCCACTGTATATATATATAATTTTTTTTTTTTAAGGGTTAAGCTATATTAATTTAAAAATTAACTTAACTTTGTGATTTTAACTTTCATCCATTCTTTCATTTTCCTTAAAACCTTTTAATTAATTTACTTTTTTTAACTGTTGGATTGAAAGATATAAATGGGTGTATGTTAAAGTCGTAAATTTAAATTAATTTTTAATTAAATACAGTGAGACTCTTTTGTTTTTAATTTTTTATTTTTAAATATACTACTTTTCTTTAGGGAGTACAATCTACCCCACTCCGATTATAATATAAGTTGAGGTGAGCCGGTGGCGATTAAGTAGTTTGCCTCTTAAGTACGTCACAGTTACATCAACAATGAATATTTGAAATTACTACATCGGGATTGAAATGAAACATTTTGGTGTAATGGGTACACATATTTGATTACATGGCAATGACTTTTTTTTTTTTTTAAAGGGAAGCATGGCATTGAATTTACGTAGTGATCAAGTGGGTTTTTTTCCTCGAAGCCTATGCATGCAGCAATGAGTCAATGGCACAGACACAGTGAGGCACGAGGAAAAAGACCGCAACGCGTTGATACCGTTAAATGTTCTTTCTTACTCGGCAGTCGGCTCCATTGCATCAAAACGAAGAACACTTCGATTTCTTTGTCAAGCCTGCGCGGCTGCGCCGTAGCCAGGCAAACTTTTTTGAAAAAAATGTTTAGAAGTTTAAAAGTTAATACATAATTATATTTACTTCCCTTATATTATAATGTAATAATTATATTTGCTGCTCTAATATTAGATTAGTATGAAATTACCCTTATTTTATAATTATATTTACCAAACTAACCTTACTAAATACAAAAAAGTAAAACACATTAGAGTATCAGAGACCGTCTTTAGGATACGGTAGGATCTATGGTTAAGTTTACTCATAGAAAAACGAATATTGGTGCCCATAATCTTTCAAAAATGACCTTGACTATTGTGGAGGACTATTTTTGGATGGAATCTTACCTTCCGTGTGTGGAGCGGTGTATTCGAGATAATCTTCCTTTAATTTGTTATGTTTGCTTTGATTAATATAGTTTTCCTTAAAATAAAAAAATAAAAATAAAAAAAGCATCAAAGTGTCAGATACAAACAAAATACAACTTCTGAAAGCTAAACACATTCCAAGCAAACAAAGTTTCACCTCAAAATTTCTTGCAAATTACATGGTTGTCTACATGGAAAAAGATATTACAGATACCATTGGCTTAAGCTATGTTTGGTAGGAAAGAGGGAGAGTATTAGGGATGGATAAATTAAGAGGGAGAGAGAGTAGGAGGGATGGAGAGGATAATATATATCCTCCATGTTGTTTGGTATTGAAAAGGGGGTTGGATGGATAGATTGGTATATAATTTATAAAATTACTATATTGCCCTTTAAAAATTGGAGGGTAGTATAAAAATAGATGGTATTTTTGTCTTTGTCCCCCATCACTCTCCCTCCATTGTGATCCACCCATCATTGGAGGGATCCAATATGGTGGGCCCAGAAGGAGAAGCTCTCCCTCCTCTCCCCCTCTCCCCCTCTCCCTTCACTTCTCCCTCCAACCAAACAATAGATTTGCTTTTCCTCCCTTCTCCTCTCCCTTTAACCCTCTCCCTCCATCCATCTTTCCATTATAACAAACACAGCCTTAGATTCATAATAGATGAGTTCGATGCTATAAAAACTCGTAGGAAAAAAAATTGAGATAGTTCGTGATTGTATTTGAATTACATATTTGTTTCTTATTTAGTCGTTATCTTTTAAAAAATTTATGTATTTTGTTTAGAATATGAATTTTGATGAGTAAGGTTCATTATATCTCCTTTTACATAAGTGTATCTTTACTTTTCAATCAATGTAATTTTCTTGTATCGTTGTAATTCGTTTTAATTTTATTATTTTTTTTAATGAATAGCCACCCTACCATAACATCCCGGCTTCGCCCTTGCGTGGCTCACTCTTTTGATTGAAAAATGACTATAAAGACATCACTTGATACACGTAGAATTGGTCCTTGCTAAGGAAAATTCAAAGCAAATGTTGAAAATTTCGATAATATATAGGAAGATGTGATACATTATGATATGATAATTGCAACGAAGCTACTAATACATCACATAAAAGATAAAAATCTTGATGCAATAATTTATAATAATTTTTTAAAAGATAAAATTAAACATAATATTTCGGAATTGGGTTGGAAGTGTCAAGTGTCCGTTCCGATATCCTAGACTTATTAGCTATTTTAAAAGCAAGGGGCTCCCCATCCTACTTCCGCCTCTAAGAGATGAGAGACAATCGTCAATACGTCTAAACGTATGGAAAGAAAAAGTCTTTATTGAAACAAACGTATCCAAAAGTATCGAAGCATAACTAACGTATGCAATGATGAAAATGCAGGCCAGTCCAAGCCCAAAGGAAAGAGACCGCAACGCGTTCTTACTGTATGGAAAAAACACACTCATGATTTTAGTGACGATGGCCCCGCACAAGTTGACAGCACACACTTTGGTTTAAAAAACAGGACAAAGACATCACTTGGATACACGTAGAATTGGTATTTGCTATGAAAATTCCCTCTTAGACATTTGATCGAACATTAAAGGGTCAATTGGATGGGGCCTGGGGGGGGGGGGTCTACAAATCCAACGAATTGAAAACACTGGCCCTGATGGTTCGTTTCTCTTCTGGGGTTTGTGTGGACTTTTTCTGTGTGTGAAAATGATTCTTCAAGTCCCGGTAGCTACGCAAACACGGGTAGTCATGAGCTTGACCTCTCAAAGTCTATGCTGACCACTTAAACAAAACTTAAATCTCTCAACTACTGTTCTTTCAATTTCCCATTTTAAAATGAAATCTTTCTTGTCATTCAAGATCTTTGACGGGTTCTATGCTCAACAGGAAAGCTTCGCTTTGTATTGTTGAATGATATTGGAATGGATTTGTGTTAAAGCTCTGCTTGTTCAGGTAACAAAACTTGAACCCTTTTATTGTTGATTTTTATCCTTATATGACTTAAACAAGCAATTCAATTAGCTCAAGTTTTTATTTTACTGTCTTTACATTTCGTATCATACTTAATGAAGCAAAACAAAACAAGCAAACACTTGTATTTTCATGATAATTAAGGCAATAGAAGACAATTCTAAGGTATTGTTGTATGATGTGTAGTGTAGGTGGTATGCTAAAAGAGAAGGAATCATTTTAGTAGAATACATTACGTGCCGAGTTAGTTGAGAATTTGTGAAACTTGGAGAGATTCTGAATATTAGGAATATCAAAATGAGTACAATAGACTTCAATATTGGGATTGAGGATGTAGGGGTGGCAGTGTTACAAGAATTGTGGAATAGGGTGGCATTTCAACTGGTGGATCTTGTTAGCGAAACAAGGGATGCGGTTCTTGGGAAGAATAGCTTCCAAGAGTTTTCCAGGAGTATTAATGAGCTACATACTCTCCTCCAGGCTTTGGATGTCCGAAAAATTGGAGCTGCCAAGGGTTCAGAATTTACAAAAGCTAGATTGGAGGCGTTAGACGGTCAGCTGAGGAAAGCCAGGGAGATCATCAAAGATTACAAGTCTGGAAGTCACCTAAGCCTCTTACTTCATTCAAACTCTATGCTTTCGCAAATGCAAGATTTGGCAAGAGAGATTGCCAAAACCATTTCCTTGTTTCAGCTTGTCAATCTTGATATGGCGCTAGACTTAAAGAACATGACAAACCGGATCGTTAACAGTCTAGAATCGATGGAGTTCCAATCAGCAGCTGCAACTGAAACTATTGCTTCAGAGATAGAGAATTCAATATCACAGAATAGTAGAAACCGAGAGCGTTCTTTAAATCTCTTGGGGAAGATTGCAGAAGCGCTTGGTGCTAGTTCGGATGCAACTCTGGTTCAAAATGAGGTGGCACTTTTGAAGCAGGAAAAAGAGGAGATGGAAGCTGCAAAGAAGCAAGCAGAGGCACTTCAACTGTCTCAACTAATACAGTTATTGTACAGTACAGAAATTATTACAAGGCCACAGAATGAGGGAACTGCTACACATTACCTGCAATACCCCATCCAAGCATTAATATGCCCATTGTGCAATGAGCTGCTGACTGACCCAGTAGCAATTTCCTGTGGTCACAGCTTTGAGAGGAAGGCTATTCTGGAACACTTCAAGGGAGGTGAAAAGAATTGCCCCACCTGTGGAGAGGAGCTTTCATCTTTGGATCTTACTCCAAATATTAGCCTCCGGAGCTCTATACAAGAATGGAAGCAAAGAGACATGGAGTTAATATTCCAAGCTGCAATTTCGGAAATCAATTCCGGTGACCATTCTAGACAAAACAGGGCCTTGGAGCATGTGCAAAGTCTAATCCATATACCTAAGTATGCAGAGAAAGCTGCTGAAGAAGGTCTAATTCCGAAGCTGGTGCAATTCTTGAAAGACAAGAGGCTAAACATCAAGGCCACATTGAAATGCCTCTACTGCCTAGCTGAATTCAGTGATGATTACAAGGTAAGCAAAGTTGATCGCAAACAGACCCCATTTTCATTTTATATTTCATCCATATTCTTATGTTAGAGTTGTTGGCTTGTTGCTTGAGAATCACAGGATGCCATATCTGAAGCAGGGGCTGTTCGCCAAGTTGTAAAGCAGATTTACAAAGGTGAAACAGAATCTGATGCTATTGCAGTCTTGTTGGAGCTATCCAAGATCGAAACCATTGGAGAGAGAATAGGAAAAACAAAAGACTGCATTCCTGTTTTAGTTTCTTTACTACGTAATGACAATCCTAATGTTTCACAGAAAGCTCACAATGTGTTGCAGAATCTTTCGTCAAACGCACACTTTGCTGTCAAGATGGCTGAAGCAGGATACTTTCCCCCATTCGTTGCTTGCTTCAATCAAGGTAAAATGGTGCACGTGATTTTGTACCTTTTAACCATTGTACTTTTACAGTGTCATTAAGATAGTTTCCTCTTGCAGGAGCCCAGGAGACAAGAGCATTGATGGCTGCAGCCTTTACAAAGATGGAACTCAGGGAAAACAGCATCAAGGACTTAAAAGACAGGCAATTTATACACAATATGATACAAATGCTCTCTTCAAACAACCCAGGATGCAAATCCACTTGTCTCAAATGCATCAAAAAGCTCATAGCATACCCCAAGATGGTAGACCGACTTCTGTCAGACCCTGTGTCCATACCAAATCTGCTTGGCCTCATCTCGTTAATCAAGTCTGAATCACACTTTAAACAAGAATCTGCAGAAGTTCTCGCACTGATGGTTGAGGCTTGTCAGTATCCTCAGTTTCTGTTGTATCAGGGCTTGCAGGAACTTCAATCAGAGCACAGCATCAGTCTCTTTTTGCAGCTTGTTGCTAGTTCTGAACCTCAAATGAAGATTCAGTTTCTACACTTACTGGTTGAGCTGAGTTATAAATGTGAAAAAGCTCGGAACCTAATACAATCCAACAATGAAGCAGTCACTCACCTCTTCTCTTCCTTACAGAGTGACCAGCAGGCAGTGAGAAGATGGGCAATGAAGCTCATACATTGTATATCTGAAGGATATCCTGATGGGGTTCCACTTCCACCATCCCCTGGCAAAGAAGCTGCCGTCAACACCCTTGCAACTATCCTTACAAGTTCTCTAGACGCTGATGAAAGATCCATTGCTGCTGCAATCATCAGCCAGCTTCCAAAAGAGGACAATGTTGTTGATGAAGTACTCCGTAAATCAGAAACATTAAAAGCCATTCATGAGGTGATTTGCTGCACGGACGGGGAATTCCTCGGGATGAAAACACCTGCAAGCCAAAGTAACAGTTTGCTAGAGAATGCACTAGCAGCACTTTTGCGCTTCACAGAACCCACCAAGCCTGAACTGCAGAGGCAAGTGGGAAAGCTTGAACTGTATCCATCACTAATAAGAGTCCTCTCCACCGGCAGCTCAACAGCCAAGCAGAGAACAGCAATTGCGCTTGCTCAACTGTCCCAATCCACCAGTATTTCAGTATCTAATGCAACCACCATGTCAAAGCAAACCAACTCAATGCCAAGGCTTCAAATCATGAAACTCTTACCCAATATGTCTTGGTGCTGCCCAGCATCGCCAGAAAACCTTTTCTGTTCTGTTCATGGCTCTGCTTGTTCACCAAGAGAGACTTTTTGCCTCGTCAAGGCAGATGCCGTGAAGCCACTGGTGCAGACATTGAGCGATAGGGAATCTGGTGTTGCAGAGGCCGCTCTTATGGCCCTTGAAACATTGCTAACGGACCACAACACACTATCACATGCAATAGCTGTCATTGTAGATAGCCAAGGTGTGATAGCCATTCTACAAGTCCTGGAGAAGGGCTCTTTGTCTGCCAAAACCAAAGCTCTAGACCTCTTACAGAAGATCCTAAACCATACACAGATTAGTGATTTATCATCTCCGAGGTCAGAGACAATCCTCATCCAGCTTCTCGATGAAGACGCACTCAGGAAGAAAGTTGCTTTGGTGCTTAGGCAGATGGGGGTCATCCCAGAGCAATCCTCCTACTTCTGAATTGATTTAGCTTCTGTAAGTAGGATACCAAAAGCAACAACTTCTGGTCTGTAAGTTATCGCGTTCCTGGGAAGGGAACGGAAGAAAGTACATTCCCAGGTCACTGAACATCAGTAACGGTAAGTGTAAATACATCCTAGGATACTTGAAAATGACGAAAATTTATAGCTGTAAACATTGTTAATGTATACTTTCCAGAGTTAGCTGCCTTGTTGCTCAGATTGGCCGGAGGAAATAGGATATAGGGAGTTAATATTATAAGATTATAGAAATCATTTTTTTGTTCTTTTAGTTCGCTTGCATTTTGTACAAAATTAACTTTGTTCATTATTTATTTATATTTTGGATACCAATACATTCCTACTCAAAACTTTTATATTCTATTTATGTCATTGCTATTCTTAATAATCAAGTAATTAAAAAAAAAAAACAATAAATTGGAAAATAGTGATTTTTGATTTTGGAAATCCCGAAATTATATAGTCCCCACATAAAACAGTGAGGACTGAGGAGAGGCCAATTATTCTCACACAGAAAAAGTCAAAAGGGTAGCCATCCCTCTGAAATCTTCTCCTACAAAATCTGCATTGAAGCGAAAGTGTAGCTTCAACTTCAATCTCATTGTGCGGTTATGCAGCCACATGACATGTCTCTCCTCTGCTCTCTCTATATAATAAACCAATCCAACCACTTATCCTAGCATTCAAGACTTTAATACAATCAAAACAATTTATCTGCAGAAAAATGGCTTTCAGGGTAAGTGTTAAAGTGCTTTTGAAGATGCCAGATGGGTTTCCATTGCCAAATTTTGTTAAAAATATCGAGTTTGCATGCATGCAGGGTTTTTGGAGATCAATGGTGAGCCGCTTGGGTGGAGGAAATGGAAACCGCTCATTTGCAACTTCAAATGCTGCTGCTAATACAAATCGTTCTTATAACAAGTTAGTATTCAATCATTTAAATGAGCCCTTGTTTATGTTTATATAGAATAATATCAGGGCTCACGTTTGTCATGAATCAATCAATGCCAGGTATGCAGTGACCGGAGAATTTGCACCTGTTTGTATGGTGCTAGGAGTGTTGACAGTGGCATTGACGATAGGGACACACACAGCAAAACAGCAGCTGGTGCATTGCCCAAATGTCAGCGTTAGCAAGAAGAAGAGGAAGTCCCTATCGGAGGTGGAGGATCCTGATCGTGCTATTAATTCAAGCGATAAGTTTTTGAACAAGTCCTTCCTTCGAAAGGTGGCCAACATCCAGGAACACAACCGTGTCCTCCCTGATTCTGGCCGCCCAGACCCTTTTACTGTGTTCGTAACTTCCTTTCATTATTTTAGTCTTTTGTAAGAACACATTTCTTCTGCTCTGGAGTTTGTAGTAACAATTTTCCCTGGAATGTTTCGGAAACTGCAGGCCACGAAAGGCAGAGACACTGAAGACGGTCGGAGTTAATCCAAGCCGCCACTAAAGTGAAGAACCCCAAAAGCAAATCTCAAATACTTCTTGGATTCATGCATATTATCAAAACACATGGTGGTGTCAAAATGTAAATAAAAAGTACCTTGATTTGTTCTTTTTTTTTTTTTTTTCCCTTTGTTTTTAACTTTGTTATGCTAGTAGTAAGTATGCGAGCGTTCAGTTCCTTAAGAGTTCGAGCAACGCTCTCTCCAGTTCCATCTTGTTGATGGTCTTATTTTAATAAAACAGACACCAACTCTTTTATGTAAATAAATATTGAAGCAGCCTTATAAGCATCTTTCTCTAACTGAGTAACTGTCATTGTTTATCATCCTGTTAAATCAAATACATCAATAGAGAGTTTCACGATTGAATCACAGTAAAACAATAAACTGACAGTGAATGACATAACCAAACTGATATATTAATGAAAATGATAATTGTGGATGACTGGATGCTGTAAAACGGCAAAACAAAGGGGCAGTTTCAACTTCCAATAGTTCTAAGACAAAGGGTTGTTCTTCTCCCTTTGAAATATATCAAATTGTTTCAAGAACCCAAGACACTCTAATTGAAAATAGCAAAACCAGCCTACTATATGATCTATGGTTTGGATTGGGAGAGATTCTAGTTCTAGGTTCAATTCCTGGCAATCTAACTGATACAAAACAAAATAAGAAAAGCAAATACATGCAGGAAGAAGACCTTTTGAAAACATAGGCAGAAAATGGAAATGCCTGTGTGGCTGTGTCAATACATAATGCCTGACAGGTCATATAGAATTAAACAAGCACAAAAAACACCTTGCCATAGAACATTTAGATTAGAGAAATGGTTATTAGCAACCAAAACTATATTTCCATTGATATTCAATCCATGTTGAATTACTATAATTCAATTGGTATTTGAGTGCTAATTACGAATAACAAAATTACATTACCTTATAATCCGGTGCCTGTGTAGGTCTTCTTCCTGAAAAAGCAAAAGTTGCCGCTAGTAGCAGAATCAAATCTCAGCCACTTAACAACTGCCAAGTCCACTAGAAACCAGCACATTCATTTGCGAACCCTACCAAACCCACAGTTTGGAAGAGGACATAAGCAATAGCTCCACCTATTAGACAACCTTGAGCTAAATGAATGTCTACTGAATTTGAAGCAATGCCATATAACCGGAGACACTAATGAGAATTGAGTAAATGGAAGCAATTCTACCTCAACAGATTGTCCTTTCAGAAACATAAGGGACTCCTGATCTTTCTTTTGGAAGGTAAATGTAAATCAAAACAAAAATAAACATCAACATGCTAAACATGAGAACGATAGAAACAATCGACACAGTTATTTTACCATAAAATATAATAATATCATTCGGGTGTAAACTGTATGAGCAAAAGGTATGATTTTTAAGATGTTCAGTTTACTTTCATAAAATACAATAATATCATTGATTGTAAACATTAAGACTGGAATAATTACACCTTCTCAGCCTGTCAGTTTTCTTGACAAAAACCATGAGATTCCTAACCAGAATATCAGCTTTAATGGGAATAAATAGGTTAAGGAGATAACCACCTATAGTATCTGCACCACAATATGATTCTCTAGTAATTCCAAGTTTCCAACAACATGATTTAAGTTGGAAATATTACATACACAATCCATCCATATATCAACTTATCTATGTATCATGAAATGAAGATCAATGTGTCATTAAAGTTCTCCACAATCTAGTACTCACAGAGAAGCCAGTCTCCAACCAACCCATTTTCCCATTTTCCCATGCTATCAAAGTTGGTACATTCAAATTAACTAAACAGGTTTGCATAAAAGTATGACAGTTAGCAAGGATGGTGCTCAATATATGACATAAGATGGCAATAAGTTTCTATTTCAAAAGAGAAAAGAAAGATGACAATAAGTTTCTAAAAATTAAGAATAGTACATGTTTTGAGCTAATATCCATTTCTCAAGTGAAAGCCTCCTTAAATTGAGCAAAAACAAAAAGAGAGGCCAAGTAAAACATCTTCAACTGATATGACCGAGAAAATCTTCCTATTTAATAATCAATTGGAATGGCAGCAGCTAGACTGCAGCAAAATAGAAGCCAAGACAATAATTACCATTTCCAGAACAGCAGCATTGTAGTAATCAGAATCTGGATCATCACTTTCCCATTGCACTATGTAGAGATAATTCAGCATCAGCAACCGAAAGACCATGATGTTGCTGAAAGAGAAGGTGGATCTTAGCCAGCTTTGGAAGTGCCTTCAAACCTACATATTCCTCAATGAGTAAAAACAGTGTCATTGCGTCTAGGAGGTCTGTCAGGGATTGATCCTGGCTTGAATTTTGAAGCCTCGTGTTTTGCCAATTCTGGAGGCACAGGACTATTACTCTGGATAAGCATCTGCTTAAGATCATAAAAGACGTCGGAATCGTGTAGAGTCAAGAATGTTGTAGCCACACCAGTCTTTCCTGCACGCCCTGTTCGTCCAATACGATGAGTATACATTTCAATATTCCCAGGCATATCATAATTGATGACATGGGCCACATCTGGTATATCAATCCCACGTCCGGCAACATCAGTGGCAACGAGAACATTATATCTCTTGGTCCTAAAACCTTCGAGGCTGATTTCTCTCTGCTCTTGAGACTTCCCACCATGCAAAGTAGTCACACGATAGCCTGCCTTATCCAGACTTTTGGCAACATGATCCGCATTCTTCTTGGTGTTAACAAACACAATTGCTGTCTTATCTCCAAGATCATCCAGCAATCTTTGTAACCTAGAAAATTTCTCAGATTCCTTCACCATCATCACGTGTTGAGATATCAAATCAGTAGTCTTTCCAGCAGTGCCAATAGTGACCACCACAGGATTTCTCAAGTACTTCCTAGCAAGCCGCTCCACAGCAGGAGGCATAGTAGCACTGAACATATAAGTAGTTCTATAAATCTTCTTCTCATCGAGTTCCTCGTCTTCATTCTCCGGCTTCAAATTACTAGATGGCATCGCGTCCAGCACACCCACAACTTGGGGCTCGAAACCCATATCAATCATCCTATCAGCCTCATCAAGAACAACATAATTACACTGATTCAAAACCGCATAACGTCTTTCCAAACAATCAATCAAACGACCAGGCGTAGCAATCACAACCTCACACCCTTGCCTAATTCTAAACCCTTGTTCCTCAATAGACTGCCCACCAACAATAGAAACCACTTTGATACCCAAATAATGAGCAAACTTAACAGTCTCATCCTCAATCTGTTGAGCAAGCTCACGCGTAGGAGCCATCACAACAGCGTAAGGCCCCTCTGCTTCATTCTCCTCACTTATAGGCGGCAATCTAGATATATACGTTAACATAGGCAATACAAAAGCAGCAGTCTTACCGGAACCGGTCTCTGCAATGCCAATCACGTCTCTCTGCTGCAAACCAAGCGGAATGGCGGCCATCTGAATCGGAGAAGGGGTCTTGTAACCAGCTCTCTCAACAGCTTTCAACAACTCCGGAGTCAATCTACTCTCCATCCAATTCCTCATAGGTCGTGGAATCTTAGACCCTTTATAGGAAATATTAAAATCTTCCCTGAAAATCCTCCAATCTCTCTCAGACATTTCTTCGAGCTTCTTTTCCGACCAATGGCGATCGACCCTCATGTCGAAAGTGTCATACATGTCAGCAGCTTCCTCCTTGAGCCTCTGCGCGGCTGCCTCCTCCGGCTTCTCTTCAATCCCATCTTTCTTGCGAATCTCATCCCGCATATCTTTCTCGTTCTTGGCAGCAAGTTTCTTCTGCTCTCTCCGGTCCATCCCAGCACGAAACCCTCTCCCGAACAAAAGCTGGGCCTCGTGAGGGTTTTGGTAGAGAGAATTCATGTCTCTCGAGGTGTCCTCAGTGTTCTCCCAATCGAACGAGAATCGAAACTTCTCGCTAGGCTTTATGACCCGCTTTTTCGGCTTCTTCGAACCCAGATACTGCTCCTTGATCGAATCCAACTCCTTCTCACGCTCTCGCTCCGCTAACTTGTCTTGCCTGGCACGCTCTCTCGATCTTGCCTCCTCCTCCCGCTCCCGGTCGCGATCGCGGTCACGGCGGCTGCGGTCACGGTCGCGGGAGGAGAACTCACGGGAATCGTAGGAGGGTCTGTTGCTGTTGTTGTGGGTGTTGTGGGGGTGGTTAGAGAGGAGGTGGTGTTGGTCAGGACGGCGACGTTGGAGGGCGATTTCATCCTGGCGGCGCTGGAGAGCTAATTGCTCGCGCTGGGCTTTGGTGAGGAAGACGGGTTTGCCAGATTCGTCGACTGACTTTTTCATCGTTGCAATTTTTTTCTGGGAAAGATTTTCGCTTGGTTCACTGCAGGAGGGGAATACACGATTTTTTTAATTATTTTTTTCACGAGATTTTCAGAGGCTTCCAGAAACTGCTGCGTTTCATCTTACCCTTTTATACTTTTATTTTTATTTATTTTTATTTTTTAATTAAATCTTACCGGTACTTAGAACAAATTACACCAAACTCTTCTGAGATTTGCTATTTTACTAACAGTAATAATTTACCGTTATTTGACACTCACATCTCTTATTGTTAGCGTTTGTCCTAAGATTTGACCGTTAAAAATGATAAGAGATACAAAAATCTCTGATTCACCAAAAATCTAAAAAAACTAATTACAGTAAACTCCCTTGATATTTACTCTTTTACACACTGAAACAATTTTATTGATAAATGACACTCACTTCCCTTACCGTTAGTCAAATTAAACCGTAAACCAATTTTGACGATCAAAACTAAGGATAATTTAGTCATTTGAAACATTAATATATATATATATATATATATAAAATAAAAAAATTAATAACATTTTAAACTGAATATTTTTTTTAAGGTATTTTAAAATGAAGATTAAGTGAAAAAGAAAAACTGTTTTTAAAATTAAGATTTTCTTTTTTTGGAAAGAAAAATAAGATTAATTGAAAATTAAGAATAAAAAAAAAAAACATAATTTTTCATTAAAAAAATAGACAATCCAATATAATTTAAAAGAAATTCAAAAAAAAAATAAAAAATCTTAATGCATTTGACAGTTCGTCGATTCCACCAATAACACAAATCACAATTCCTTCCTAATTTATTTGATCCCATTCACCAGAGATTGAGCTAGATTTATTCCCAAAATGGAGCCAAATCGCTAAATCGCCAATTCCACCAACAACAAAAATCATAATTCCTTCATAATTTGTTTTTAATTTTTTTTTGTTTTAATTTTTTTTTCTATTTATTAAAAAAATTAAAAATTTTAATTCTATTTCTTTGGAAAATTTTTTTTTTCTTATTTATAAATAGATTTTGAGCTTTTTTCTTCTTAAATTTTTTTTTTTTGAACAAATTGCATCAAATTAGGAAGAGATTGTAATTTGTATTGTTGGTGAAACTGGCAAATTGACTTCATTTTAGGAAGAAATTTGGCTCAATCTCTCATTGACGAGATCGAACAAATTAGGATGGGATTGTGAGTTGTGTTGTTTGTGGAACTAGTGAATTGTTAAAATTATTAAGAATTTTTTTAAAAAAATTTAAATTTAAATTTCTTTTAAATTTAAATTATATTGGATTGTCCATTTTTTTAATGAAAAATTCCGTTTTTTTTTTTTATTCTTAATTTTCAATTAATCTTATTGTTCTTTTCATATATATATATATATATATATATCTTAATTTTAAAAACAGTTTTTTTTTTTATTTCACTTAATCTTCATTTTAAAATACTTTTAAAAAATCTTCATTATAAAATATTTATTAAAATTTTTAATTATATATATATATATATATATTAAATGCTTCAAATGATTAAACTATCCTTAGTTTTGATAGTCAAAATTGGTCTACGGCTTAATTTGACCAACTTTGACTAACGGCAAGAAAGGTGAGTATCATTTATCAATAAAGTTGTTTCTGTGTATAAAAGAGCAAACCTCAAAGGAGTTTGGTGTAATTAGTTCTTTTAGATTTTTGGTGAATCAGGGGTATTTTTGTCTTTTATCATTTTTTTAACGGACAACTCTTACACTTAACAGTCAAACCCTAATGATAGGGGAGGTGACTATCAATTAACGGTAAAGTTTTTTCTGTGTATAAAAGAGCAGTCCTCATGAGAGTTTTGGTGCAATTTGTTCCTTACCTTATTTACAATTTCTACCGATAAAATCAGTTCCATGACTTCCAAGTAGTACCAACCTCTTTCAAGGAAGGGAGAAAATCTTTCCTGGGACGGTCCTATACACGTGGATATGGGACCGTCCAATGAGAGTGTGCCACATGTACATTAGAGCTGTATTGGCACACATGTGGCACACTCTCATTTGATGGTCCCATATCCATATGTATGAGACAGTCCCAAGGAAGATTTTCTCCAAGGAAGGAAGAAAATAAATAAATAACTGTGACTATCGATTGTTGGATTCACTAGAGTTACAACTTCGAACGATTAAATTCAGGGTTAATTGCATTAACTTACATTTACTTTATTGAATCTAGCGAGATTTTAAAAAGATGTTCTAAATTAACACAAACACAATTGCCATCAAGTTAATCCATTAACTTTAACGGTTGACTAACATTGATCTATGGAAAACCAAATATAATTGTCACATTATCCCAAACATAAAATATTTTTTAATTAAAAATTAAAAATTAAAAATTAAAAAATAAACTTTTTTATATAAAAAAATGATGATATATCGACCGCCTATGAAAACATCATTAATTCACGGATAAACCTCCTATGCGAACTACAGGAGGTCAATCTCTAAGATCGTTCAAGATTTCTTATTTCCTTTGACGGTGGAACTTTATTGTCGGTAGATTATCTTGTTTTTTTTTTTTTTTTTTTATATATAAAAAAAAATTGATTTTTCAATTTTTATTAAAAAAATATTTTATATTTAAAATGATGTGGCAATAGTATATTTGGCTTTCCGATTATCAAGGTTAGTCAATCGTTAAAGTTAACGGATTGACTTGATGAAATGGAGTATTTACGTTAATTTAGGACATATTTTTAAAATTTTGCTAGATTTAATAAACTAAGGGTAAGTTAGTGCAATTAACCCTTAACTTCACACCTTATTTTACTATCTTAAATTCATATGCTCGTACCAAATTAGCTATTTCCTTATAGTTAGAGCCATTCAAATCAACTTCGATCCGCATTTACCCGCCATTAGATTTTTTATGCTCATGCCTAATTAGCATTTTTTTTCCTCATAGTTAGAGTAATTTGTTTATGATTAATTAGTGTCACTCCAAGTTTATTCGCTATTGAATTCATCTACTTTAATTTAATTAGTGTCTCACAAATTTCGTGTTGATGTTAAAAACTTCTACGAATTCAAAAAATCGAACTCTAATTAGACTATAGTGAATAATAGAGACGCTAACTAAACGGTAGTAAAGAGGTATCTAATTAGCGTCACTCTTCTTCACTATTGCTTAATTAGGGTTTTTTTTTAATTAAAAAAAATAAATTTTTTTTAAAAAAAAAAATAAAAACCTAAATAGGAATGAAGTAAAGATTGAATAAGACATTTACTTAGCACAATCACTAATCTTCACTGTTGCCTATTAGTTATTCTCCAAATCGTGACGATGTTTGTGCATTTTGCTGTGATAACACCCATTCCGGATAAGGTTTCAGCCCATCAACCCCAGACCTGGACACAGGCCCAAACCCAATAACATATCCAGCAGCTATGGACCCATTTTTATATGTCCAGCCCATGTCCAAATCAATATTATTAAAAGAAGGGCAAATTACAATCTAGTACCTTGGGATTTTACATAAAGGCATAATTAATTCAAGTTTTGTGTTGGTGACACAAAACTACATTTGACCATGTTGACCACCGTTAAGTTATTGGTGAACGTAACAGTTTAAAGTTAAATTGGTCTTTTTCAAGTGGAAAAAAATAAATGAATAGAAAAAATTACTATGTACAATCAAAACGTAATACATCACTCAAAAATTCAAAATTAATTTGAAAGAATTTTTTTTTTTTTTTTTTAATGTAAAGATCTGAAGAAAAAAAGAAAAGAAAAACAAAGATTGAAGAGTTTATGAATGAGGTTGTTCATTAAACAATGAAAAAGAAGACATTAATTATGGATGATTAGGGAGCAAGATGCTTGGTTGTATTTAGTTTTCTTACACATAAATTAAAAAGCTTGAGGGCTTGGTTTGGAGTTCTAGATTGGAGTATTGTGTGTCGTTAGACTTGAATCAGATAAGAATAATGAAGAACAAAGAAGATGCAATTGACGATGATGATTGTGTTTTAGTTTGTGATGATAAAGAGATTGATCTTAAGAAGATTAAAGGGTGGTTTCTGTAGAGTGTAGACAAATGTTTATTTTCAGTGGGAAAATCTTAAACAATTGTTAGGTTGAATCTTCTTGTCCTATTTTTATTTTTTTTTGAAAGACAATTTATTATAGACTACAAAAAGCAGCACAAGACAAAAGGAAACAAGGAGGCAACAAGCCACAGCAGAGAGCAAACAACCTGGCACAACCCCACACCGCGTTTTGCCAACATGTCCACAAAGGAATTAGAGGCCCTCCACCGATACAGGACGCTAGCTTGACCAAGACTGGATAGATTACTCCTAATATCTTAAATAGTCTGAACATGAGTTAAGTTACCAATCCCCTGCCCTTTGACCCATGACACCGCTATCTTGGAATCACTAATGAGCGTAATATTTTTGCCCAAGACTTCATGTTTATTCATACACAAATCACAAGCCTTAGCAAGTGCCATAATCTCTGTCGAAACAGCATCTTGCAGTCCCACTTGCGCCGAAAAAAGGCACAAAACCTTTCCTCTATGGTCCCTTAACACACCTCCAATTCCAACTTGACCTGGAGAACCTCTTGTCGAGTCATCAACGTTGAAGATAAGCGAGTCGAAGGAAGGAGGAACCCATTCCTCAACCTTAGCCAGCCTGAAATTCCTGGAATTAGTACAACCATCCTTAATGTTTAAGAGGAGGAGGATGATAAGGTCCATAGAGCTTCTTCCTAAATTCTTAAACCACCAAGCTACCCTAAAACGCACCATATCCTCTGCTTGGACAGAATTTGCTTTACCCTCCTTGAAGGCTTTGGCATTCCTTACTTCCCATAAAGTCCACACAACAGCAAAAAACAGGGCTGCCTATGCTCTTGCAGAATTCTTCTTTGAACAAAGCCTCGACCGACCTCTCCACCACTCCAAGATCGAAGAAGACTGACAACATCTCAACTCCCACCAGCTCATGCATTTACACCAAAGATTCCAGGACCAAGGACATAGCAAAAATAAGTGGTCAACTGTCTCCAAATTGTTTCCGCAAAGATAACCGTCCAGATTAGAATCCCTAGGCAACCCAAATTTACAAAGCACCTCCAAAATCGAACATGAAGCAGTGGGTTGCCTACTTCTAGTTGTCACAATTTAATGGCACAACACTTAAGATCTACATCAGACGTAATTTACAATTCCGGCGTGCTCAACCTTTACAAGGAGAAGGCCGAATTTCCCGTCAGAAGAATAGAGGATGATCATCCTACTCATCAGCAACCAGATCCGTATAAGAAACGAAAAGGTCAAGGAGCAGCTATTGTATGGTAGCTGAAAGCCTGGCTGTTTACTTTAAATAAAATCAGCCAAGCTGATACTAATTTTGACAAAGAATAGAATTTGATGAGGCCACAATGATTAGAGGTAGCAGCTTGAAGAGCATCATGTCTCCTGATGAGCTGCTCACACTAAGCTGCCCTGCATTGATGTACTCATCCTTACCGGAAGTTATAGGGACATTGATGTACTCATCCAAAATCTTAACCAAAACACGACCATGAAGGAGTTGCCAAGCGAACACCTCCACTTTGGGAGACAAACCCCTTTCCAAATGCTTCCAAAATCGCCCGAAGCTCCCTCTTGCTCGCCTTTCAGGGCCTTCGAAAACGATTTGACAGTAAAAATTCATGTCGGGCTGTGGATCCACCCAATTGTATCGGGGATCAATTCTCTGATTTTAAGATTTTCCAAAAAAACCTTGAAAGCACTCCTATTGCTCATTCTCCCAGTAAAACACCGGCCTCCTTAGAGGAACCTCCCACTTCCAAACTGCGTTCACCCATCTCCCATGCTTTCTCACACTACCATTCTTGTTGCAAGCCAATGCAAAAATTCTGGGAAACGCTACCTTCAGAGAGGTGCTCTCCACTTTCACATCCGACCATAACTTAGCTTTATCACCCTTGACCACCACCACACTACACCCTTCAGCCCAAATCTTACCTGACAGCTTACTTTGATCAAGCAAACCACCTAATGCCTTAACAAAAGCAGAACAGCTAGTACCCCCATTCTAATCCCAGTAGAGAGTAATTAAAGACACCCCATATTAGCGCATAAAACTCTTTTCCACAAGGAACTTTCCTCCACTCCAAACCTCCAAGCTCATTTGGCTAAAAGACCACTATTTTTAGCTACAACAGTGCCAATGCCCAATCCACCATTGCACTTGCTTTTACACAACATATCCCACCTAATAGAATGTATCTTCATTTTCTCAACACCATTCCCCCAAAAGAATCTCTGCTGAAGACTTTCGATCTTCTGAGCCACTCATGTAGGCATTTTGAAAACTGACATATAATAATTCGGAATGCTCGACATTACGGCTTTAATAAAGACCAAACAACCGCCCTAGTTAAGGAACATCTTCTTCCGCGGAGCAAGACGATTTTCGATCCTATGAATCAAATCAAACCAGAAATTTTTCCTCCTTGGATTCCCTCCCAACTTGAGGTCCAAATACGAAATCGAAAGGGAAGCATTAAGGCAACGAAATCTAGCCACCCAGTTCACCAAATCACTTTTATCTTTGCCAACCTTCACAACACAGCTTTTATGGAAATTAATGCGTAAACCCGAAGCCAACTCAAAACACCTCAAAAGAAGCCGCGCATTCAAAAGGTAATCTTCGTTTGATTGGAGAAATAAAATTGTATTGTCTGCAACTTGTAAGTGAGAAATGTGCACCTGTTCCACCCCAAAAGTCACTCCCTTCAGCATATTCATGCCTTCCGCCTTCCTAAATAAAGCATTTAAACCCTACACCGCCATTCCTATTTTGAAGGAGATCAAGAAAATAGATGAGATAAAATTCTTTTAAAAAAAACAAATTATAAATGAATTAAATTAGGGGTAATATGGACATTTCATGAACTAAATGTAGTTAACTGTTATTTTTAAGGTGGTTAACACAAGTCAATGGTATCTCTGTCTCGTACATTATTTACGATTTTATGTAAAACCTCACGATGATTGAATGCAATTTGTTCTTAAAAAAAAAAAAATAATGTTAGACTTTTTTATTTTTCCTACCTTTTGTATTTACCGTCAATCCTAACTAATAATATGTAAATTATTAAATGGATATACGTTAATGGTGATTTATCTTATTTATCATATATATATATATTCACTTATCAAATTGTTGGAGTTATAGCGGACAGTTAGGTATTTTTCATTTTTTTTTTTTTTATTATAAATTTTCTTAAAGATTGAAGAATATTGTGTTTTCTCATTTTGTGCTAATGTAACAATAAAAAACTTATAAAGTTACAGTAGGGTTGATATGTTTCCTATAAAGCTAAAGTAGGTAGATATGTTTAATTATATGTTCACTTTGTTTGAAATTATGTAGTTTTATCTTGAGTGTCAATATAACTACTCATAAAACTAATTAGTACGTCCACTGATATTCTATTAGAAAATTTAATTATAAAAATATCTCAATAGAAATTTAGCAGTAAGAATTAAAATAAGGACTCAAATCAGCTGTCAAATTTTGGTGTCCCAATTGGTATCCAACCAACTAAATTGGGATATGTGTGCACATTTAATTATTTTTTTTTCAACTGTTTCCACAAATGTGCACAAATATCCCAATTTGGTTGGTTGGACACAAATTTAGACACTAAAATTTGACAGCTTATTTGATTCTTTAAAATAAACTAAATACTATGTACACTCATTAATTACATCAATATCTTCAATTATATCTCTTATTTATTTTATTTTTAAAAAAAACTTACGATAAATCCTAACTAATGAAACTCTAATTTTATTTCAAGTATCAAACTTTCTCATTATCACATGATTATCATATAACAATGTAATGGAAAAAGAATTTTTAGAGGACTCTGATCATACAAAGGTATGTATTATTTTACTTTTTTTTTTCCTTTTAAATCTAGTTATGAACTCTATCAATAAATAAAAAATATATATTTTTAAAGATAACTATAGATATTGATGAGGTTTTTTTTTTAAAAAAAATTATTTATTTATATATTTTTAAGATAGCGGTATATATTGGATAATTGCATATTGAAAATCTTTTTACCCCATATACAGTCTAGTTTTACAACTTTCTTTTCATAAGACTCTTACATTACAGACATTTCTAAAAGTAAATTAGACCGTCATTAGAAGAGGATTTAATTCAAAAATAATATGATTTTTTATTTTATTTTATAAATTTGGTGTATTTATAATTTAAGAGGGTTTATAAATAAAATGTATTAAAATGAATATATTCATTTTTATAGGGTACTATTGGTATTATGATGGGTGATTATAGTAATATATATATATATATATATATATTTTAAATTTTAGATATGAGTGTACTTATAAAAATGAGTGTACTAATTAATTTTATGAGTGGCAATATCTATACACTTTTATCTTTAACATGTGGTAACCTCATCACACTCACATACAACACCCGACACCGGTTAACTGAACTAGAAAAACTGAAACCGAAACCGGAATAGGAGGAGGGTTCCGGAGGAGGGCGGTTTCGGTTTCGGTTCTGGAGGATGGTGGCTCCGGTTCTAATTTTCAAGGAACCGTCCGGTTTAAACTGGATTTGAATTGGCGGTTCCAGTTCGATTAGAACCGACAGTTCTCGTCTTTAAAAAAATAAATAAAAAATTAACACTTTATTTATAAAAATAAAATGTTTAAAAGAGAAATGACATTGTAGAGTATTGGGTCATGACCCATAACCACTGTCCAAGTAATTATATTTTCCCTTCCATTCTTTTTTTTATTATTATTTTTTTTTTATTTATTTATATAGGTTAGACCTTTCTTTATTGCTCTTATATATCTGATGTGGGATGTGAGATTGAATACTACTATATTCATAATCAAAATGATTGTTTTTCAATTTTTCATTCATTGAAAGGGAAGGCTCTATGACTTTTTATATGGGATGAAGTGGTGCAATTGTGGAAGTCTCTGTGACTCCATCATGATTTGTCTCAAGGTTGTTGTCGTTTTATATAGAAATTAATAATCCACTATTTCCATACATTTTATATTTGGGTTAATATTAAAAACCTCCCATCACCTTTGAACTATTATTAGATGTATAGTTACAAATGTTTTTATTTTAGAAACTTCTCATATGAACTAACACCGTCAGCATTCCGTTTGTGTTGCTTGAGTATGACCGTTAAAAAGTCTAAAATGTCTCTATTTAAGCTTCAATTGTACGAATTGACCATTATACCCTCATACGTTTACCAAATAAAATTATACAAAATGGGGGAATGTTAACCTACAAAGGAGAAGTTATTTTGTAGACAATTTTATCCTTAAAATAACAAAATTATAAATAAACCAAAAACATTGAAAATAAACCAAAATATGTATTTATTTGTCTTTTTTTATAAATCCAAGCAAATATTCATTTTCAATACTTTTGGTTCATTTGTAATTTTGTTATTTTTAGGGATAAAATTGTCCATAAAATAACTACTCCTTTGCAAGTTAACATTTCCATCTTTTGTATCATTTTATTAATTTATTTAGTAAAAGTATGAGATAGTCAATTCATACAATTGAAGCTTAAATATGGATATTTTAGACTTTTTCATAGTCAAACTCAGTCAACACAAACGGAATGCTAACGATGTTAATTCATAGAGGAGTTTTTTAAAATAAAGCATTTGTAACTATACATCCAATAATAGTTCAAAGGTTAAGGGAGTTTTTTAATATTAACCCTTTATATTTTGCTGCCTTGTGATTCTTTTTCTTGGCCTCTCAAATTGAGTGTACATTGTCCTGAAGCTGTTGAAAAGGGACAAGATGTTGCTGCAAGTTCCAGGACCAACTATTAACTTTTGCTAAGTGGACTCGAACAAATCATTTGGTAGTTTATTTTTGTCGGTTCAATATTTCTAATTTAAATTAAGTTTGTTTAATTTCTTTTATTGTTTTATTAGATATATATATATATATATATATATATATATGTAGAATGTTAGATGTCGTTGTATTACAATATGTAACATGTCATGGCAATTTGATTCCCGTTTGTCATTTACTCATTTTCATTTCTATGGGCTTGCAAGTGGTGATATTTAATTTCTCAACTCTTTGCACTAGATCTGAGCAATTTAATTGGGCTCATGTGAATTAGTAACAGAAATGGTGTCTATGATTATTTGAACTGGACCCTCTTCAAGTATAACTAGAACTGAAAATTGAGACCGAAGAGATCCCATATCCAACATCGGATAAATAAGAAAAGTGAATGAGATACCCAATCTATATAAAAAAGAGGAGAAGGGAAAGGAAAACATAATTACTTGGACATGGGTTATGTGTCATGGGCCAATACTCTACAATATTCTCTCTAACATTTTATTTTTTTATAAATAAAATATAATATTTTACGGAAAAAAAAAGGGTTCAGAACCGACGGTTCCGATTCCCCTACATTCAAGACGTCAGGTCTACATTCAAGAAGTTGTGGGGTCGAGACTTTGAGTCATACACCCTTCCCCAATATCGAATATCATAGTAGTTCAAAAAAAAAAATTATTTAAAAAAAATATAAAATATAAAAGTATATTTTAAACGGTGTGGGGAGTATAAATTCCGTCTTCACCCTATACTTATAGTTATTGCGGATTTTTTTTTAATTATACAACAACTGCCGGGACTGGCGAGATTGAGCTCTACTAGCATAACAGAGACGAGCAGCTCCCACAAATAGGGAGAGAGCACCCACATATTAGTGGAATAACACCAACACTATTGGTGGAAAAATTTCATACATGCCTTGGTATTTGAACCTTGATGGTTGAGTCTCCATTTGGAGAGTCACATCACATTGGTAAGAGGCTGTATATCCACATCCTCATTCCATCTCCATCAAATTGAAACTCGTTCCCATCCCATAAGAGTGGGTTCTTGTGGGTAATTTGGTTATCGATACCAGATCCACCAAAAAACAAAAGGTATTTGGTCATCGGTACTAGATCCACCTAAAAACAAAAGGTATTCGTGTCGTATCAATTTAAAATATCAATAAAATGGCAATTAAATATTAATAGTATCAATTTAAAACAAAAGGTTATTTGGTAATTGAACTACGTATAATACAAACCACAATAACCACAAGATGGTTGCCTTGGTGGTCTAAAGCTTGGGATTAAATACTCAAGTCTATTGTTCTACTCTTATCAATTACATTGTGGTAAGCTCTTAAGACGTTTAGCTCTGTTTATGGAAGGACGGATATGAGACTAACGTCTTGCATCCTTATGGGGCTAGGGGTGTGGGCCGGGGTTTCCTATTTGTCCTACTCCACGATTCAACATACATGCCACAACAAGTCATATAGTTGGGGAGGACATGTTGATGGGTGCTTGGACGATGTCCGAGATTCTTGATACCAAAATAAATAAATAAATAAATAAAATACAAACCACAATGAACTCAAGCTTTTGTGTGCGAAAAAAAGCAAGAATCTAGCCCACAAAAAAGTGGCCTCATATTATATATAGCCTGAAATGAGTTGGGCTTGTTTTATGCCCACAATTACTTTATTTAATGGAAATATCGATCCTAGTAAAATCATGCTTCTCCTACTTTAAGCCAGGTCAAAATACAGATTAATATGTGTTTGAGGGATTAGGTGCGATCAGAAAAATGATGAAATGCTTCATATTGAAGTGAAAGTGATGGTTTCGCGAATCCTTCCATCATTGCCATTAATGGGACTTGAGCTTGCAACTTGTGATGATAGTGGAACTCTCTTTTAGTACTTGACTACCGGTCTCAATTCGTTAATAATTGCATAATATTTATATATAAAACATATAGGTTGTTAAATTTTCATTGATTATTTTAAATTTTATTGGAAAAAAAAAAAATTTGTTTGATAAATTTAAACTTCATTCCACTAATCAAAATTTTAATTTTTCTGATATACATATATTAAAAATTGTTTATTTAAGCATTTAATAAAACTATTGGGACGATTATTTTAAGTAATACTATACAACCTAAAAAATTAACATAAAATTTAACATAGATGATGTGATAAATGAGTTGTCATCACCACACAAATAATAATGGGGTGATGTGGTGTAGGGACAACATATGAACAAAGAGAGAAAACCAAAAATAACCATTGGATTTATTAAACTTTTGTTAGTAACCACTTTTGAAAAGTTAATTGTTAATAACCACTTTTTATAAAAAATTTCACTATATGTCCATAATTTACTAGAATACCCATGAAATTAGTTTTTTTTTTTTAAAAAAAACCTCAACCTTAAAATCATGACTAAAAATTTGAATGTTGAAACTTGAAATTATGACTAAAATGAAACTTGAAACTTGAAATCATCCCTAAAAAGAATTATTTGAAACTTGAAATCATGCCTTAAATGAAATATGTAAAACTTGATTCCTTTCTTCCCCAAATTCCCAATTAGGTTTTTTTTTTTTTTTTTTTTTTTTTTTGCAGATCACATCGCTGGCTGAGGGGGTCTCTGACGGTTGTAATCCCAGGCGGGCTACAACATCAGTAGGGCGTAGAAGGACTGCAGCAGCAGCAGCGATGACAGCGCCCAAAGCGAAGCGCGACGACGTTTGTTCGCGAAGCAGCATTGTCGGCGCTGTCGTGCAGACCAGAAGGTCGCCGGCGCTTGGCAATGCCGCACGAGCATGTCGACGGTGGCTTTACGGGGGAGAGAGAGAGAGAGAGAGAGAGAGAGAGAGAGAGAGAGAGAGAGAGAGAGAGAGAGAGAGAGAGGAGTGTTTTGAGGGCGGTTTTTATATGAGGGGTTTTTTTTAGTAATTTCTCAAAAACATGGTTATTAACAATTAAAACTTCGTTTGTAATTAAAAATGAATTTTCCATAATATATGTGGTCATTTTTGACAATTTCCACTATGAACAAATCTATTAGTTAGTATCCGTGGTGCAAAAAAATAATTATAAATTGTATTTTGATAAATTTATAAATATATTTTTGGTAAATTTACATTACAATCTTTAATATTCTAATTTTTTTAATAGGCTAGACTAGGCTTGAGCCCACCCTAGCCCATGTGTAGTTACATCCTTAATATGGTGAATAATATGGTAATGACAAATCACTTGCTACATCATTTGAGTTGATTTTTGGGCTAACTAACATTAGTGCAATTATTTTTCGTCCCTTTACATTCAATAGTGTAGAGCAAACCATTACGCTATAACTTCATTTTTTATAAACAATGCAAAACTATTATATATAATGTAAATATGTTATTAAATTTATTAAAAATAAAATTTTACTTAACAAATTTTAAAAAATTATTACTAGATAATTTAAATTGATTCTAGTGATCTTTATAATATTTTGTATGATATACAAATAGATATTAAAAAATGTTTATTATATAATATTTTATTAAACTATTATTTTTTTAAAATGAGATACAATCGAGTTAAGAGTCTACTGGAATCGATGAAATCAATGGTTACAAGAACGAATCGGGACTACAACTCCCACTTCAATAGAGAATTCTCCTCACATTTGCGATTTAATGAGTAAAGTTTGACTCGAAAATTTATCACAAAAGAGAAGGGAAATTATCCATATACTTTTCTAAGGGTGGCAAAACATTTATTATTTTATGATTATAACATATTTTATATTCTTATTATCTATCATATTTACAAATAAAAAGTGTATGTATATATATTGAATTCATCTGTAGTAATTAAATATAAAAATGTGAAGAAAATTAATTAAGAATCTCAAGAAAATAAATAATTATTAAAACTAAATAATTATTTAAAATTTAAATAAGACAAGGGAAATAAAAAAGAAAACTTTTTGGGACCTAAATCAATTCATACCGATACAGGGCCTATTGGGACAAAACATAATTCATCCCAATAAATATTCTATTGTGATGAAATATATAGTTATTACTCCTTATTGCCTATAGTTTTAATGACAAATAATTTATTTCGTCTCAATAGATATCCTATTGGGACAAAAAAAATTCATTCTTAAAAGTTTCGTCCATATAGCTCAATCTTCTTGTTGTGTTTATTGGCGCAACATCACATCTATTTGTTGTAATTTTACCTTCAAAATGATATAGCTCAATCTTTTTGTTGTGTTTATATGAATATTTATAAATTATTAAGAAAAATGTTGGTGATTATTTAAAAAAATTATAAGGAATTAGGAAACTCTAATATTTTTTAATCTATTTGATAGAGAAATTGAAAGAAAATTGTATTTCATTGTGAATTCTACACACACAAATTTACTTTCATTTTTATTATTGTTTTGTGATCGAATAAACACACACACCCACGTTCACGCACACGTTTACTTTCATTTTCATTATTGTTTTGTGATCGAATAAGAAAAAAAAAAAAAAACACACACACACACACGAATAAACAAAGAATTGATTTTATGGATTTCGAAAGTATTCAGATTTATTTACTTTCATTTTTATTATTTTTTTGTGATCGAATAAAAAGTTAAAAAAAAAAACACACACACATGTTTACTTTTATTTTTATTATTGTTTTGTGATCGAATAAAAAAAAAAAAAATACAGACACACACAGATGAACAAAAGAATTGATTTCATAGATTTCGAATATATTCAGGTATGTTTACTTTCATTGTTATTATTATTTTGTGATCGAATAAAAACACACACACGCACACATCAATTATGAAATATAATTTTTTTTTCCATATATAGTTAATGAATGAATGAACAAAGAATTGATTTCATGAATTTCGAATGTATTCAGGTTCACACACATACTCATCAATCATGAAATGTAATTTTTTTTTTTTTTCACATATAGTTAAGGAATGAATGAATAAAAAATTGATTTTATGGATTTCGAATGCATTCAGGTATGTTTACTTTTATTTTTATTATTGTTTTGTGATCGAATAAAAAATTATTGCACACACACCAACATCAATAAGGAAATATAATTTTTTTTGTTCACATATAGTTAAGAAATGGATAAACAAAGAATTGATTTCATGGATTTCAAATGCATTCGGGTATATTTACTTTCATTTTTATTATTGTTTTGTGATTGAATAAAAAATTGTTGCAAGTGTAGTCATATAGAACTTTTTTTTTTTTTTATATTTAAAGTAGTTGTAGAACTCAATCATGTCTATATTGTTCTCAAATACAATCCACTCACTCACTTTATTTTAATTCAGCTACAAATTCTTATTAATTTAATTGGTTTGTAAACCAAAAAACTTGGTGGACGAATTAAAAAAAAATTAATGAAAATAAATTGATTAATTTGGTGATTGAAAAAAATGGATTTTTTTTTAAAGACAAAAGAACCTACGTATTGTGTAAAGGATAACTATGTATAAATTATATTTATCTTTGTATTTATCCTCACTCTGTACAGATTAACTCAAACTCTTCCTTGTAAAGATTAGCGCAAACTCTTCCATCTCTTGTTAGTTTCCTAGTCTAGTTTATTCTCTCCCAACCGTAGACTTTAATTTCCTTTGTACAAGTCCTCTACGTGACTCTTCTGTATATATATGTGCATCAATAGTGATTAATAAGATTGATCAAAGATTATTCTAAATCTCTATATGGTATTAGAGCCCTCATAACCTAAAAGAGTCCATCGATCCAACATGACCACCGTCGCTTCCTCTCCCTCCAACTCAGTCACGATCATATCCTCCTCCTCTTCGTCTCACGACATGACCTCTTCCGCAAACACGATCATCTCTATCAACATCGTTGCACAAGCACTGCTGAAACTTACAACAACAAACTACTGCTCCTAGAAACTTCAATTTAATACCCTTCTTGTTGAGTTTGATCTCATGGGTTTTGTTGACGGACAATGCCTATGCCTTTCGGCCACCACCACATTCGGTGACAATATAACACCAAATCCAGCTCATCACATATAGATTAGACAAGAACAATTATTGCTAAACGCAATACTTGGATCCATATCCCCGTCTATCATCCCGTTTATCGCTTCTGCCAAAACTTCTTATGATGCTTGGACTGCACTCGCCAAAACCTATGCAAAACGCTTTAGAGGATATATCATGAATCTCAAAGGTTTTCTCAATAACATCACCAAATATACTCAATCCATAACTAAATACATGCAACATGCGAAGAGTGTCGCAGATGAATTGGCCATGCTCGATGCACCAGAAAATCCTGAAGACTTGACTGTTAAAATCCTAAATGGCCTGGGTGATGAATTCAGAGACATATCCTCAACTGTCCGTGCTCGTGACTCGCAAATCTCGTTTGAAGAACTCCATGAAAAACTTATCAACTATGAAGCCGTTCTAAAGCAAGAAGTCACAAGAAACCAAAACTTCATATAACCGCAAACTATGCTACCAAA
This sequence comes from Acer negundo, assembly GCA_035582765.1. Lineage (NCBI taxonomy): Eukaryota > Viridiplantae > Streptophyta > Magnoliopsida > Sapindales > Sapindaceae > Acer > Acer negundo. The sequence goes on from CM069242.1 coordinate 18,610,113, forward strand.
CCCCATTCTGGAGGCCATCCATCCAACTACAACCGACACAGTGGCAACACAAACAAACCATTCATGCCAAATCAATCAAGCAAGCTGGCTGACTTCTCCTTTGCGAACTATAGGAATCTTAATGCTTATATTCAACCAAACGGGCCAAGACCCTATCATGTCTTTCGCCAACTTTGTGGAGAATAGGGACACACAACCAAGAAGTGCCCCACATTTAGCTTCACACCAGATCGCTCACCTGTGCATCAGCCGAACCAGTCCAGCCAGCACAACCAACAGCCGAGACAGTGGTAGTCGCGTGCCTACTATGCCACCCTATCAACCACCATGCTTGAGTGGCTAGTTGATTTCGGAGCATCCCACCATGTCACAACAGACTTACAAAACCTCTCTATGCACTCTCCGTATAGCGGTTTCGAAGATATCATGATTGGGGACGACTCATGTTTGAATATCACACATATTGGTTCCTTCCACTTACCCTATAAATCTTCTTCTTTTTTATTGAATGATGTTTTGTGTGTGCCAAGTATGACACAAAATCTGATATCGATGTCAAAATTTTATACCTTTAATCAAGTGGTTGTTGAATTTTCACCATTCTTTTTTGTTGTGAAGGATTTCCGTACAGGGGCACAACTAATGCGAGGACGAACTATGAATGGAGTCTACGAGTGGCCATCTAATGCTCGGTCTAAAACAACACCTATCATCACCTTCTCTAGTGTCAAAGCCTCACTACCTAACTGGCATCACCGTTTAGTTCACCCATTATCAAAAATTATCTCTAAGTTAGTGTCATTTTAAACATTGTCTATTGCCTCGTCAAATAATTCTAGCAATCCATGTAGTGCGTGTCATATCAATAAAACTCATAAATTACATTTTTCAATCTCAACTATTTTCAGCTCTAAACCACTTGAAGTTATCTATTTAGATGTTTGGAGTTCTCCAATTATCTCGAGAGATGGTTACAAGTACTATGTGTTGTTTGTTGACCATTTTATAAAATACATGTGGATGTATCATTTAAAAAATAAATTTGATGTCCATGCAATTTTTAATCGATTTAAATCATTGGTTGAATTTTTTTTTAAACACTCCATCATCTCACTCTATAATGACAATGGTGGCGAATATATTGCACCAAGGCATACCCTTTCAAGTTATGGCATCTCCCACTTAGCTACACCACCTCACACGTCAAAACACAATGGTGTCTCCGAGTATCGTCACAAACACATTGTTGAGACATGCCTATCACTACTCACCCACGCCTCACTACCTCTTAATTTTTGGTCACATGCATTAACCACTGATGTGTACTTAATTAATAGGATGCCTACAACCTTGTTAAATATGATTACACCTTTTGAAAAAAATTTCAGTATACGTTCGTCGTATGCCAAACTCCTTGTTTTTGGGTGTGTGTGTTACCCTTGGATTAAACCATACAACAACCATAAGCTAGAATCTATGTCAAAATCCTGTATCTTCATTGGGTACTCATTATCCCAAAGTGCTTACCATTACCTAGACCTTGAATTCGATCGTGTGTTTGTGTCTCGCCATGTCAACTTCGTTGAGTCAGTTTTTCCATACCACAAGCTGTTGTTAAAGCTTGTAATTTGTAAATGTGAATTGAACATAAATAAAAGAAGTAGTTTATTCATATAAATTGTCTAGTACATTTATATATAACATGTGTACTTAACATCCAAGATTACCATATGTAATTTCAAACTGAGTATATGAATGTCGTATACAGATGGATTCTGTTTGAAATGAGCAATCTAAAGAGTCCGTAGATAGCAAATAAAGCTGGGTATTTTATTTATGGTTAATCTGCAATTGAGGTCCATTCCGTAATGTACGGTGATCTTCTCCTGGATCATTCATATGGTGATATGAGAATAGATGCACCTTGTATGATGTGATCATATAGGATTAGGCCACAATCTATATGAATCTTTCAATAAGATCCGTTACATGATGAGATTCATATATCTCGACAAAAGATGGCTATATATGGGTGATCTTAATCCTGAGTGTCTTATCGACTCCTTCAAGTTAGATCGTGGTTTTTGATATACCATGGGTGAGATTAGAGTTACATTCTCAGTCAATATGCTTTGTATGTTGGAATCGCGGGTTGACTTGTGACTAGGAAGGTTTATACACAATAGAGGAATCCATTCCTTCTTGCGAGAAGTAGATAGTAGTTCCCTTAAGGGTTAATTCGAGGCTTGAACAATCTGAGTGCTCTCCTAATTCCGTAAGGAATGTAGGATTTATTGTTCATTAGAGAATCAATGGTACTTAATGGAAATATATAATTAGAGGGGTATAACGGACATTATGACCCGTCTCTAATTATGAACTACTTGTGGAGGATCATACCATATGTAATAGCTATATCGATGGACACCGAATGCTATTAGTTTGTATAAAAACATCTACAGTTGAGAGAGTATAGCTTCAGGTTTTTAGTGGAATAACACCGAAGTTAATAATCATGAAATATTAATTAAAGAGTTTAATTAATTATTTCTAAGGATTATTGGAGCTCAAAAAACTGTGGGTCCATTAAGTCTCCTTGCTAGCCTGATCGATTAAAGGTAGCAAGGCTCACGGTTAATTAATTGGATTATCCAATCAATTGTGTTACAAAAGTGACACGTGTCTATTCGGAAATTAATTGAATAATGAGATTATTTAATTAATGAATATTATTGATTATGTTAATTAAATCATTAGATTATTTAATTGTGTAATTATTAGATGGACGGTGTTGATTGATATTTAATTTTGAATGAATATAAGATAATTTGATTATTTTATTTTTATTAAATTAAATATTCAAATTTTAATTTAAAAGAGTTTGAATTCAAATCAAATCAAATCAATTAATATTATTTAATATCTTTAAAAATATCATATATCTTAAAAGATTTGATTGATTAGTTTATTTTAAAATAGATATGATATATGTTTTTTTTATTTATTTATTTATAAAAAAACTGATATAGGATCAGTGCAAGTTGTTGCCTTTCAACCTAACACACACACGCAAATGTTGTTTCGTGTGTCCCTTCATCCTTCTTGTTCTTGAGTACAGTGACGCACCCATACACCATTATCGATCTTGGGTGATAGCTAGGAAGATCTTGTAGTTCAAATCAAGAAGCAGATCGAAAAGAAAAAGGAGCCTACAAATGTTGGTATAAAATAACTTAATCTCATTCTTATTGTATTTTAATTACTGTACAAATGGGTTGGTTTATGATTGCATTAAAAAAAAAATAATTTAAAACCCTTCTATTGAGCGATATGTAACCTTGGGTTCCTACACAAGCTCCATACAAGTCTTCCCCAACCTGACCATACCACATGCACACTTTGGGCATCTTTTAACTCTCCAACAGTAACCATACCATCCTCCTATGCTCACTCCTCCATAAGATTGGCTGAGCATGAACTCCCTCGACAGACTTCACTCCACAGCTCTCGAGCTTAGGCTGCGACCTCATCTCCTTCACAACCGCCTACTGCTGCACCGTATCTCACTACCGCAGTTGTTGCTAACATCCCTCTCCCTTCCACAAGTACTGCTACTACTGTTGACAACAATTGCACCTCCACCGTTACACTTGATAGCCCGCCAATCTTGTCTCCGCCACCATAAACACCAACTCAAGCTGCTGTACCAATTGCCACTCATCCCACGACAACAAGGTCCAAGAATAACATCCACAAGCCCCTAACAAAACTATCCCTCACAAGCGTTCTTTCGTTTGCCCAAAGTGAGCCCATATGCATGTCTGATCGAACCAAAATTGTTATGATTTTGACCCTCAATTCCATACCCTTTAGCTTTTTTTTGAGTGTATTTTGGTGTCTAACGGCTTGTTTCTACCCAATTACAGGCATTCAATGCATTTCGGGCAAGACGTGAGATTTGGGGGCAAAAAGGGATGAAATTGTAAAAACGTGTGAGCAGATCATCCAACTTCAAAGGGTCATATCTCCCTCCTTAGATTAAACCATATTTCGGTTTATATATATTCGGAAAGCCCCAAAAGTCTACTTTCTAGCGGTTTTCACGGATTACAATTTCGATTCTTCTAGAGAAAGTTATGCCCATTTTAGTAACCGTTGTGTTGAAACTGCAAACTACCTGCATACCACCTGCGAACCACCCGTGAATTACACTCTCTAACACAGCGAAATGGACGTTTTTAAAACCAATTTAGAGGGGTAATGTTGTCCTTTCATGCCTATTTCTAACCCTAGCCTTCACAACATATAAATACACCATTTTTATAGAGAATTTACACCTCATAGTATATCCTTTTTTCCACCATTCCTATTCTCTCCATTTCTCCTCTCCAATCTCATTAATAAACAACTAGATTACTTCACCACAAACACTCCTCTCTTTCCATCTTCTCCACCCATTTCCTTTGTCACTCTCCATATGACTCCACCTATCTAGAAACCTCCTTAACACCCAATCTTTGCACTAGCCAAAACAAGGAAGCTCAAGGGAGGACCAAGCCTACAAGAGAGACCCAAAGGTGATTTCTCTACATTTTACTTCATTTTCTTGTTTGTGATTATGTGTAATTAAACCCCTAATTTAGGGGGATGATTTGAGAGACTTTTGGACATTGAGTATTTATTAAAGCTTGAATATTATGTTTGCATAATTATAGTTGTATTTACTTTTTAATTAGATCGTGCACTTATGTGATTGATTGAGTATTAACACACTTATTGATTATAATATGTTATAGGATTAATAGTGATAAAATTGGTTGAGTTATTGACACACTTAATTGATTGTAACACATAGTGAATATGTTAGGTTGTTGGTGGGGATATCACCCCAATTGCCTAGGCCCTTGATCGTCACAAATCGATCCCACCTTGACCCCCTCTCCTTAATCGGTTATGCATTTTGGTGGGAAGTTGTTTAGGAATCGTAGTGACAACCTAAACAACATTTCCAAATGAGATCGATCATTGATTGTGTAGATTTCAAGTTAATGAAGCCATGTATGAATTGCTCAATAGTCTATAGCTACTTATCATTTCCCTAGATTTCGTATTAATTGTTTAATCATTCTCTTATCTAGGTTGTTGATATTGGATTCTTATCTCTATTCATTTTCTCTTTTACATTTTTGTACATTTATTTTCCATGTATGTTTGGGTGGTTTCTCAAACCACACACCATTCAAACTTAACATGATTTATTTTCTTGCACATTAGTTAGACTAACTTATAATAGATCACAAATCGATTAATCTATCTTAATCCCTATGGAACGAATCCATAGCTTACTGCTTTACTAGTGTTCAAAACTTAAAGCATACTGCATAAGAATTTATTTATAAACATCTTTTGATAATTCACAATTTTGTAACAACATAAAAAGCGAGTCATCAAAATGACGCTGCTGCCAGGGAATTTGTAGCAATTTGTTGAATAAATTAACTTTTCTTTGTAGTAGTTAGTTTAGTTTTAATAATTTTTAGTTTCCTATTTGTTTTTTTTAGTCTCTTTAGTTCCTTTTTATTGCTTTGGTAGTTTTTGTTTCTTTGTGTTTCAGATCTATTGATTTCCTTATGCAAAACTTGAGGTCAAGCTACCTGCCAATGAGCATGTCATCGGAAGATAGGATAGGAGAGCTCATGCAAGATGATATAGCAATAGAGTCTGCATTTGAAGGAAATTTCAACAAATCCATCAAGGCCACAACTCAAAACTACAAAGAAGACTCGTATCAATCGGAAGAAGAAGATCTATTCAAGATTATGCTAGAAATGAACAAGAAGCTTATTAGTATGAGTGAAGAGCTAAGAATGGCAATGGATGAGTTGAGAAAAGAGGATGATCTACTTCAAGGAAAAATGATTACAACTTCCCGATAACAAGAAGAAATGAGGAAGGATTATGAAGGGAAGGTATAACTATTGAAGAAGAAGTTAGAAGGCACAGAAGCCTTGGAAATGACAAAGGAGAATAAGCTTCAAGAATTGAACAAGAAACTCATACTTGAAGTAAAGACGCTTATAGCCAAAAATGGTACTCTCAAGAAGCATAATGGCGAAGTCTCATACAAGAACAAAGAATTAGAAGAACAAATTGAGAGACTTGAAGCCAAAAAGAGCACAACATTTAATGAGTTTGAAGTGATCAAGGAGGATTTTGCAAAGAGGATACGGCTAATGCAAGCCGAAATTCAAACACGGGACAATGCTTTGGAGGTAACGAAGAAGGAAAAGGACCACCTTGCGGAACTTGCACGGTATAAGCAAGAAATTGAGGGAATGATCAAGGAAGTGTTTCCATGCTCAAAAGAAATGCTTGAATTGAGTCAAGCCTCTTCATGTGCCAAAGTTAAAGTGCCAAATCCTAGAAAAGCAAAGAGGAGGAAGGCAAAAAGGAGGAATGCGAACCCTCTACCTCCACCTTCAACAACGAACCACCAACAAGGTATCATTCCTAACCCTATCACCATATGCCACCATTGTCATATGATAGGTCACATTAGACCACTAAGCCATGAATATGAGAGGCAAGACATACGAGGGAATTTTAGACAAAGAGGGGAGTATAGGCATGTTAGGAAGATATGGGTTGAGAATCCTAGGAATAGAAAAAGTCCACTTAGGATAAAGAAAAATTGGGTGAGGAAAGATCTAATTAACCAAATGAGAAAGAAGGGCAAGGAAACAATGAGGAAGTCATCTACATTTGTTTGGATTGTAAAGAAGAATGAATATCCCAACTTGGTCAAACCACCCTTAGTTAATCCTAACCCCACCTCAAATGCACGATGTTGAAAATGTTATTGCATTTTATTTTTATGCTTTTTGTTAGGAAGATATGGGTTGAGAATCCTAGGAATAGAAAAAGTCCACTTAGGATAAAGAAAAATTGGGTGAGGAAAGATCTAATTAACCAAATGAGAAAGAAGGGCAAGGAAACAATGAGGAAGTCATCTACATTTGTTTGGATTGTAAAGAAGAATGAATATCCCAACTTGGTCAAACCACCCTTAGTTAATCCTAACCCCACCTCAAATGCACAATGTTGAAAATGTTAGTGCATTTTATTTTTATGCTTTTTGTTTAGTTTGTTCAATTTGTTTCTTTGAATGATTGGTGTTTCAAGCTCTTGTTGGTAATTGCTTGAATTGAGTATACTTTTATTTTGCCAGAACTTTCTAATATACTTTGTAAGTGTGTAGATTTTCTATTGCTTCTTGAGGAAGCACATTGTGTTGCTTGTGCATTAAAGCAAGATTTCTTTATCTCTTGGGATGAAATAAAGACAACTTGTGAGTCTTGGAGGGACGAGCAAACCAAGAGTGCTCATAAAAAGGGCGATAACCTTATCCTTTTTGGAAAAGCAACAATTTGGAAGTTCGAAGTGTGAGAGCAACATACCACGTCTTGCTTGGACGTTAAATAGAGCGCTTGGTGGGAAACAACCCACTTTGGTACAGTTATTTCATAGCTTAAAATTTTGTTAATAGCATTATTTTTGAATTCTTTTATCTTTATTCTGTTTTTGCTTGGAATAAGGATGCGAGATGGATTTTGGTAGTGGATCTAGGATGTATGTGTTTTATTGACTATTTTTGAATCAAAGGAATATTGATGAATATGACATTCATGATTGAGCATCTTTTTTAGATGATTTTGGGCATATTAGGATGAGAGGTCACTTTGCCAAAGATTTGAAAATATATTGATTATTCGTGGACATATACGCATCATTTGTTTTGGATTTGTTGGGTTACGCCTTTTAACAAATTTTGCCTTCTATGAACATTGAGGACAATGTCCAATTTAGGTTTGGGGATACATTTGCGCAACACCACTTTGCTTATATTGCTTGGTTTTAAAACTTGAGCCAAATTTTTCAAACTCTTGCGATAATGCCATATTTAGGCATTCTTTGCTTGTTGAGATTGTGCTTTACATGAGTAGTGAGGAATTGTACATCTTTGCTATTGTTTGGTTTAGATTAACGTCATGCCATTATGGTGTCATTAAACAAAGTGTGTTAATCCTTTTTCTCATAATGTTAGGGTGAAGTATCAATTTTGCTTTAAAGCTAGGAATTAATAGTGGAGATTCCCGTGAGGATCATAAACATGGCCTTAAAAAGCGTATTTTGAGTTGTCAAATATTCACTCTTTAAACATTCACTCCCAAACACTTATTCAAGCATGTATAGGTCTCATTTGCACTTAAATATTGCGTGTCATAGAATATTATAGACTGCTTGTGGATGCTTTGATTTGTTTATGGACAAACCTTTAGAAATGACTTTAGGCAATGCATGTGAAAAATCGTAAATTGGCCTAAATACTTCCATACCATCAAATGTGTGTGCTCCCAAGCCCCTTTTGAAGCCAAAACACATCTTAACCTTTTCATTTTTGAACCATATCTAAATGAACCATATAACCTACATAATTGACTTACCTTGACCAAATGATTTGCTAAGGCTTATGATATGGATGTAAGCTCTTTTAAGAGAAAATGTTGATACATGTACCTAGGCATGTAAATTTATATAAAAGAGTATTAAAATGCAAGAGTGGATGAAAAAAAAAAAGCAAAAAAAGAAAAAAAAAGATTGAAAAAAAAAAAGATGTACGCAAAAGAAAAGAAAAGAAAAGAAAGGGCAAAGCCAAGAAAAAAATAAAAAAAAAATAAAAAAAATAAAAAGAACTATGAATTGGGCACAATTGGTCTAAATAAAGGGTTAAGAATTGAAAGAGCTACTCAATAAAAAGTTTGAGTAGAGAATTTGCGATTGAAGTAATATTGTAAGCAATGGATGCCAAGAGTGTGAACAAATACGTGAAAGGAATTGGAACTCATAATTAAAATGTATGTCTTAGGTAAATCTGAAATTCCCTTAAGCAATATAGTGTATATTATACCTAGGAGGGGGGGGCCCCCGTGTGTTTAATAGGTATAGGCCCAATTTCTTTCAAATTTAAATTTTGTGGAATACAAGAATGAAATGCACACTTGATGTGTCTAAATAAATGAATTGTTATAGTCAACACATGCGGAATATCAATATACAAGTGATACAATCAATACAACATATGGAAGATAAGGAAACATAAAAACAAAAATTGACACATTTGTTTTTACGTGGTAAATCTCCGAAGAGGAAACGTCCACGGGTTGATACCACAACCATTAGCAAAGCAATCCACTATATGAAAAAGACTTACACACTCAAGGCTATCAACAAATGATATTAACTCCTAATATATCCTCAAGGCTTAGTGAATCACCTAGCCTACTTCTTATTCCAGGTGTGTCCTATACCTCTAGAGAGCAACTCTCTATCCAAGGCTCTCAAACCTCTAGGAAGATTTCCTTGCTTAGCTATCTAGATCATAAGGATCCTAGTCAAGTTTCCCTAGCTCAACCATCCGGAGTATCACACTCATAGCTAAGACTTTTGCATGACTATCCAGACCACATGTCCTAGTAAAGTCTTCTTGCTCTAATCAAAGCTTTTCTCACTTTGAAAGAGACTTCAACCTTTCCACAAGGCAATGATCTAAGTGATGCAAATGATGCAAGCACAATCAAATAAAACAAGATGATCAATCAAGCTCTATGAACATGTTCAATGATAATCTAGAATATGCTTTCAACAAACAATCACAAATGTATCTAGAAATCAAGACATGTAAATCAATAAGAAAAAGATATGAATATTCAATGTATCACCAAAAATATTAGTTCTTAGATGTTGAAATTTAATCTAGAAAATAACATGAAGCACATCATATACAACATTTCTATAATCAATTTCAAGATTAATTAAGTTTAGCTAAATATGTTCAATTGAGATCACGGGGCTAAAACTCAACAATAAATAGATCAACCACCCTTAGAATATGATCTAACGACATTCTAAACACATATCATCTATCAATTAGGAAGATTAAAAGAGATGATCAAAAAATGAAGTGAGAAGAAGAAGTTTCACATACAAAAGTTGAGTCACGGACTGAAATCAGCTCACTGCGAAAAATCAAGATCTCAAATGACTTTGAAAATGCTTAAGGTTCGTAGCTCTCTTAAAGACCAACATTCTTGGCTTTCGGATCACTCAATTTTGAGTTCGTATGAGAGAGTTATGATCAAAATAAGAAATAAAAAATCATGAAGAAATTATGCACTCTTTCTTTTTCAATTTTTCTTCTTAAAATGAATGGGAAGGAACGGAGAAGTTTTAAAAGATTTCAAGAGAAAAAAAATGAGCCAATCAAAACATGACACATCACTAGCCACGTGTGGACTGCGTGTGGCACACGTGGGTAGAGAGGTGTGTTGGATGTGTGGCATACGTGGCCCACATGTGGACTCCAAGCTTGGCCTTTGGCCACGCTTGCTCCTCTTATGTTCTTCGGCCGTATCCGGGCCTCTGAACTCTGATTTTAAATCTGTCTTCGGATTATGAATCGTGACTCCCTCACACATAATGAAGACTATATAACTTTACAAAAAGGTTGAGAATTCATCTCGAAAAATAACGACGAAGACAACTCAACGAATGAGAACGCAAAGTAGTGTAGTTACATCATTTGGACTCAAAACCTAATGAATGAGTAACTGAAATGACCGGGACTCAATAGGAATCATATGAGATCATGTTTAAGTCAAAAATACAATAAACACAAACAAATAAACACAATATCACACATGTATGCCATATCTACGCGATATTAGTAAAACATGCAATTCTACAATGTTTGACAATATGAGACTAATGCATGTGCATACTTCAATGAGTGTGAATGTGTTATACCAAATATTTGCACAACGATGCAGGGACACACATGTGTGAATTGTGTATGTGTGCGCTTACGCCTTACAAGAGGAAGAAGAAACTTGATACCTTAGCATCCAAGTATACGATGTTCCCCTTGAAGACGATATTTGCACAAGATGTTGCTTCTTCACCTTTGAAGCTTCTTTTTACCAAGAATCACCTAAGCAACAACTATTACAAATATAGAGAGTTTTGCAATTGAATCAAGCCAACACAAATATAAGATCTTACAAAATCATTGGGTTCCTTGTTATCTATTGCCTATGTTTTTGATTCACCATTCACCTAAGGCCCCGTTACAACCAAAGAAAGACCTTCATGATCTTTAGGGATGTCCACTTGTGAATTTGGGTTGATGTATGTTCTTTCTAATTCATGGCTTGCAATTCCATTTATGAGACTTAATTTCCAGAAATTACGTTATAAAAAGGATCATGTGCAATCAATTAATATCCATGACATGAATTCATATTGCATAAGTATTTTGAGCGAAACCTAGGAATCAATGAGAAGAAAATAGAGAATTCAGTGAGGATTAGATATAAAGGTGAATTACATTCTAAACCGAATAGTATCTTTGCTTTGAAGCTTTGCCATTTTGAATGTAAGGTCGCATTACGTACAATCATATCTAGAGTGACATGCTCTTAATCTTTACTTAACATTTTCTTACATGTTTAAGTCCTCACTATTTCATCATTGTTATAATCTCTTCATTTTTGGTTTCACATGCTAATAATTGGATAGTAGATCCTTGCTAGATTATTAAAAGCTTTTGAAATGTCTCAACGCATGTCTTTGGGGTTAATTTGTGATTGTTTTGCTCGAGAACTAGCAAAAGATAGGTTTGAGGGTATTTGATCAACCAAAAATTGGTATGATTTTGGCCTTCATTCTCGTATCTTTATGCTTGATTCTTGAGCATTTCCCCATGTTTTAATATTTTTAATTAATTATTTTCAGGAATTTACAAGTTCAAGGGCATTGAAGGAATTTGGTGAAACTAGGGGTGAAAGTATAATTATTGGAGGAAGATTAACGATATTGTAATTTCAAAAGAGATTAGGGCTCCGTTCCGTGATGACCATGCAAAGCAGCCAGACGCGCCACGTCAGCTTAAGTGGAGCGGTGCGTTTGGAGGTGGGTTTGGGATTCTAAGTACACCGCAGACCACCTCTAATTTCACCCCAAGTATGTGAGGCACGACACGCCTGAGTGAACCCCGCCCCATTTCTGTGAGCGCCCCAGCTGCCCACATTTTAATGAAACGGTGTGTTTCATATAAAGCAAGTGGATCAGAAAGTGAGCATCTGTGTACACCCCAACCCAGTTCTAAATGCACTCCCTTTCTTCTCCTAACTTCGTCTGCTTCCTTCAGTTCACGAGCAGCCATGGCCACTCAAAACCCTAACTGAAATCAGCCCTTTTCTGACCTATCTCAGGCCGATTCCGGTGCCAAAGCGACGCCAATGATGGCGCAAGCTTGATCGTAAAATTCGTGGCTCCCCAAAATCGTCAGAATCCAATTTCCAATTTGAGCCTCATCTCCCCTATGTCGTCACTTTCCAAACCGCGACAAATCCGTGAAATCAATGTCGCTATTTGCATTTTGATGTCGCCACAGCGACCCCATGGCGACAGAGATGAGTTTTGGCACCTGATTGCATCGCCCCAACTGTTGCTAATTGCATCGCCATGAACCAAAAGAGCGACCTCTACTGTGTTCAACTCTGATTGGCTAGTTTTGGTGGGTATATTACAAGATGATCCCCTTGAGGGGTTCAAATGGCATTTAGACAAGTTAGGGATATTTTGGTAATTAACCACTTATGACCTGATTTGAAAACACTATAACTTCATCCTATTTTTCCTTTGAAAACACACTTGTTCAATCAAGAAAATCCCTTTCTCCACCATTCATAATCCCACTATTTCTCCTTTAAGTTATTGGACTACCTCATTTAAATCATTCCTCTCTTCCCATTCTCTACATCCCATTACCTTTGTCACTCACCATTAGACACCCATCTATCTAAATACATCATCTTTTCTCACTCTTTGCATTATGATCATCAAAGGAAAAGAAGGAGCAAGCATTAAAGAAGGAGGCCCAATAGTGATTTCCTTATCTATTACTTGTTTTCTATTTGTTTGTAACTATGTGTAATTAAACCTCTAATCTAAGGGATAGATGTGAGGAGCATTTGATTGTGGGTATTTACTTAAGCTTTTGTATTGAATCTCTATTTGTGTTCTATTTATTTTATCAACTTGTTAATTATAATCTTGTTTAGAATAATATATTATGCAATCATCCTTAGATTGACACCCTTGTGGGATTAAGAATCCAATGAATAAGATAGATTAATGAAGGGTATATCAACCACATTAATCTAAGCCTATATTTGTAACCAACAAATCCCACATTGACCCCCTTTCCTTAATCGATTAGGCATTTTGGTGGGAAGATGTTTAGGGTTCATAGTTATGACCTAAACACATCCTAGAAAACAAAATGGTTAACATATATAGATTGATCCATTAAAGTGGCTTAGAAAGCATTACCCATACCCATGTGCAATTCCATCAATTCCTTAGTATCTATATTAATTGTTTAAACTCATTCTTCTATCTAGTATTGTTGATATTGGATTCCTATCTATTCATATTCTATTTACATTTTGTTACTTTTATTTTTACATGTAAGTTTGGTGGTTTCTCAAATTACACACTATCAAAGTATCATGATTTACTTTATTGCATATAAGACTAGTTAATTAATTCAACTAATTACTCTAATTCCCCGTGGAACGAATCATTGCTTACCATTTTACTAAATTTTCCATCTAAGTGGATTTTTAAGTGGTAAAAATTGGTTTTTAAAACGAACACATAAAAACATTATTTTGTTGAGTACATAACGATGTTCATCAAAAATGGCGCCGCTATCGAGAATTGGTGTTTAGAGTAGTTGATTTGTGTAACTTTTCTTTGTAGTTAGATCTTTTAGGGAGTGTGTCATTTTTGTTATTTTTAGATTTTCTAGTTTTTTTTTTCCTTTATATCTTGTGTCTTTTTTCGTTTTTCTTTTTTTGTTTTCTTTTCAGGAACAATGGATCAATTTGACTTGCAATTGGCCATATTCAGCCGGGACATGGAGTTATTTGCCTCAAGGCACTAGAGGGAAGAAAGAGCTTATGACTCAAATTCTTCCAATACGGGGACGAAGGATGGGAATCCCTAGGAAGAAAAGCTAGAGGCCATCCGAGCATCACAAATGTCGTACGAGCATACTTTGAACGAATGTTTGGAGGCAAGTGCACTTAGGTTTTCAAGATTAGAAGCTTCGTTGAGAAGAATAGAAGTGCACCCTGAAGCTATCATGGAAGTCATGCAAGGGAAAGAGAGCCAAGAGTTCCCAAGTCCACAATGCTAGAAGAAGCTACCATCATCCCTTGGAATTGTGAGAATGTAGAGCATAATTATTTTCAAAATTTTGCTAATGAGTCTTCTAGTTTTATAGGTGAAGAAGTAGGAGAAGAGGAGACGAATATTGAAATGAAGGAATCGAAGCCTTATGTCCCTCCTAGTATTTCTCAAAGCCGCCTACTCAAAAGCATTTGGTATAGGTTGTTTCCTAAACTTATTAAACCACTTTTTCAAGTGCACATTTACTTGCCTTTGCTTTATGTGATTAGGAACACGCCGGTAGACGACAAATACTTCTAAGACCTAATCGTATATAGGCGCATATTCAAAACCTTGGAATTCGGTTAACCGATCCAAGTAGCACGTCTAGTTGAGACGTAAAACCGAGCGCTTGGTGGGAGGCACCCCACCTAGGTACAATTTATTTGCTTATTTTAATTTGTTTCATTTATTGCTTTTAGTTTTCTTGTTTAGAATAAGGGTGTGAGTTGATTGTGATAGTGGATTTAGGTTTTTATGATCACATTATTTTGTCCACTTGGATTGTGATGAGAACAATTGATAATCTTACATTGATATACCTTTTGCCATGATTACGAGCGGTTTGGGGGTGTGGATTCATTATTTGAGTCATTTTTCATTTTACTTTTTCAAGTTTTTCTTTGACCTTTGCGAAAACACTCTGTTTTGAAATTTTTTAAGGCTAAATGTTTCATTTAAACTGTACTACTTGGTGAGGAAATAAATTATTTTGCCCATACAACGTTCCTTGATTTTTTGATACGGTTTCAACGGTATTAAGAACGTAAAATTCTAGGTGGGGTTTTGAAAGTTATGAACATTTTTTTAACCAAAGGTCATGGCTGATGCCCTGTTTTGAAAATCTACACGTGAACCATTTTCGACGTCTGTTTACACATTTTTCCAATTTTAATTTTGAATTTTTTTCTAAATGAAACGTGTGCATTTTCATGTCTATTTTCCTATGCCAAAATTTTAGTAAGTTTTGTTGAGTATTTATGAAAATATGCACTGAATAGTGGACATAAGTCGATTTCAAAAGTTACCAGTTTTTGAAATTTTATCCTCTATATTGAGATGATCTTTCGCATTGTTTTTTTTTTTTTGTTTTTGTTTTTGTTTTTGTTTTTGTTTTTTTGTTTTGTTGTGTTAGGTGCACGCCATTAGACCTAACTCTCTTGTTTCCAACATTGGGGACAATGTTGCGTTTTGGTTCGGGGGTGTAGCCGCTTTTGTGAGTTGTCTTTTTAAGTCTTGAGTCTTTTTAATGTCAATTTTTTCTTTTTTCAAAATTGTTGCAGGGCCAAATTTTCAAGCTTTAAACATCTTAGGTGTGATGCCTTGAATGTGTGCTTCTGGTTAGTTTTATTATGCTTGATTACCTTGTGATGTAGCTTGTTGTCATTCTAAGGTCTCACTTGCACTTTCGTGGGCTAATCCCATCCTCTATGTGCTTAAGTTAAGGGGACTCGGTGCTCATGCGCCTTGTTCTAATAGTAGATATGACCTAGTGCGGTCACAAACACAAGCCTTAAAGAACGCATTTGAGTGTTGAAAATAAATATAAAGCGTGTCCTAATAATCTAGGGGGGGGGGGGGGGGGTTTAATATATTTTAATCAATTTTTACCCAGTTTTCATGATAAGTCAATTTAACGAAAAAACCCCAAACTAGTCATAAGGTAAAATCAAGTGTAAACTTGCGGAATATAAAAGACAACTTGATTTTTACGTGGAAACTCACACGGGGAAAAACCACGGGTTGTTATGTGCGTCACACACGAATCTCAATCCACTAATTGCAATGGTGATTACAACCTAAGTTGACCACGTCAAACTCTACGGTTACTAACCCACTATTATTACCCGCATGCCTTTAAAAGTGAATCTAGTTCCTTGCTTGCAAACTACCAAATGGTAAATACAAGACTTGACTCTCTAAATGAAAAGATTAACAACCTAAAGTGAATATATGCAATATTCAAAGAGCATAAATGCAAGATTAGACATTTAAGCTTATATAGGCATGAATGCACATTTTTAAGACATTCCTAGATATCATGTAGCTATATGAAATGTATACAACCTAGCTATATGTGCAAATCAAACCCTATATGCAATAACTATCACAACCAACTCATAAAACATAATAAAAATGCAATCTTGAAACTAGTCAAGTTATAAATGAGCTACCTTGAAACTAGTCAAGTTATAAAAGAGCAATCTTGAAAAGCAAAAACATGTGAAACATGAATATAATGTTCTAGATACAAGTCATGTGAGTAATGAAGAAAACCCATGAGAAATCATACCTAGAACATGCTAGATGATGTGTTTTGGATTTGAATGAGTAAAGTTGGAATCTTGAAAGTCCCTATCTTCAAAATATTTTTCTCTCTCCAAAGTATATATTTCTTGCTCTCTCAAAAAAAAATGCGGCGAGAAGAATATATACATATATGTATTAGAATTTTTGAAACGAAACTACACTGAATATATATATATATATATTTTTTTTTAACAAGCAAAATACATATTTTGCATAGGAAAGAAAAAAACAAAATAAAAGTAATCGTGTGAGGTGAGCTCACGTGAGAGAAAATTAAGTGGTCCAATAACTTATCATATAAAAACAACTCATGCAATAAGTCAACATAACAAAAATGAGATCACATGTAACCAAAGCACTCAATAAAAAAACCTATGAAAAATTAAAGCAAAATGCAATCAGGTGTGGCGTGAGAATGGCGTGTAGCCAACGCGGACCAAGAGGCAATTTTGGCGTGGGTGTGGCGTGTGGCAAACGGCAGTAAATCTCTTGGTGTGGCTTTCATGCCATGCCATGCCATGCCAAGTCGACTTTTGTTCCATACGTTCTTTAGTCCAGTTTTGATTTTGAAACTCAAAATTTGATTTCGTCTTCGGAATATAGATTCGGACTCAATCACAAATATAGAAAATTATACAACTTTCCACTCTAAGCTAGGAATTGAATTCCGATTTCCGATAAAAACACGGAATGTCTCAAATATCTCAAAAATCATCTGAAACATATAGACAAGTCTCCGAATCGCTCGGAACTCATTTAGGGACAAATCCACACACGGTTGGACTCGTAAAACTATGAAAAATCTCAAAAATATATTTCTTTGAAATACAATGAGATTTTACCAACCATCGTGTAGCCAACGCGGACCAAGAGGCAATTTTGGGGTGGGTGTGGCGTGTGGCAAACGACAGTAAATCTCTTGGTGTGGCTTTCATGCCATGCCAAGCCAAGCCGACTTTTGTTCCATACGTTCTTTAGTCCAGTTTTGATTTTGAAACTCGAAATTTGATTTCGTCTTCGGAATATAGATTCGGACTCAATCACAAATATAGAAAATTATACAACTTTCCACTCTAAGCTAGGAATTGAATTCCGATTTCCGATAAAAACACGGAATGTCTCAAATATCTCAAAAATCATCTGAAACATATAGACAAGTATCCGAATCGCTCAGAACTCATTTAGGGACAAATCCACACACGGTTGGACTCGTAAAACTATGAAAAATCTCAAAAATATATTTCTTTGAAATACAATGAGATTTTACCAACCATACCAAAACAAACACAAATACTAAAATGCATGAGTTATGTGTGTGCACTCTAAATCTCTTCAATTAAGAGTCATGACAAGTAAATTACTTTCCTTGAAGCTTTTGATGTCCACAATGAGGTCCATTAGCATTTGAGGAGATTTCTTCAATCCTAAGCTACCCTTACGTACTTGAACCTCATTGTGGTTTTGTCAACGAAATAAGCTAATCAAAAAGTGAGGCACTTACAAGTGTTATTATTTTTCTAATCTCAAACACTTTTCTCATCCTGTGCATCTTGTGCCGTAGGACATTACATTATATTTTGTGGATTGCTTGATGGACACTTACATTCCCTCGATAGATGGATTGGTTGAGATGATTTTAAGCAATGTATGTGCATTAACTACCATATTTAGCCTAAACACTTATCCATATCTCAATGTGTGCTCCATAGCCAACTTTGAGGCTAAACACTTACCTTTCATTTGGAACCACAACATAACCATATAACCACAAGCCTAAACACATGCCTTACCCTTGTTATCAATCATGTTAGGATGTGTAGGGTGGTCTTGAAAGAAAAAGCTCTAATATGTCAAAATAGCGTGTACTTAGGCAAAGAGTGTAACTCAAAAATGTAAAAGTGCTAAAAATGAGCACTTATGAGCTTAAAAAGGTCAAAATAAAAATATGAAAAAAAGAAAAGAAAAGAATGAAAGCAAAGAAAGAAAGGAAAGCAAAAAGAGTCTTGAAGTATTAAATGTAAATGTACTCCTATTGATTCTAACAACCGATTGCAGAGTTGATCATTCGGAAATTGGAGTACAAATATGAAAGCACAAGTGTAATGTAAAGTTATGCCTAGACGCTAGTGTTTAAAGATGGCAAGCAAGTAGAGCTATATTATGGGTGTGTATTGTATTGAGCCTTAGCATGGTTGGTGACTTTTGAATCAAAATTTTTCTTATTTCTTTGTATCACCACATCTCACCCCGTGGCCTCAATTACAACCAAAGGGAAAGACCTATTTAATCTTCAAAGAAATCTAGATTGAGAATGTTTGTTGAAAGCATGATCTTTCCACGTCCATGACATTTGATTCCTTCCAGAGCTTGTTCATAAGAAATTAGCGGTCTTTCAATGTTAAATTGTATGCAATGCATTAGATTCCAATGCATAAACTTTATCTTAGCATATCTTGCATGAGTGTGAACTTAAGACTCCGAACGGAAAGAAAAGAGAGTTTCCACGTGAGGCTTAGAATTGAAGCGAATTACGCTCAAGGTGTGAGAGTGAGTAGTTCCCAATATGAGAACTGTTTTAGGTATGAGATTCGTGATTGTGCGAGTTTCCCTTTATTGCCTTCAAGTTGCTATATAACATTTTGCATATGTTTGCTCCTCTCTATCACACATCTTTGTATCTTAATACCGGTTGGACATGCAGCCACTTGAATTGTTTTTTTTTTTTTTTTTTTTTTTTGGTGTCTAGGAAATTTTTAGATAGTCATTTTGTCGTGTCTTATGTTTTTGTTTGTTTTGTCTTGAGTTTGCTCGAGGACGAGCGAATGTTTGGTTTGGGGGTATTTGATCGAACCAAAATTGTTATGATTTTGGCCCTTAATTCTGTATCCTTTAGCTTGTTTTTTGAGTATATTTTGGTGTTTAACAGCTCGTTTCTAGTCAATTACAGGCATTCGGTGCATTTCAGGCAAGACATGAGATTTGGTGGCAAAAGGGGCTAAAATTGTAAAATGTGTATGCAGATCATATAACTTCAAATGGTCATATCTCCCTCTTCAGATCGAACAATGTTTCAGTTTATATATATTCGAAAAGCCCCGAAAGTCTACTTTCTAACGATTTTTACGGATTACGATTCTGATTATTCTAAAGAAAGTTATGCCCATTTAGTAACCGCTGTGCTGAAACCGCAAACTACTTATGAACCACCTACGAAGCACCCATGAATTGCACTCTTTAACACATCGAAATGGACGTTTTTCAAGCCAATTTAGAGAGTTAATGTTATCCTTTCATGCCTATTTCTAACCCTAGCCTGAGGTATTTGATCGAACCAAAATTGTTATGATTTTGGCCCTTAATTCTGTATCCTTTAACTTGTTTTTGACTGTATTTTGGTGTCTAATGGCTCGTTTCTAGTCAATTACAGGCATTTAGTGCATTTCGGGTAAGACGTGAGATTTGGTGGCAAAAAGGGCTTAAATTGTAAAAAGTGTGTGCAAATCATCCAACTTCAAAGGGTCATTTCTCCCTCCTCAGATTGAACCATGTTTCAGTTTATATATATTCGGAAAGCCTCGGAAGTCTAATTTCTAGCGGTTTTCACGGATTGTGATTCTAATTTTTCTAAGAAAGTTATGCCCATTTTAGTAACCACTGTGCTGAAACTGCAAACCATCTGCAAACCACCCGCGATCCACCCGTGAATTGCACTATCTAACACAGCGAAATGAACGTTTTTCAAGTCAATGTAGAGGGGTAATGTTATCCTTTCATGCCTATTTCTAACCCTAGCCTTCACAACATATAAATACACCATTTTTATAGAGAATTTACACCTCATAGTCTATCTTTTCTTCCACCATTCCTAATCTCTCCATTTCTCCTCTCCAATCTCATCAATAAACAACTAGATTACTTCACAACAAACACTTCTCTCTTTCCATCTTCTCCACCAATTTCCTTTGTCACTTTCCATATGACTCCACCTATATGGACACCTCATCAACACCCAATCTTTGCACTAGCCATAACAAGGAAGCTCAAGGGAGGATCAAGCCTATAAGAGAGACCCAAGGGTGATTTCTCTACATTTTACTTCCTTTTCTTGTTTGTGATTATATGTAATTAAACCCCCAATTTAGGGGGATGATTTGAGAGACTTTTGGACATTGAGTATTTATTAAAGCTTGAATATTATGTTTGTATAATTATAGTTGTATTTAATTTTTAATTAGATCTTGCACTTATGTGATTGATTGAGTATTGACACACTTATTGATTACAATATATTGTAGGATTAATTGTGATAAAATTGGTTGAGTTATTGACACACTTAATTGATTGTAGCACATAGTGAATAGGTTAGGTTGTTGGTAGGGATATCACCCTAATTGCCTAAACCCTTGATCGTCACTAATTGATCCCACCTTGACCCCCTCTCCTTAATAGGTTAGACATTTTGGTGGGAAGTTTTTTAGGTTTCGTAGTGACGGTCTAAACAATACTTCCGAATGAGATTGGTCATTGATTGTGTAGATTGCACGTTAATGAAGCCATGTATAAATTGCTCAATAGTCCATAGCTACTCTATCATATCCCTAGATTTCCTATTTATTGTTTAATCATTCTCTTATCTAGGTTGTTGATATTGGATTCCTATCTCTATTCATTTTCTCTTTACATTTTTGTACATTTATTTTTACATGCAAGTTTGGTTGTTTCTCAAACCGCACGATCAAACTATCATGATTTACTTTATTTCATATAAGACTAGTTAATTAATTCAACTAATCACTCTAATTCCTTGTAGAACGAATCCTTGCTTACCAGTTTACTAAATTTTGCATCTAAGTGGATTTTTAAGTGGTAAAAATTGGTTTTCAAAACGAACACATAAAAACATTATTTTGTTGAGTACACAACAACGCTCATCAGTGTCTCAAGCTATGAAATTTCTTGAAAGGAGATGGGTCATGTCTGAAGAATTCGATGCTCTTATTCAGAATGAAACATGGGACTTGGTTCCCTCAAACTCGTCCTATAACACAGTGGGGTGCAAGTGGGTATTTTGTATAAAACGATCTCCGGATGACTCTATCTCCAAGTACAAAGCTCGCTTGGTGGCCAATGGGTTTCACCAGTGACTAGGTATGGACTACACTGACACTTTCCATCCAGTGGTCAAGACAACTACAATCTGTGTTTTACTGAGTATTGTGGTATCGTGAGGGTGGTCTCTTCGCCAATTTGATGTAAACAATGCATTCCTACATGGTCATTTAGCTGAAAATGTATTTATGGCACAACCACCAGGCTTCAGGGATCCGACACGTCCACTACATTTCTGTCAACTAAAGAAGGCAATATATGGTCTCAAACAAGTACCTAGGGCGTGGTACAATGAACTTCGATAGTTTCTCCTTCAAAATGGGTTTGCTAACTCTCACTCTGATAGCTCTTTATTCATATTCAATGCTAATGGTTGTGTGATTTTTTTATTGGTGTATGTTGACGAATCATAGTCACTGGAAGTGATGGAACGCTTGTTGACAAGTTTATTATGAAGTTAGCTCAACGTTTCTCTATCAAGGATCTAGGCACACTACTGTACTTTCTTAGGGTTGAAGCCATCCCATGCTCGGCTAGCCTTTTCCTCTCTCAGCAAAAATACGTGACTGACCTACTCACTTGCACCAAGATGATTGACTCCAAACCAATGTCCATTATACTCTCTACAGATCATTCTCTTACACTCCTTGATGATACCTCTATCACAGATGCCACTGAGTTTCGTTAGGTAATTGGTGCTCTACAATATCTGTCTTTCACTCGACCAGACATTACATTCGATGTGAACAAACTTGCTTAATTCATGCATCGCCTAACAGCTGGACATTGGTCCCTCACAAAATGTCTCCTACGTTATCTATGTGGCATAATTGGCCACGATTTGCTACTGTGTCATGACTCGCTAGTGTCATTGCATGCCTTTTCCAATGTGGATTGGACGGGCAATCAAGGTGATCGCACATCCATAAGTGCGTATGTCGTCTTTCTTGGGTCAAATGTTATCTTCTGGTGCTCTTGCAAACAACGCTCAGTTGCTAGGTCCTCAATTGAAGCTGAAGACAGGGCAGTTGCCACCATTGCTTCTGAGGTAATTTGGCTCTCTTCTCTCTTACGGGAGATGCTAATTCTGACACCCAAACCACCGACAATCTACTGTGACAACATCGGTGCTACCTACTTTTACTCTAATCCCGTTTTTCACTCGAGGATGAAAAATATTGCCATTGATTTTCATTTTGTTCGAGAAAAAGTACAAAGCAATCAGCTCCGGATATCACATGTTTCGTTTTCTGATCAACTAGCTGACTCTCTCACCAAGCTTATCTCTAGGACAAGATTCTATCTATTACGGTCCAATGTTAGTGTCTTTGATATGCCCACTATCTTGCGGGGGCGTGTAGAGGATAACTATGTTTAAACTATATTTATCTTTGTTTTTATCCTCACTTTGTACAGATTAACTCAAACTCTCCCTTTGTACTGATTAGCACAAACTCTCCCATCTCTTGTTAGTCTCCCAGTCTAGTTTATTCTTTCCCAACCATAGACTTTAATTTCTTTTGCACAAGTCCTCTACGTGACTCTTCTGTATATATATGTGCAGCAACAATAATTAATAAGATTGATCAAAGATTATTCTAAATCTCTATATATTGTTGTTTGTTTAATTATTTTTGTCGCTGTTTTCTATGAAAATGATTAAGTGTGTAAATCATTATGTTCTCATGGTTTTTTTAGATAATTCAATACATTGGTTCCGTAAGTAACAACGAAAAAAATAATAATAATTAGTTTTAGAGATGATTTTGTATTTTATTTTTTACCCAATTACAATTTTAGTTGTAGAGTTTTATTTAAATATGATATTTTTTTATCTGAGTAAATTTTATAATATTTATTAAAGGGAATGAATAAACTGTATGTATTTTTTTTAGAATGAAGAAACTGTACGTACAAGAATTTATTTTATTTTATTTTATTTTTGCAGTGGTGGAGGCAAATGAAGAGAATGGGTGTAATGAGAAAAATTATATGTTTAAAATTAAAAAAAAAAAAAATACTTAAAGGATAGTTTTGATATTTTAAAGGGTGTATGGAGTAAAATTATGGGATAATTACCCTGATGACCATCAAATTAATGATAGACTATCAAAGTAGCCACGATATTGGAAAGTTGTTCCAAAATGACTATTTTTTACGAACTTTGTGACACCAATGACCATTCCATCAAATACTATTAATTTTTTGTTCTTTTGGTATCAAAATGGTCATTCTCATATTTAAACTATAATCCCAAGTTTTTCATCCTAATTAATAATCAACATAAGAGATTTTCACCTCATATTTTTTTTAATTAATTTTATATTAAATTAATCACTACGACCAAGTTGAAACTTGGAGTTTGTTAAAAAAAAAAAAAAAAAAAAAAACTGAGATTTGAGAGATTGAAAAAGTCACAAAATCAATTTAATGGGAAGATGAAGACCTTGAAATATTCGAAGCAATGGGTGTTTTCGTTTGGAAAAACAAAACGTTAAATGTAGTCACTATAAACTAAAAAGTTGAACTTTATGTTATGTGAGTAAACACAAGTGCTTTAATTCTTCTCATCCTGTAACTTGGTTAAAAACTCTAACAAGTCAGGCAACCACATACACCGTTCTTTAGTTAAAGGTAGCATATTAAGAGTTTTGTATCAAGATGACCATTATAGCTGTCCAAATTTTTCTAGAATTAATCTATTGGCCATCCATTTGATTAATTGGTATCAAAATGATCATTATATGTAATCTATATTGTATAGAAAAATAGAGTAAACAATCATAAACAAATAAAATTTTATTCAAAACAAAAAAAAAAAAAAATACATAAATTCATAAACAATGGAGAAAATGAATTTTTTATTTGATTTAGTATAATTTCAATTTCATAAACTTCAAGTACTACTTGTCAAACTGCACAAGTATACCAAAATCCCTTACACAAGTATACCAACATTTTCCTTTTAATCTGAAAACAGCTCCAAAACCATGCCTTTTGTTTTCTGCACAAATATACCAAGACTACACCCTATTCAAAACCACACAAAAATATACCAACTAAATTTCATGGTTTTAGCTCGGTCGTGGTGATTAATTTAATATAAAATTAATTAAAAAAAGAATATGAGGTGAAAATCTCTTATGTTGATTATATTAATTAGGATGAAAAACTTAGGATTATAGTTTAAATATGGGAATACCATTTTGATACCAAAAGAACAAGAAGTTAACAGTGTTATAATGGTATTTGATGGAATGGCCATCGGTATCACAAAGTTCGTCAAAAATGGCTATTTTGAAACAACTTTCCAATCTAGTTGCTATTTTGATAGTGCATCATCAATTTGATGGCCACCGGGGTAATTATCCCTAAAATGAATAATTTAAATTTTTTAATATGGGTGTAGGAAGAAAGATGGGTGTAGAAAGATATTTTGTGGGTGGCAATAAAGCCATCCTTTATAAAATTTTCATCAAGTTTTAAGCCATTTTCACTATGCGATATGAATCTCATCAAGAGTAGTGAGACCCGGAACCAATATATGGTAATGGAGGATCGTTTTCTAAATTCAAGTTTATAAAAAACAAAGAAAATAAAGGACCGCGACCTGTTATCTATAAAAAGATAAGCACCAACGGTATCAAGAAGGTTGTAGACGCCACACTCAAGAACAAGAAAGAAGGTGAGTGATAAGTCATGTTTGAACGCCACTAGGTAGAACCTTGATAAGTTCGCAGTTCATGAAGAACCAAAGAGAAAAACATTCTCTAAAAATATTATTTCATTCAAAAGTCTTTTCAATAATATATCAATGAGTCCCTTAAATACTAAAAATATCTGAACCCTAGAAAGAAAGATAAAGGAAATAAAAATATTCGACAATTAATGCCCTACAATCAGGAAAATAAATGCAAACAAATTTAAGAAATAAATAAAGACTAAAACTAACAACTAGTTGATTTGCTCCTTATTTGGAAAACTTCATTTAGGAAACAAAATCAGCCCTTCATTTGGGAAACAAATCGACTCTTTATTTGGAAAATAAATAAAACAGGAAATATCCTAAAATTCGGACTCATCCAAACCTTAACTTGTTCCTCACACGCAACAAAATAGATGGCCGAATTTGGGCCTGTTGTGATCTGTTTTGGAGGATAGTGTCTTCATAACATCTGTAGAGATCGTTTTGAGCTTTCTGAAAACATATTATAATAGATGATCCGACTTTAGATACTCTCTTTAGAGTCCCATGAATTTCAGCTCGGATTTGGTCTTCACGTGGGCCGAACTTTGGACTTCAGCAACTCAGAATTAGCCCCCATTAAATGTTTCTTAGATCCTCTTAACCCATGTAATTGGCCTAACTGGAACAAGCAGTGAATCATTTGATGATGCTTCTTGATTCTCATCACTATGAACCTCTAAAGTTTTTTGTTTCTGTATAATGAGCCTATGAATTTGAATTTGTGAGTCCAACCCTGTGTGTAAGAGTACAAGTGTACAACAAATGAAACCTTTAACCATAGAGAGAACAAAAAAAAAAAAAAAAAAAAAAACTTTTGTTCTGCCTATATTTTGTTGGGATCTGTTTCCTCTCCTCACCTAATCTCTCATCAACTTGTTTTCATTTTAATAATCTATTAACATGTGTCTAATAGACCATATTAATGGTCTAAATTATTTATATTAAATTTTATGTTTTAGTCTATCAAAACATAGAATTAATCTAGACCATTAGTTTATATGAGGACAATATAAAGTGATGAGAATATTCAAGTTCATTCTGCTAACTTCATTTCAATCCTAGAAAACACGTTATAACCCCCAAAGTCAACAAATTAACTTTAAAATACAGAACTTAATTGGCAAACAACTAGAATTGAAAATTTCAACTTTCAACCAATTAAGTTTAAGGTTTATTTTAAGACATTATTGATTCACATTCCACTTAAACAATTTAATATGACTAATAATTGCAATAATGTTATATAAATTAGTAATATTTTAGATTGAGGTTACGTATGTTAAATTAGATAAAACGAAATGTTCAGATGAACAATTTTACACGGCATTACGGATTTACGGCAATAAGCCAACAATAAAAACAATAAAATAAAACAACTTTTTATGGACTTATATATATTAAATAGATAAAACAAGTGGTAATAACCTCTCAACTCAAAATCTTAAATCGTTAAGTAGACTTAAAATTTGATATGTTAACACGTCTCAGAATCGTATTCCACGTGGAGATTAGGACAACTTTTAATTTCTGTTAAAGTAATAAGTATGAGTCTGACGATAATATTTAATGCATATGATATAATATGTTAATAGAAACAAACAAAATTAGTTTAGTGTAGATATTTTTAAGGTTGGACTAAATTCTAACATGCTTGTTTTTATTGCTAAGGTTTTGTTTTTTTAGTTCTATTCAAGTTGGCCTGATTAGTGATGTAGTACAATAACTTTCTTAATTAAATTTAAAAAGTTTAATTATCTTTCCAATCAGTTGTTTTAATTTGGAGTCAAATTTGTAGTTTTCAATTGATTGTCAAAAGCACATAGCTTTTGTTTTTGCTTTTTGTTGAAAGGGTAGTTCGTGGTTGTGCACTTCCCCTTAAAAATTAGTGGGTTAAAATATCATATTTGTGTTGGGAAAGGGTGACGCAGAAGTGCATGTCTAATAACGTCTACTAGCAGAAAAATAAGATAAGAGAGTCCAATCGCACAACATAAGATTTTGAGTGGAAAACCCAAAACATGGAAAAACAAAACCACAGAAGTCATGACGATAAGAGACAAAAATCACTATATAGAAAATTGTTACAATTACACAATTCCAATATTCTTTTTCTAAACCCAAACCCCAATTACAGTCGAACCTTGCTGAGCACAAGTTTACAACCGAGCTTACATCATAGCTATCAGCTCACATCGCTCTTTCTAGGTCCCTCCTGAGTGCACCCCTTGATAATCTATTGATCTTTTTCCGGGTCTCCCCCACCTTGGGGTTACCCACCCCCAGATCTCCCTTAGGTCTCACCTCGGATCTTCCCCGAGGTCCAAATCCTCGGATTCAACCACTCTGTGATGATCTCAGGTCCTTCTCTAGTTTCTCTAAGTGTTATCAACCAAAAAATAAGCCTCACTATTTATAGGGTCACTTCTTTAAGGAATCAGACTCTCATAAGCAGTTGGAAACCACCTAACAAGTCTTTCCTAAACAAGTAATCTCGAAAGAAAACCTTCCACAACTAGAAAACCAACTCTCACATGTTTTCCCATGACTTCCAAAGTCTAAAACACCAAATCGGGCCTAAAAAACATGTCTCATGTGTCGTCATGCACCCTAACACCCTTGGCGTGCAGCAACTCGTAAGTGCTGCATAGAAATCTTTCGCTAGCTCGTATGGGCGCGTTTGAGATCGGATTCCGACACCGTCCTTTGTCTCAGACTCTTCTTTCTAACACTACTTGAATCGCAATCATCCGAATTTATTAGGATCACTTTCACATTAGTTGAAGTTGTTTGGTTTGCATTGGGAATACAAGCCAAAACCTAACAATTCTCTCCTTTGGCAAGAATTCCCAAAAGCTTTTGTCCCTTCTCCAACAACATATATACCATGACTCTTTTCACCGAGAATCACCATGACTCTCTGCAGCGAGAATCACCATACCCCACCATAAAGGTATAACCACTTAGGAACAATTCGCCCTAAGATTTCTTCCACTGCATGTAAAAAAAAAAAAACTTGTTGAAAATTATAGTGCAACTCCTCATGTTAGATTTTAGGGAGGCCCTCAGCCATCAACATCCTATCCAATAAACATGTCCTTGCATTACCCAATCCAGTGAAAGGCATACTATTAGCAACATTTGGAGCTCACCAAGTCCACACCTCACTAGAAACTACCAAGCTTTAAGGTTTTTTTCATTGTTTTATTTTATTTATCATTCAATGCCTTATGTAACCCATATTGAATCCTTGACTTGTACTTGCCACCACAAGCCACGTTTCCTCTTGACCACACCAAAAAGGGGCACTTGCAATTGTACGAGGTCGTGGGTGCAATATAATGCTAAGAAGTTCGTTCCCATATAGAATGCTGTATTAATTATCGAAATTGATCAACTAAACTACTATTTAGACAAGTGAACTCAAATTGATTATGATTACACTACTCTAATTTAAGTAAATGCTAAGGATAATTAACAAAACTATATAACATAAAAGCAAACACACAAGCACTTGATTTGTAATTTTTATAAAAATGAGGATAAGACCTTTGAATCCACTTACCCAATTTTCACCAATTTATAGACTCACCATTAAGATAAATTATGCAAGTGTTAATGTAGACTCATACTACCTTTAATTAGTCTCTACTCTCTATCAAGCAATAAAGATAACATTTATATGCACCAACAACCTATCTCTAGATGGTTATCCAATATTCACACAAATTCATTAAGCATAGTGGCCCACAAATAGAGTCTTATAAGCTAGCACCACATATTTATATCTTACTAGACTTATATCATGCATTTCATCGAGCACGTTGCTTGCTTCTCCTCTCGGTACATCACACAACAACCAAATAACTACTAAATGTTAGCTAGACATTCAATAGTGGATGACATGAAATACACAAACAAAACACAAGCAATGATAATAAGTGTTGGTGTTTATTGGAGATTCATGGGAAAGGTTTCATCTTAGCCTTAGCCAAGATGATTTTAGTTCATGTTACAAAGTATGGCTACACAATATATGAATCTAGTACAAGCCATATCAAATACAAATAATAAATGAAGAGAGAAAGGTAAATAGGAAACTATATGTGAAGATCTCCTCCTCTCTTGATTTGTTAATGTGTTTGGCTGCCTCTTCTCTCTTAATCTTTTTTTTTTTTGCTCCAAGATTGGGTTTTGATGGTAGATTTAGGTGTGAAAATGAGATGTAAGGTGTTTGGTGAAGTGGATTTTGAGTTTGGGTGATAATTTGGTGATTTAGTGTTGGAAGAGTGTAAAAATGTGTTCTTTGAAATCGTGGAGATGAAAGGTCATATGAGAGGCGCTGGAAAAGAGAGGAAGTAAGGTATATATAAGGTGTGGGAATTACGACACGAAACCCTAAAAATACTATTGATGTGGACAAAATGCTCGGTACATGTATTGTTTGAGAGTGCGCACGTACCGTAGCAACTCTTTGCTCGTATTTGCATGTTACATGCGTGGTTCTAAAGAGCACACGTACTATGCCAACTCTCTGGAATGAGTTGAGCAGTTTATGCATGGTACGAGCGTGCACACGCACCGCACAAATGCTTCTTATATCTTCTAAAATTCTGTTTTGACCTTCGGATTCCTCTGTCTTCGCACGAACATCCCTAAATAGTGTTTGAGACCTGCACAAGCTTATTTAATCGTAAAATACTCGATTTTACTTGGGAAACATATGTAAATGATAAGAAATGAGGCTACATCGAGTGTAGAAATGGGTATTATCACCCCTCCATCTAATTCTTTTTCCATCAAACCCCATTGAGTTTGAAACCACTTTCAAGACATATCTTATTTGCTAAACTAATACTAGGCAACCATGAAATCAACATCCCAATCTACCAAGTCCTTATACCATCGTACACATTTGAAACTGTCATCTCAACCATAACTATGATACTAGTTGTAGGGAAAAGATGATGCGGAAGCGCATGCCTAATACACACAATATAACAAATAACGTCTAATAGCAGAAAAATAAAATGAGAGAATTCAATCATATAACACAAGATTTTACGTGGAAAACCCAAAACAGGGAAAAAACCACGGTCATTGGGACAACAAGAGAAACATATCACTATGTAGAAAATTATTAAAACAACATAATTCCAATATTCTCTCTCTAACCCTAAACCCAAATTACAACCAAGCCTTACCGAGTCCAAGCTCACAATTGAGTTTATATTCTAGCTCTCAGCTCACAACACACCCTCAAGGTTCCTCATGAGTGCACCCCTAGATAATCTATTGATATTCTTCTGGGTCTCCCTCCATATATCCATTGGGTTACCCACCTCTAGATATCCTTTGGGATCTCACCCCAGATCTCTCTTAGGTTCCACTCCTCGGATTCAACCACTCTATGATGTTCTCAGGTGTCTCTATGGTTTCTGTAAGTGTTATCATCCAAAAAACAAGCCTTACTATTTATAAGGTCACTATTCTTAGTCTCCAAGGAATCAGACTTCCATAAGCAGTTGGAAACAACCTAACAAATATTTTCTTAACAAGTAATCCCGAAACAAAACCTTCCCTAGCTAGAAAATTAACTCCCACATGTTTTACCATGTTTTTCAGGAGTCTCAAACGCCAAATCGAGCCACAAAAACATGTCTCATGTGCCCCAACACCTCCAGCACGCAACAACTTGCAAGTGTTGCACAACAATCTTCCCATGGCTCGTATCGGCGTATCCCTGTTGACTTCGTCTTAAACTCGTTTATCCAATGCCACATGAATCTCAATCATCCGAATATGTTTGGACCACTTTCGTATTAGTTGAAGTCTTTTGATTCATATTGTGAATACAAGCCAAAATCTAACAATTTTTCTATAAAATCACAAAAGTGTGAGAAGCTAGACTCCTCCTCTGTAGTGAGATTGGTTGGTTTGACAGACCTGTTCCAATCCGATTGGTGTCAGATTAAAAAAAAAAAGTTTCATATATATATATGGAGTAACTTTTAAGTGAGGGATCCCTCACTTTAATTTTGGTAAGGACCTTGATGAAATCATATCGATTTTTATGAATTTTGATTTGAATTTTTTTTTTTTTGTGAATGATAAGTTCATTGAAATCTACCTATGAATAAAATTTGAAATTCTTCAAGTACTATACTATTTTATTGAATTTTCCTATATTTCTTCCATTTTTCCGTTGCCTTTATGTGTAATAAAATTTGGATAAATAGTTCTAGTGCTTGAAAATTCTCAAATTTTATTCATTGGTAGATTTCATTAAATTTATCATCCATAAAAAAAAAAAAAAAAAAAATTCAAATCAGAATTCATAAAAATTGATGTAATTCCATCAAGGTCCTTACTGAAATTAAAAGTAAGAGATCCCTCACTTGAAAGTTCCTATATATAGTAGTTTTCTCATAAATGATCGCTTATTTTAATACAAAGTAAGGATCTTTATGAAAACTATCAATTTGAATCAATTTTGATATGAATTTTTTATGGATGATAAGTTTAATGAAATTTTTTTGTAAATAAAATTTGAAAAATTTTCAAGCACTAAAACTCTTTTTTTTTTTTTTCCAATTTTCATATTTTTCGTCCTTTTTTTTTTTTTTTTTTTTTCCGATGCTTCATATTTAACAAAATCAGAAAACAATAGTTTTAGTGCTTAAAAGTTTTTCAAACTTTGCTTGCAAGTATATTTCATTGAACTTATCATCCACAAAAAATATTTAAATTAAAATTCATTCAAATCGATGGATTTCATAGAAGTTCTTTATTTTTTAATAGCAATTTTTATAGAAAAAGCATGCAAGGGGAAACCTCACAGCCAAGCAAACAAGTAGACAAAGCTAACAAAGAAAGTCAACTCTAAAGCAAACACAAGAGTCTAACACCCAGAACCCCACCCAAAACAGAGGAACTCAAAGACAGAGCAAAACACAAAACAGAGGCTCTAACAACAAAGAGAGCAGACCAATAAAGACAACCATAAAACAACATTAGATATGATCGACTCAAAGAAAACACTAGGCATGTTAGAAGCCCTTTTTACAAGCAAGTAGCTTGACGAAAACAAGACCTCAAAACACAACAAAAAAACATCAACTATTAAGAGAAACGAGAATGAGACCCACCAACAAGCTTCAACTTCCTCTTCAATTCAGACATGATATCAGCCATCTTCACACTCTTTCCTTTAAAATCAAAACCCAAATTCACTCCAGTCTCTATGATCTTAGAAATTTTCTCCTTAAGATTCCATGACACCTTAAAATTAATGTTGGAATACCTCATCTTCATAACATTCTTCTTAACCGACACACACGAATTATGCACTTTCCATTTCTTCAAAACAGTATAGAGAGTGACATTCTCATCGATTTGAATGAATTTTATTATGAATTCTTGTGTGAATGATAAGTTCAATGAAATCTACTTATAAACAAAGTTTGAATATTTTTTAAGGACTACAACTTTTTTTTTTTTTTTTCATTTTTCCTATTTTTTAGAATTTTTCTAATGCTTCATATTTGACAAAATCAGGAAAAAAAAAATAGATGTAGTGCTTGAAAATTTTTTAAATTTGGTTTACTAGTTGATTTCATTAAACTTATCATTCAAAAAAAATTTAGATCAAAATTCATTTAAATTGATGGATTTCATGGAAGTCCTTACTTTGATCCCTTAGAATAGAACCCCTAATATATATACATAAATATTCAAGTTAGTACGCGCTGATATAACTTCATCAGTGTGTTGTATGTGGATCATTAGATTTACATACTTTGACTCAAAGTATATGTACTTGTCAAAGCTTCTCTATAATCATGGTCCATATGCATTAGTATTGATGTAGTAACATCAGTGCATACTAATGTGAACAAGACCGTATATATATATTTATTTATAGGAAAGACCCTTGGAGGTAAATATATCAGTGCATTGCATATGAGTCATAGATTATGGATAAGCACTGATAAATGCATGTAGAATGAGTCAAAGCATTTGAATCTAATAACCCACATTCAAGACATTGATATATTTTATATCATGTCGAACTGATAGAAGAAAGACTATATATATACATTTTTTTTTTTTCTATTATCAGTTCGTCTTGATATATAATATATTAGGACGAAGAATGTAGACCATTAAATTTACATACTTTGACTCAAAGTGTATGCACTTGTCAAAATTTCTCTATAATCTATGGTTCATATTCTTCGTCTTGTTTATATCAAGACGAACTGACAGTAGAAAGACTAATATATAGTTTTTCTATTGTCAGTTCGTCTTGATATAAAATATATCAGGACGAAGAATGTGGACAATTAGATTTACATACTTTGACTCAATGTGTATGGACTTGTCAAAACTTCTCCATAATCTATGGTCTACATTTTTTATCATAATATATTTTGTATTACGATGAATTGACAATAGAAATGATATATATATATATATATATATATATATGAAACACCCTTGGAGGTCTGCAATATAAAAAAAAAAATACTGATTTTTTTAACCGGAAAAAAATTTAGTGTGTTTAATCGGAAAAAAAAAAGTTAGTACGTTTGATCCAATATTAAACACGTTATTTAAAAAAAAATAAAAACCAATATTTTTTTAGGTCACACACCTCCATTATTGGTGGTCGATCTCCGATGGAGGTGTGTTGACCTCCTTTTTTTTTTTTTTTTTTAATTCATTAGGGTAGTTTTGTTAAAAAAATGAATTGTTTGATAAAAAAAAAAAAATCAAACTATTGGAAATGACAAATTTAGAAACTACCCTAATTATATAGCTATTTATGCAATTAACCCATATATATTAATAATAATTAGTTGTCAGAATATCTCATATTTACCCGTGGTCAATGTGGCTTAATGGTAAATGACATTCAGTATTCAATCTACCTATTTCTCAAGTTCAAATGACTACATTACAATATATACCGTATATATCTCTTAAAATCCGGGATCATGTACTTGAAAGCTTCTCTGTAAAGAATATATCATATTTTGTCTTTTTAAAACTTTTTTTTTTTTCCTTATACTTTCATGGTTTATTATAGTTAGTGAAATCCTCATAATAATGTTTATACATTTTCTCTCCTTCAGAAGTTATTCTCTTAATATATTTTTCTTTGGGGCCATGCTGTTTGCAATCACTAGAATTATATATAGTCACTAAGAAATTTGATTAGTTTTATGAACACATCACTTAATTCCATGTCTCCTATCTACTGATTGTACTAAACATTTTATTTGAATTTTTTTTAAATAAAATAAAAATAATTTGCACAAATTAATAATAATCAGTGTTTAATAAAGCAGGAAGAATCGTATAATTATAAATTGATTATAGAATAATTAAAGAAATCATGATTCGTGCATACAACAACTTATATATTAATTCTGTTAATAAAGGGTGGCAAACCTAGTAACTAGGGGCGGCCCTGGGATGGGTCAGGGGTGGGCACCTACCCCGGGCCCGTCATACATAGGGATCCCAAATACATGATGTTAGTTTTTATTATGAGTTAAGTTGTAAATTTTTATTTTTTATTTATTTTTTTTCCAAAAAGCTCTAACAATACCAAAAAAAATTAGAATCTGGTCCAAACAAAAGTCAATTTTTAAAAGTTTCATACTTTCTCATCACCTATGACCTATATATTCTTCATTTCTTCTCCATCCACCAAAAACCATAAAAAAAGGGTAACTGGAGACATAAAAATCATGGATTTTTTTTTTTTAATTTTTACTTTTATGTTGGGATAAAGTGAGTATGATTTTGTTGGTATGAGATCTTTTTTTTAGATTTCGCATAGGGACCTCGGAATAGTCAGCTCCGGCACTGCTAATAACCTAGGTTGTCTCCGTACCACTTATTTGTTTGATTTTCAGTTATGGACAGAATATTCTGATATGATTTAGAAAATCCCTTCAGGATTACATTAACATCTATAGTTTTTATTGGCAATCTCCCGAACCCAATTATTAATTTTAATTTCCACTACTAGTGGATTAATCGTACTGAAGTAGTACCCATATCTATAATCTATCTCTTCAGTCAAAATATCTTTAAATTTGAAAAAGTCAATAAAAAATTATCTTGCCATTAAAGTCAAACCACTATTTTAAGTTGATCACCTGAATTTTTAAAATACAAGTGGCCACGATATCGCATTTTCCAGGTTAAATAAGCGCAGTTAGTGGTTAAAAGTTTTTAATCGATATTTTTTAGTGACGAGCATGATATGCCAAATCTAATACTTTATAAATACCAGTAATTATTCACCAGTCATATGATTTATTTATATTATCTCATCAAACAAATAAAAATTATTGTTAGAAGTCAACTCGTGAATTGTGATCAATGAAGTTATAATGTTTTTTTTTCCCTGTCAGTATCTAAAGTTGTAAAGTGTGATAAAAATTAGCCATATGGTGTATTAATTTATTTTCTCATCAACCCAACTATAATCATAAGTTATGGAAAATTATTTTTTAAGCTACTTGAAGGAGACAAATAGAAGGACAATTGCAAATATTTAAAGGGGACAGGGTTTCTTTGGCTATTTGTTCTTTGCCTTAATAATAATAATAATGCTAATTATAAAAAAGAAATAATTGTACAACTACTCTAAGACTATGTTTAGTAGGAGGGGGAGAGAGTATGAGGGATGGATGAATTAAGAGAGAGAGAGAGAGTAGGAGTGATAGAGATGATAACATCTATCATCCATGTTGTTTGGTATTGAAAAGAGAGTTGAATGTATGGATTGATATATAATTTATAAAATAACATCTTTCATTCATTTTTTTTATTTTTTTATTTTTATAATTAATATCATGAATCAAATTACTTAAATAGACATGATTATATATTTATATACTTCAAAAATTAATTTAATTTACAGTAATTTATTCGTGAAGAGATAAAGTTATTCCGGTGGTATACCCCTCACAACTACATCATGAGATTGTGGATTCGATTCTTCCCCTCCTTAAAAAAGCCCCGACTTTATATAATATATACTTAAAAAAAAAAAAAGGATTTGAAGCTTAAAATCCTTAGTAAGAGATCTTGTCAGTTGAACCAACCAGCACCCACAAATTTATATGATAATATAACAACAATTTTTACTTAATTAAATTAATTTGATAACTAAGATATTTTAAAATCACTTCGATTAAATTGACCGATGAACCCATTCCGTACATCAAGGTCCATTATTGGATTTATTATGCAGAAATAGTATTCACAATAATTTGTGAGTTAAGTCCCGCTTATTTACCAAAAGCAATTTTTAAAAAAGAAAAATAAATAAATTGCGTAAGAGTATAACGAACGAATATACGAAAATCAATTTTCGTGCTGCCTAGATTGTGCTGACTTCATTTTAATACCATGAAATTTGTTAATTTCCAAAAGTCAATTGAAGATTTCAACTTAGTTAAGGACTATTTTAAGACATTATTGATTCAATTTCACTTAAACAGTTTAATATGACTAATAATTGCAATAATGTTGTATAAACTATTGATATTTTAGCTTCAAGTTACGTTCAATATTCACAAGCTAAAAGGACATATTTTTTATTTATTTATTTTTTAATATTTTTTTATAACTATTTTATCCACATATCTAGACCGAGTATTTTTTTGAAGTTTTTTGTCATTGTTAAGATTCGAGCTCCTGATTTGGAAGTCATTTATCTAAACCCTAAACTCGTCCATTTACCAGCAGAGCTATACCTTTATAGGCACTAAAAGGACATTTTAAAATGAACAATTTCACACGCAAGATCATCTAAATTACAAGATTTTCTACCTTCAAATTTTCTAAATTTATAGGTGCATCCCCACTTAGCTCAGGTCATGTGCACCTCCTCTTCTACATTAGTGTTGGCATGGTTCGAGTCCCACTATTAATATTTTATAAGCATACGTGAAGAGTTTTCTTATTGATGTTGTGAGAGCAGATATCTCCATATTTTAAATATAGACATTCAAGATGCATTAATCTTGACAGGTCTTGACATACTCTTGATGTCTTATTGTTGGAAAATTCCATCATGTGGGGCCACACATGTAAAAATTAAATGTGTTGTGCTATATTTTGGTTAAGCCTAAATTAAAGTGATCTAATTAACATTTAAAGTTTTAAGGCTTAAGGGTATAATTGTCATGAAATTAATGTGTAGATACCAAAGTGCTATATCTAATTTGATGAGGGGCCAAATTAGAAATTGTAAAATCTTTAATAATCTAATTATTATAAATTAGGATTATAGTCCCCAAATTACACGATACTTTTGGTTTGTCTGTATCCCCATCAGCAGAGCAACAAAGAACACTTTAGGGTTCATAAAGATTGTGATAATTTGGAAGATCACAACCCGTTCTCTAACCTCCGGCAATGGATTTAGGTATGCTTCTGCTTTCTATTATCTCCCTTTTCTTTTGAATTGATATGGGTTAGGAACATGAATTTAGGGTTTGATTAATCATGATATAGAAACATGTTTATGTTAAACTATGGATGTATTATGTGCCTATGCATGATAGATTTGGTATTAATCAAATTTCTTACAAGTGGTATCAAAGCCACCCATAATCATTCTCGAGGAAGTTTGGAGATTTGAGATTTATATTTTAGGTTTTAAGATATTTTTGAAATTTTTGTGTGAAGCATCAATATTGGATTTTGTTTTGATAAAATCACATTGATCAGTTGTTTATCTTGGTCAATCATAGTTTGTCACGTACTGGCACATTGTTGTATAGCATATTAAAATCCATGTTTGTATTCTATATTGTTTGTGACTGATAATAAATCAATAATTATGTCTAAAGATTATAATATGGACAATTATAAGATTTTATATGTGAATAATAAATCAATACAAATATAGATTTATTATTTGACATGAATTATTGTCAATGGTTGATCACTATAACAAAAGTACCACTTACAGTTAATGTTGTGTGTGTAAATACATGAGGGTATTGGTCCACCCAAAGGAAGGTTAATGCTTGGCTGAATTGCACACACACTTGTGGTGGTAAACATACAACAATTATAAAGTTTTACATATGAATAATAAGTCGATCCAAAGATAGATTTATTATTTGACATGAATTATTGTCAATGTTTGATCATTGCAACAAGAGTACCACTAACAATTAAATATTACTATCCAAAGGCTTGATATTAATGTTGTGCTAGGTATCTTGAGATGAGACTTACCATTATTTGAATTTATCGATTATTATATTTGGTTATTAATGTGAGCATGTTTGTTTGTTTGTTTTGTTCTCTTTATGGCTAGTGTTTCTACTATATATGCTAATATCAACTTTACCCATGCGTAATGGAACCAACTTTAAGAATTGGAAGGAAAACATTGAAATTATTCTTGGCTGTATAGATTTGGACCTTGCATTTTGGATTGAGCAACCCTTTTCTCTTACGGATACAAGTTCTCTTGATGACATGAAGAACTTTGAGAAGTAGGATCGCTCAAATCGCATGAGTCTTATGATCATCAAGCATGGCATTCCAGATGCATTTAGAGGTGTGGTATCTAAAAAGATAACCAAAGCCAAAAAGTTCCTAGCCGAAATTGAAAAGCGTTTTACGAAAAACGATAAAGCAAAAACAAGCACGCTTTTGTAAAACTTGATTTCTATGAAGTACGAAGGCAAAGGGAACATAAAAGAGTACATTATGGAAATGTCTCATATTGCTTCTAAGCTTAATGCACTGAAGCTCGAGTTGTCTAACGACTTGCTTGTGCATTTGGTATTAATATCACTTCCTGCACAATACAGTCAACTTAAGGCTAGTTACAACTGTCAAAAGAGAGAAATGAACTCTTAACGAGCTCATTTTTTTAATGTGTGCAAAAGGAAGAGAGATTGAAGCATGATAGGACCAAAAGTGCTCATTTGGCTAACACCTCTAAGGACAAGGACAAAAAGAGTGTCAGGTCTGATCGTGGTGGTGATTACTGCTGCATATATGATAATTCAGGAAAACAATGTCCAGAACCGTTTGCTAAATTCCTAGAGGAATGTGGATCGTCCCACAGTACACCATGCTAGGATCACCTAGCATGAATGGTGTAGCTGAGGCAAAGCTGGACTCTTAAGGATATGGTAAGAAGTATGATTAGTCATTCCACCTTACCAGAGTCACTCTGGGAGAAGCACTCAAAACAACAGCTTATATTCTGAATCAAGTGCTAACTAAAACAGCTGCAAAAACACCTTATGAGCTTTGGACAGGTAAAAAACCTAGTCTAAAGTATTTTCACATTTGAGGATATCTAGTTGAGGCAAGGCCTTACAGCCCACATAAAAGAAATTAAACTCCAAAACTGTAAGCAGTTACTTCATTGGCTACTCTGAGCGATCTAGGGGCTATACGTTTTATGATCCCACACTGAGTTCAATTTTTGAGACAGGAATTGCACCATTTTTTGAGGATGTTGAGTATGGGGGAAGAAATAAAGTTAGAGACATTGTCTTTGAGGAGGAATCGGTTTTGATTCCCACTATCGCTTTTGACAATGTGCAGGTTTTTATACCTATCATTGATTAAGAAGCGAATCCAGATCCTCTACCAGACAATGTGGATCAACCCCCTATTCAAAATAAGGTAATTGTTCATGAGGAACAAACTCAACAACCTCAAGAATCAGTGCCATTAAAGCGATCCACTAGAGAAAGGACAAATGCTATTCCGGACGATTTTATCGTATTTCTCTAGGAACATGAGGAAGACATTAAAATGGTGGAAGATGATCCAATCAACCTCTATCAAGTCATGCAAGGTTCTAACTCTCAAATGTGGATTGATGCCATTAATGAAGAACATAAGTTTATGCAAGACAATAAGGTTTGGGAACTTGTCCCATTACCAGAAGGTGTGAAGCCTATTGGTTGTAAATGCATTTTTAAAACCAATAGGGATTCGAAAGGTAATGTGGAGAGGTATAAGGCTCGTCTTGTAACTAAAGGCTTTACCCAAACGGAAGAGATTGACTTTAAAGAGACATTCTCTCCAGTTTTAACGAAAGACTCTTTTAGGACAATCATGGTACTTGTTGCACATTTTGATCTTGAGCTTTATCAGATGGATGTCAAGACGGCGTTTCTCAATGGTGACATTGACGAAACAATTTATTTGGTGCAGCCAGAAAACTTTGAGTCGGGAGACCCAAAGAATATGGTTTGCAACTTGACAAAGTCCATTTATGGACTCAAGCAAGTTTCCCGTCAGTGGTACCAGAAGTTTCATCAAGTGATTATCTCGTTTGGTTTTGAGATAAATGCTGTTGATAATTGTGTGTATCATAAATTTAGTGGCAGTAATCACATATTCCTGGTTTTATATGTCGATGACATACTGCTTGCCGTAAATGATATAGACATGTTGCACGAAACCAAGAGATTTCTTTCAAAGAATTTTGAGATGAAAGATCTTGGTGACACCTCTTTTGTATTAGGGATCCAAATACAACGAGATCTCTCTCGGGGTATTCTTGGATTATCACAAAGGAGCTATATCGATAAAGTACTCAAAAAGGTTTGACATGCATGACAGCAAACTAGATGACACCCTTGTCGTTAAGAGAGACAATTTCAGTCTTAATCAGTGCCCTAAGATAACCTTAAAGTTAAGAAAATGCAGAAGATTCCCTATGGATTAGCTGTAGGGAGTCTAATGTATGCTCATGTGTATACGCGTTCGGATATTGCGTACATTGTTGGTATGTTAGGAAGATATTTAAGTAACCTTGGGATGGATCATTGGAAAGCAGCCAAGCGGATTATGAGGTATTTACAGAGAACAAAAGATTACATGCTCACATATAGGAGATCGGATCAGTTGGAGACCATAGGGTATTCCGACTCTGATTATGTTGGATGCCAAGACATAGTAGATCCACATCAGGCTACATATACCTGTTGGCTGGTGGAGCTATTTCTTAGAGGAGTGCCAAACAAACACTTATAACTTCTTCTACCATGGTAGTAGAATTTGTAGCATGATATGAGGCATCCAGCCATGGGATATGGCTGCAGAATTTTGTCACTGGGCTGCACATTTTGGAGGGTATTGAAAGACCACTCAAACTATATTGTGACAATAAGTCAGCAGTGCTATATTTCAACAACAATAGAAGCTCATATATGTCAAAGTATATTGACATTAAGTTCCAAGTTGTGAAAGAGAGAGTGCAGAGTGGATAGATATCCATAAAGCACATTGTAACAAACTCCATGATAGCGAATCCGCTTACAAAGGGATTACCACCCAAGGTCTTTCATGAGCACACTGCTCATATGAGTGTTATTTTATGTGAGGATATCACATTATAGTGAGAGTTTGTATCATTTTGTACTTTATTGATTTATGTTTGATTTTGGACATAATTATACATTTATGTATATGGATATTTTTTTGATCAGAAATAAAGTATTCAATTTATTTCACTCTGTTACATTGTGTTAAGTATTGATCTCACTAAAGAATAAAGTAGGATTAGTTGGAAACAGACATGTATAGATCATATTACATGTAATTTCCATTCTACGTATCAATGCTTGATTTATGTCATTTGGTTATGTTGGTGTACGTGACCATTGATGGGTTTAGTCACGCTAAATGTGACGAAAATCGCTTTGATCCTATAACGATATAATCAATGGACGAGATTGTTCGGATATGCCCTAAAACTGTGATAGCAAAATTTTAGAACTCATAAAGTCATACACATTTGTAAAGTTACATATGTGGCCTAGTGGGAGATTGTTGGAAAATTCCATCATGTGGGGTAACACATGTAAATATTAAATATGTTGTGCTATTTTTTGGTTAAGCCTAAATTAAAGTGGTCTGATTAAGTTTTAAAGTTTTAAGGCTTAAGGGTATAATTGTCATGGAATTAATGTGTAGATACCAGAGTGGTATATCTAATTTGATGAGGGGCCAAATTAGAAATTGCAAAACCTATAATAATCTAATTATTATATATTAGGGTTATAGTCCCCAAATTACACGATACTTTTGGTTTGTCTATATCCCCATCAACAGAGCAATAGAGAACACCTTAGAGTTCACAAAAATCGTGATAATTTGGAAGATCACAACCCGTTCTCCAACCTCCGACAATGGATTTAGGTACTTTCTGCTTTCTATTATCTCCCTTTTCTCTTGAATTGATATGAGTTAGGAACATGAATTTAGGGTGTGCTTAATCATGATATAGAAACATGTTTAGGTTAAACTATGGATGTATTATG
Organism: Acer negundo; assembly: GCA_035582765.1. Classification (NCBI taxonomy): domain Eukaryota; kingdom Viridiplantae; phylum Streptophyta; class Magnoliopsida; order Sapindales; family Sapindaceae; genus Acer; species Acer negundo. The sequence goes on from CM069242.1 coordinate 18,652,971, forward strand.
TGCCTATACATGTTAGATTCGGTATTAATAAAATTTCTTACACTTATCTGATGTCAGATTTCAAATAATAATTAAAATTCTAAATTTGGAGAGCGATTACAAAATTATCCCTTTTTATTCACTAATTTTAAAGTTGGATTTAATTGTTTTTGATTTTCAAAGTTGGCCTGATTAGTGATGTAGTGTGAACTGTGATTAATTGATTATATTACTATTTAATTTAGTTTGGAGTTGTTAATACTTTATACTTTCTAGTTTTCAATCGTCAAAACTATTACAAAATTTGTCTTTTTCTATAAAGTTATTGTATTTAATTTCAATATTTAATAAAAAAAATTACAAAATTCAAAAGAGCATCTTTAATTACATGTTAAGAAATTCCAATTATAAATTTCATTTTATAAGGCATAATATTTATATTATGAAGATTGTTCTGAAAATGTTTCTATACGAAAATTCAAGAATTCTAAAGAATTTCATTTTTGAAACTTTTAAAATCCTCGGATCATTTTCGGATTTTAATCCAAGGAATATATAATTTTGTTCTTTATATATGGTAAGTTAACTTGTAGAAATTATCACATGTAAGATTGATCCATGTTTTTTTTTTATGCTTTCCATATGGAATCATTGTTTATCACATTCAATAATTAGTATACAAAATTGATTATCAAATGTTAACTAATTATGGTCCGCATTAAAAAAGAATATTTTATTGAACCTCAATAAACCTATATCACATTATGATGTAGTAATTAACTTACATATGGTTTCTCAATATAGACATTGATAAATCATAATAATTGTCATTTCAAGACAAGATAAGGTTGATTCAAGGTAATTAGACTCGTTTACCTATATTTATAAGGTTGTGAGTTCGAGTTATATACCTCTCTTAATATTATAATAGTTTGAGAAAAAAGAAAAAATCCTTTGAATTTATATATTCTTTTAATTTATAATATTTTTTGTGGGGTCATTTTTGCAATCATTAATTATAGTTATTAATCATTTGATTTGTCTCATGTTGCATCAGTTCCATACTTCCACGTCTCCTACCTGCAGATTTTTAAAAATATTAAACAGAAAAAAAAAAGAAGAGAATCTAAAGCACATCATTCAGAGTTCACAAATACAAGGTTGAATGTAAATTAAGGAGAGAATATTAAATTAAACAATTACACCACTCAAAATTAATTATTTTTTTTATAAAAAAAATATTACAACAACTGTCGGGACCCGACAAGATAAGTCGCTGTAAGTATGGTTTGAAATACATCTTTCATAGTTGGGAGAGGACACTCTCACTTGGAAAAAAGGCCAAGGAGGGACTAGAGATATATAAATATAAGTATATACACCCAGCCGAGTTTGAAGAGTGGTGGTGGGGGTTCTTAGGAAATAACCCCACCAATATCACTCAAAGTTAAATATTGATTACATAATTGGGTGGCAAAATTGTCTCTCTGCCATTAACTACTACTATTATTATTAATTATATTTATTATGGACAGAATAGAATAGGTTGACATAAAATTCAGAAATTAGCTTTATGATTATATAAAACAATTTATGGGTTTTTGAAATGAAAAAAAATGGGCTAGAACCCATCCTTAAAAACGGTTTGCATAAGGAGAGTGTGCTAAATGAGTATATACTAACGACTAATCCCATATACACTTGGCCAACTCAATTAGGCACATGGCAATTTTATTCAGAGTATTCGGAATCCAATTCTTTGATTATGTCTAATATTTTTTGACAAATGGAAAAGAAATTATATTTAGCATTGCTTCTTGCTAGTAATAATTATACAAAGTTTGACAAGTACGAATTTATATATATATATATATATATTTATATATGGTACAATCTAATATATATATGGCACAATCTACGGTGTATGGTGGTGCGCAGGAATATTGTTGGTTGTAATATTACGTGAGTAGCATGTGATCGTATGTATATAATGTTATCACATATAATGTGATCATGACAGAATAAGACTTAAATTTTAATGTGGTCGCATGTGAGTTGTATGTGATTACATATGAATTGTTGAGATCACGCTAAACAAGTAACGATTGCATATAAATTTTTAAAGGTGTATAGTAGTTACAACCATTATAATAGGATTATCAGGATCTGTCAAGATAAGACAATATATATACGGGCTTGGATAATTACTTCCATAAATAGGGAAAAAACGTATTCTCTATATATATTTGTAAAATGTGAATGGTGGGACTCGAAACCCTCACTACCATTGTGGAAGGGAGGTGAGGTACACTACCTTCCCCGCTAAGAGGTGATGCGTATATGAATTTAAATTGCCCAAATTTAGTGTCAAAATCTGGTGTCCAAATAGTGTGGCAACACTCCGGGCCATTCATTTACAACATGCAAATCTACAATTTAAATGAATGGCCCATGGTGTTGCCACGTCATTTTGGGCATCTGATTTGGGAACAAAATTTGGACAATGTAGCATTACTTATAAATTAATACTAGAAAACGAGTATGCTACGCGTAGGTGGGTGATTTCGCAATAAATTAAGTATCAGGTTCTGACTTTTTGTGCCTATAATAATCCCAAAACAGCCATTTCAGGTTTCAAGCAATTAAACTGTTGCCATTTTCAGACAAGTATTAGAAATGGCAGAGAGAGGCGTGGAGATCAAGAGTGAAGCTAAAAACAATGAAGAAATCGAAACAATAATTGAAGTTGAAAAGAAGCTCAACGAGAAGAAGTTTTCATGGGCAAAACTTCGTCGTGTGGACTCTCTGAATCTGGAGGCTGGAAGAATTTCCAGGAGTACTCATCCTGCACATTCTTCCAATGTAAGTAATTAACATCATGATTTTACTTAAAAAAAAACAAGTTTAAAAATGATATGTCTATTTTTACCGATAAGTTTAAGCTTTTAGGTTAACATTTTGAGTTTGATGGTTACTAATATAGTATTAGAGTCTTGGGCAGGAGTTTCTGATGGTTCAAGTGCCCACATGCATCTGTTTATTTATTTGTTCTGTAATCAACATATGTATTTGGGGGGATTTAAATATTATTTTTGGGTTTTTTCCAATCAAATTAACCTTTTGAATCTAATGGTTACTAACATTAGTAACGGTACTGAAATTGTCATGTATATGTGAATTAAACAGATAGATTGGAGGAGAACGATGGCTTTGGCGTTTCAAAGCATTGGAGTGGTGTATGGGGACATTGGGACCTCACCACTTTATGTGTTTAAAAGTACTTTCACCAATGGTATAGATGACACAGACGACGTTCTTGGGGTTTTGTCTCTCATCATCTATACACTTGTGCTTGTTCCCCTAATTAAATATGTTTTCATTGTGCTGCGGGCCAATGACAATGGTGATGGTGAGTCACTGAATTGTTAAAATTTTAATAAATATATATATATATATATATATATTTATTTATTTTCTTAACATATGTACTTAGAACATATGTATGAAATAATACAGGAGGGACGTTTGCTCTCTATTCATTGATATGTCGATATGCAAAGGTGAGTTTTATTCCAAATGATCAGCCTGAGGACAGGGAGCTATCAAACTATAGACTTGACACACCCAACAGCCAGTTGAGACGAGCTCAGAAGATTAAAGAGAAGCTTGAAACTAGTAAAACTGCCAAAATCATACTCTTCCTTGTCACTATTCTTGGAACTTCCATGGTCATTGGAGATGGTGTTCTTACTCCTTGCATTTCAGGTTCCTTTGCTAACAATTAATTAATTTCATGCTTATGATTTGTGATTAAAGAAGAAGAAGAAGAAAGATAACAAAAAAAGATGAAGCACAATTTTCGGAAATTGTTAATCTCATTACAAGTGGTTTGATTTATTGCAGTTCTGTCAGCTGTAAGTGGAATAAATTCCCTCGGGAAAGGTACTCCATTATTTACTCAAAACCGGTAATTAATAAAATGAAACATATATAACAATGAAATTATTGGAGTTATATATTGCAAGATCTTTCAAATTAATAGAGTTCAGATCCACTGAAGATCTAAGGTCATAAATTATATTGTTCAGGGTCACATATTCCTGTAGCGGTTTATTAATGTTATTCGTTGATAAATAATGCAGATACTGTTGTGGGAGTTTCTGTTGCAATCTTGATAATTCTGTTCTGTGTCCAAAGAGTTGGCACTGATAAAGTGGGTGTTTCATTTGCTCCGATCATCGCCTTGTGGTTTATGTTCATCAGTGGGATTGGTCTTTACAACTTGTTCAAACACGATATTGGTGTATTACGTGCTTTCAATCCAAAATACATTATCGATTATTTCAAAAGAAATGGTAAACATGGATGGATTTCCCTTGGTGGAGTTGTTCTTTGCATTACAGGTGAGTATTAGACTATTAGTTATAAGATCATGTCAACGCGTTGACATAAGCTACCGTATGCTGTTACATATATATATATATAGTGCAAAAAAACAAATCTGCTCACGCAGAGTTCCAGATTTGGGGAAAAAAGTTTTGCCACTATGTAAAATTACATAGTTAACATAATCCTTAGTTAAATTGTCTTGTTTTCAGCCCTTCCGGTCCGGTTATAATATTTATTTCCTTGCTGTTTATATCGAGACAGGGACCGAAGCCATGTTTGCTGATTTGGGTCACTTCAATGTTCGAGCAATACAAGTAAGTAGTAAATATAACAGGCTTTTCATCGATCAGTTTGACTAAATAATAAAGTGAATGGTGAATTTGATCTGCCACATATATATATATATATATATATATATATTATGGAATTGCAGATGAGTTTCTCTGGAGTCGTGTTTCCGGCATTGTTGGCTGCTTACTGCGGCCAAGCAGCATATCTCAGGAAATTCCCAGGCGATGTGAACGATACTTTTTATAAGTCAATTCCTGGTGAGTCTAATCAGACTTCATCAAGAGAACCAAAACTGAAATTTTCATGTGGGATGACAATACAGAAATTTATAATTAAACTAATTAATGTTTAATGTTATGCAGATCCATTGTACTGGCCAACATTTGTGGTGGCTGTATCTGCTTCGGTTATTGCAAGCCAAGCCATGATATCAGGAGCATTTGCAATCGTCTCACAATCTCTGAGTCTGAATTGTTTCCCTAGGGTTAAAGTTGTTCATACTTCAGCCAAGTATGAGGGTCAAGTTTACATACCTGAAGTCAACTACATGCTTATGATTGCTTGTGTTATTGTCACTGTAGCCTTCAAGACCACTGAGAAGATCGGCAATGCCTATGGTAAGCTTGAGAGTACTACAAATTCTCTTTGGTTGCATTTTACTAATCAGAAATGAAAATGAAAATGAACCAAGTTATAGTGAAAACAAGTGTTTGTTAAATGCTATTGTCAGACATTTTTTACAAAATTAAACTTTTAGGTCTGCTGCTAACTTGGTATTAGAACCTTTGTTGTTCCAGGAGTCCTGGGTTCAAGTCCCTTCACATGTATTTGTTTCAATATTTGTTCTCTCATTAGCAGAACTGAAAATCTATAATTGGGGGGGTCGAATAACTAAAAACTCAAAATTGATAGGACTAAAATGTAAAATACACATGATTTAAAAACTCTATATATTTTTAAATTACTTAATTTTTTTGAGGCAATGCCCCCGGGCACCCATAGGGTTCCGCTCCTGTGCATATGTATTTGGACCTGATCCGGTGCCAAGCTCGTTGGTCTAGCACGTGTAGGGATGCGTTAGAGTACTGCTTAAATGCTAATATTTTCTCTGGTGCAGGAATTGCTGTGGTTGCTGTGATGGTGATCACAACATGTATGGTTGCACTTATAATGGTTGTTATATGGAAGACAAGCATATGGTGGATTGGCCTTTTCTTTGTTGTCTTTCTTGCTATAGAGGTGACATATCTATCGGCAGTCCTGTACAAATTTGTACAAGGCGGTTATCTTCCTCTGGCCTTTTCACTTTGCTTGATGATTATCATGGGGATATGGCATTATGTTCATAAACAAAGATATCTTTATGAGTTAAACAACAAGGTCTCCAGTGAATACGTCAGAGATTTGGTTGCGAATCCAAATGTAAATCGAATTCCTGGAATAGGGCTTCTCTATTCTGAACTTGTCCAGGGAATTCCTCCAATATTTCCTCACTTCATTGCTAACATACCATCAGTCCATTCAGTTTTGGTTTTTGTTTCAATCAAGTCCATCCCGATAAGCAAAGTAGCGTTAGAGGAGCGATTTCTTTTCCGACAAGTAGAGCCAAGAGAGTACAGGATGTTCCGGTGTGTTGTCAGATATGGATACAAAGACAAAATTGAGGAACCAAAAGAGTTTGAGAGACAACTGGTGGAACACTTGAAGGAATTCATCCGCCATGAAAACTTCATTCTCGAAGGATCAGCTGAAAACGCTGATCAAATGGCATGTGATGATCAGCCAATTATAATCCCGCATTCCACTCAGTTAGTGAAAGGATCAACAGTTCACGTTGAGGTATCACTACAACAGCAGGCTGCAGCATCTCGGGTTTCCTCAGGTTCGATTCGATCGTTTAATGCAGCAAATTCGACAAATTCTTCGAGCATAGTCGTGTCTGGAGGGGTCCAGCAAGGAGGTGATCATGAGGAGGAGATGCAGTTTCTGGAGAAAGCTAAGGAGAAAGGAGTGGTGTATCTGTTGGGAGAAGCACAAGTGGTGGCTCAACCCGATTCATCTTTTTTGAAGAAAATGATTGTCAATTATGGATATAGTTTACTCAGGAAAAATTTCAGGCAAGGAGAGAAAGTATTGGAGATCCCACACACTAGGCTTCTCAGGGTTGGAATGACATATGAGATATGATCAATCTGATTCTTCAGGAAATCAAGTAAATATGGTGTGCCTTGAGGATGCTTCAAAAACTAAAAGTACTTCAAGACTAAAATATTTGTGTACAAGGATAGAATGATTATTGTGATGCTATGTTGGCGTGTTTTTTTTTTTTTTTTTTTTGTGTTTTGTTGAAGAAGTATGATGATATATGACATGTGATATGAGTTTGAGGCTCACCTTTGTCTATAAACATAGCGAGAGCTGTTTTCGGGCTATATTTGTAGCGGTTGATTTGTCTATCTCTTGGGCTCTCAGCAGATCCTTGACTCGACTAGTTTCAGATTTTTCAGATTTCAAAGAAAAAGGTGAGGCAAGTTCATTTCTGATGTGATGTGGGATGAAGCGCTATAATTTGTGTATGTGATTTGTATGGGTCATGTGGTTGTGATATTTGAAGTCATGCTTAATATATTAGGAAGATTTCTCATGTGTTAAATAGTTCTGTATTTATCTATTTATTGTCTTTTGTTCTCTTTGGTGAAAATTTAGTAATAGACTAAAGGGAAATTATCATTTTCCCTCCTAAGGTTTGCAATATTAGATAATTTGGTCCATTTAGTTTCAATAATAGCCAGTCAACCTCCCAAAACCCAAAATATTTGTCATTTTCCCCCTTCTGTCAAGTTTTCCATCCAAACTAACATTGACATTTAATTGCAATAAGCTCTAACCAGCTGGACTACTCCGGCTCATTATTGTTGGGTTGTTGATTTAGCATATTAGGAATTGAACCGATGAACGCGGAAGCGACATGCCTAATATGCACACATAACAAATAAGGTCTACGAGCAGAAAAATAAGATGAGAGAATATAAATCAATCACACAAACACAATATATTCGTGGAAACCCTAATCAGGGAAAAAACCACGAGCCGTCAGGACAACAGAGAAATAATTTATTATGTAGTAAATTTGTACAACCACAAACTCCATGATTTTCTCTCTCAAAACCCAAAACCTCAAACAACTGATCAATACCGAGCCCCCAAGCTCACAACCGAGCTTACATCTTAGCTCTCAGCTCACAATGCTCGCCGGGTCCTCCTCCGAGGGCACCTTCAGAATATCTCCTTAGGTCTTCCTTAAATATCACCCACAGATCTCCCTTATGATCCCTAGATATTCTCTAGATCCCTTCTCGGATATTCTTAGGGGTCTCATTCCGGATCCACCCACTCTCTGATGTTACATATGTTTATTTTACTCCACACTTTGAATAAACAAATATTACATGGTTTTATACTAGACTAAGGAAGTTAAAAATAAACAAGGAAATCTTCTCCTACACACATAAGTCTTTTTGATCCATGCAAAGTCCTACTCTTTTACACTTAAGACTTTCCTATTCTGCATAAAGATAAACTCATTTCCTTTAAGCACAAGAACTTCCAAAAGAAAACCTTTCCTATTTTGTGCATCTCTCTTGATCTATGTAAAATATGCTGTTACTGCGGTCTGCGTCGCGGTTGGCCACCTGCGCCTTACACCATGGAATGTCTTTGGAAACAATCGCTTATAATACAACGGTTTTCATGTCTTGCCTCTGTCGTCATTTACAACATGTTGATCTTACTAGAATTGATCGCGGTCCACACCGCCGTCTATTCACATGCCTAAGCGGCGATCCATGCCCTGGTTCCTTTCGGAATTTGATTTTTCAATTCTTCTTTGGTCTTCAAACCTCTCTCAAACACCATCGCTAACTTCCAAACATTTTCTATGTCTCTAGGAAGTTTCACATCTATTGAGTCTTATTTTGTTAACATTGGGTTCACTTGGGAATACGAGACAAAACCAAACAATTCTCCTTTTTGACGAGAATTCCTAAGACCTTTGTCCACAACCACGACTCTCTATACTGAGAATTATCATACCCAACCATAAGGTATAACCACTTAGGAACGAACCATCCTCAGATTTCTTCTTATTCTAACACCATGTCAAAACAATTTGCTGAAATTGTGGTGCAACTCCTCACTTCAGAATTTTCAGGTAGTTTGTTAGCCATCAACATCCTTGTCCACCCATACACCTTGCATCGCCTTCTAACTGATGCCTATGTGCAAGCCTGTGGAACCACTAGTAGCAACATATCCTTTTTCATGACAGTGCAGAGACCTGCCAAAAGGATAAACGTGTCTTTGCATCACCCAATTCGGTGAAAGACTTGTTGTTAGTATATAGAGTGCTTTGCAGGATAAGCCCTACACCACACCAGAGACTTCGAGCTTCAGGAGTTTTTTTTTTATTTTTTATTTTTATTGCCTTGTGTAACCCAAATTAGATCTCCATGACTTGTACTTGCCACCATAAGCCAAATTTCTCCTCCATCAAACCCCATTGAGTTTGAAACCGCTTTTAAGATGTATCTTCTACGCTAAACCCATACTAGGTAACCATGAATCATTATCCTAATGCCACCAAGTCCTCCATATGATATCCCATAAAGACTTGAAACCGCCATCACTAACCTGGCTTTGATGCCAGTTGTTGGGATTGAACCAATGAATGCGGAAACAACATGCCTAATATTCACACATAATAAATAATGTTTACTAGTAGAAAAATAAGATAAGAGAATATAAACCAATCACACAAACACTAGATATACGTGGAAACCCTAATCATGAAAAAAAAAAATCATGGGCCGTTAGGATGATAGAGAAATAATCCACTATGTAGTAAATTTATGCAACCACAAACTCCATGATTCTCTCTCTCACAACCAAAACTTCCAACAATCGAGCCTTACTGAGCCCCCAAGCTCACAACTAATCTTACATCCTAGCTTTCAGCTCACAACGCTCGCCAGATCCTCATCCGAGTGCACCCCCCGAATATCCCCTAGGTGTTCTCTGAATATCTCCCACGGATCTCCCTCTTGATCCCTAGATATTCCTTGGATCCCTCCTCAAATATTTCTGAAGGCCTCCTCTCGGATCCACTAATGTTACAAGTGTTTCTTTTGCTCCACACACTCAATAAACAAATATTACATGTATTTATACTAGAGTACTAGGGAAATTAGAAACTAACAAGGCAATCTTCTCTTACACGCACAAGTCTTCTTGATCCATGCAAAGTCCAACTCCATTACGCTTAAGACTTTCCAGTTCAGTACAAAGAGAAACTCTTTTCTTTTAAGCATAAGAACTTCTAGGAGAACCTTTCCTATTTCACACATCTTTACTGGAATTGACCGCTGTTTGCGTCTCTTGCCTCCGCCACACTGATCTTACTGGAATTGACTGGGATCCACACCACTGTCTATTCACGTGCCTACACCACAATCCACGTCGTAGTTCCTTTTGGAATCCGATTCTTCAGCTCTTCTTTGGTCTTCAAACCTCCCTTAAACATCTTCTTCAACTTCCAGACATTTCTCACGTCTCCAAAAAGTTTCACTTTAGTTTAGCTTTCTTTTGTTTGGTTAACATTTAGTTCACTTGGGAATACGAGCCAAAATCTAACAGAGCACCTTGACTAACTTTTAAAAACTCCACCTTCAGATTAATACTTATAACCTTGAGAATCAATTGTACCTAAATAAATAAGATTTTTCTTCAAATCTGGTACCTGCCGGACATCAGACAAAGTTATAATAATACCATAAAACATCTTAATTCGAATTGGGCCAATACCAACAACCTTGTAGGATATATTATTCCCCATCAAAATAACACCACCATCAGTAGAGTCAGGGGCGGACCCACGCTTAGCCCACATATGGCCCGTGCCGTACCTGGATTTCACAAAAAAAATAAAAAATAAAAAAATAAAAAAAGCAAGTTACTAATAAAACTTATAAAAGAAGAAAGTGATGTGATGTCTTTTTGGGCCATGTGCTGTCCAGCTGTCCTTATATCAATTTTATGTACACAAGGAAACTAACAAAAGTGAAGATCAGTCTTCTCTTATCATTTTATTGCCATTGTTTTTTTATTACAATTACAATTTTACCCTCATTGTATAATAAATATGACTGTATGAGAATAAATCCTTTCCAATTTAGTATTGCTCATTTTTTTTTTTATTATATTCTTCCTCTATTTCCAATTTCCTATTTCATTAAAATATTCACTTCTTCTCTAATTCTAAATTCCTTAGATTTTTTTTCATCAATTACTATAAATACTTCAATTTTTTTTTTCTTCTATAGTAAAACAATTCATTCTCAGTTTTCATAATCATTGTCAACATCTTATCAGCACTCAATTTCTGGTAAGTGAATTCAATTTCTATTTTATGTTAAATTATTTATTATTCTTTTGAGTTTTTCTTATTATAAATAGTTTTAGTTTAGTATGCATCCCATATTCTCATCAATAAACCCTAAAACCTCAAATTTTAATTTATTGTATTATAATTGTTCATTAAATATCATGATTTAATTATTTTGATCCCTAGTATTTTTCTTTCTTTTATAATCTTAATTTTTTATTATAAATTACATTTTGATTATGTTCTATGTATAAATATGATTATTTTTATTTAGATTTTTTTTATATATTTGTTTCTATTGGTATTGATGATTATTTTGTAAAAAAAATATGGAACAGTTATGGAGAAGTATTTGAAAAGACCATCGACACTTCAGATGAGATCGTCTTCAAAAAAACATTGTGTTGAAACCAATCTGGCCAATCTTCTTATTGATCCGGGTCTTCGAACTAGAATATGAGATTATCATCCTAATGTTCATAGAGAATATGCATTAAAGTGTCCTTGTCAACCTCGAGAACATAATTTTTATTTATTACCTTATGGAGACAAGCCAAGGTGATTCAATCGTGCTTGGTTCGATAGATATTCTACTTGGTTGGAGTATAGTATAAAAAAGAAAATAGTATATTGTCTATGTTGTTATCTTTTTAAACTAGCTAAGAGGAAACAAGGAGGCAGTGACTCTTTTGTTGGTGAAGGGTTTAAAAATTGGAAGAACCAAGCTTCGTTATTAGAAAAACATGATAACTGTATAGCTCATCAGCAGGCATCAAGAAAATGTCTAGATCTAATGAATCAGAATCAATATATTGAGACAAATATCAACAAACAGACAAATCAAGCTCGAATTGAATATCAAACTCGTTTAGGTGCTTCAATTGATTGTAGTTGGTTTCTTTTACAACAAGGGCTTCCATTTCGAGGACATGACGAATCAGAAAAATCTAGCAACAAAGGTAATTTTCTTGAGCTTTTACAATGGCTATGTGGTCATAATGAAAATGTAAAAGCTGTGACACTTTAAAGCGCTCCTGAAAATTTGAAAATGATAGCACCCAAAATTCAGAGAGACATCGTAAGTGCTATTTCAATTGAAATTATTAATACAATTATAAGAGATATTGGTGATTCATTATTTTCAATTCTTGTTGATGAATCTCGTGACATATCTTCAAAAGAGCAAATGGCTATTGTATTGCAATATGTGGATAAAAATGGTAGTGTAATTGAGCGTTTTGTAGGCATTGAACATGTTACTAATACTTTTGCTCTCTCACTAAAAACGGCTATTGATGGGTTTTTTTTTTTTTTTTTCTAGACATGGATTGAGTATTTCTAAATTGCGAGGACAAAGCTACGATGGAGCAAGTAATATGAGAGGTGCATGAATTCAATGGTCTTAAGGCACTTATTTTAAAAGAGAATGAGAGTGCTTTTTATGTGCATTGTTTTGCTCATCAACTTCAATTAGCTCTTGTAGCTGTGGCAAAAAATCATACCAATATTATTGGTATTTTTTTATTGGATTACCTTTAAGGTGAATGTTATTGGATCATATCCTAAACGCCATGATATTCTACGAGAAAAATAGGTAGCTAAAGTTTTTGAAGAATTAGAAAATAATGATCTTTCAAGCGGTCAGGGTTTAAATCAAGAAACTAGTCTTCAAAGAGCAATTGATACACGTTGAGGTTCACATTACAATACTATACTCCGAATGATTTCCATGTTCTCATCTATTGTGGAAGTACTTGAGATGTTAATAGAGAATGAGTCGAATCAAGAGCAAAAATATGAAGCAAAGATTTTATTGGATTCGATAGAAACATTTGATTTTATTTTTGGTCTGCATTTGATAAAAACAATAAACATTATATAAGAAAGATCAAGATATTGTGAATGCCATGAACTTGGTACAAACAAGTAAGGAACGACTTCAAACAATGAGAGATGATGGGTGGGATTCTTGTCTAAGTCAGGTTTCTTCCTTTTTTGTAAAGCATAGAATCAGAGTTGTTGACATGAATGATATATTTATACCTAAGGTAGATCAAGGTGTAAAACTCAAGAGATCAAAAATATGCATCATTATCGAGTTGACTTATTTTGTGTTGTGATAGATATACAACTTCAAGAGTTAAATAGTCATTTTCCAGAGACAAATACCAAGTTACTTCTTTGTGTTGCATGTCTTAGTCCAAGGGATCATTTTTATGCTTTCGACAAACATAAATTGATTCAGCTTGCTCAATTTTATCCGAGAGACTATTCTCCTATTAAGCTCTTGGCACTTGAAAATCAACTTGATAATTATATTGCAGACATGCGCTCTAGTATTGAATTTTCAGAATTAAATAGCATTACTGAACTAGCATGAAAAAAGGTTGAGAAAAAAAAGATAAGGTTTTTCCATTAGTTTAATTATTCTTGACATTGGTATTACTACTACCCATTCCAACTGCTACAATAGAAAAAGTGTTTTCTGCTATGAATATTGTGAAGACGGACTTACGTAATCGAATGGGAGATGAGTGGTTGAATGATAGCTTGCTCGCGTACGTGGAGAAAGATATTTTTGACACAATTGATAGGGAGACTATTATGCGGCGATTTCAAAATATGAAGCCCTGTCAAGGAAAATTGTAACTTTGCATAGTTTGTGGTTTTTTATTTTTATTTATTTATTTATTTATTTTAATGTTGCTTTTCTTGTTTTCATTTTTTAGACTATTCATCTTGATAAGATATTCAATTTGTTTTATATTAGCTAAATTTTATTATACAATAATTAATTATTTTTTATATATTAATACTCATTTTATTTTGGACTTAATTTTTAATATTTTTATTACTTTGTTAAAGTGCCTCACCTGAAAATAATTCCTGGGTCCGCCACTGAGTAGAATGATCTACGGATGAGTAGCAAACCACTCCCTGTTGGGACACATATAGTATATACAACCTAAATCAAGAATTCAAGTGTTGTATAAACAACAAGAAGAAACTGATAAAACAGTACCGGTATGACTAGAATAATCTTCCACGACATTATCATCACCAGAATCAGAGGATTTATTAGTTGTATCCTTTTTTTTCTTTGAGTTTCGGACAATCAACTTTCTAATGCCTTTCTTTCTTGCAATAATTACAATTTCCTTTCTTACTTCTAGACTTAGATGTAGGATTTTTGTTTCTATTACCACCAGAAGATTTTTTTGTCACTGCCTCCGGTCATCAAACCATTAGCTTGATTTTCATTCATATATTTAGACACTTTTTTCTTTAATTCTTTTGAATTCAAGGATGATTTAACATCCTCCAAACTAAGTGTATCTCTTCCATACATCATAGCATCAACAAAATTTTCATATGAGGAAGGCAAAGAATACAATAAAATCAAGGCTTAATCTTCTTCATCATATTTCACATCAATATTTTTCAAATCCAGACAATTATATTAAATTCATCCACATGGTTTTGAATAGACTTACCTTCTGACAAACGATTACCGTGAAGTTGTTGCTTCAAATAGAGTCGATTCGAAAGTGATTTGGTCATATATAAGGTTTTCAGCTTAAGACACAATGATTCTGCAATTTTCTCATCAGACACCTCATACAACACCACATCAGACAATAATGATAAAATTGCACTAAAAGCTTTCTCCATAATCTCATTTTTTTTTTCGTATCTTCACTTGCTAAAGGTCGAAATTATTTCTTCCATTGAATTTCTCAATTTCAAATTTTGCCCCCATCTCAAAGGTTTTTTTTTTTTTTGATAGATATACACCCCAAAAGATTTGACAGTCAATCTAACAAACACTCGATAATGGATATCAAAGAGCTAACTCAAGAACCTAGGGCTTTGATACCAGTTTTTTGTGAATATTGTCCAGACACAAAATAATAACGCAAAATAAAAAGCAAAGCGGAATAAAATAAATTTACGTGGTTCAGTATAAAGTCTATGTCCAGGGGCAGAGATTAAAAGAAATTTACTATGATCAATGGAGATTACAAAAAAGTGTTTAGAATTACTCATAAAACCCAAAACCCTATTACACCCAAAGAACTTCCAAAAAAAGCTTATTTCCTGAAAGATCTTATAACCACATATTTATAATATGAGTAAAAACAAAATATGAATTTATATCAAATAAGGTTATTAACTAATTTAAATCACAAATTAACGATAAGAAAGCCATCAACACTATTCTTGAAGTTATAATAATGTCGATTTTTTTAAAAGTTCATTCATTAAAAAATTGTATATATTAAAAAATTACTTCTTTTTTTTTTTTTTTTTCTCTTAAAACGAATGTCAAATTGAGAGATGGAAAATTTTAGGACTGAGATATTGAGAGAATCTATATTAAAAATTGAAAGAACTAAGCTTCAACTTTTCAACCCAAACATGACACACGAGACGAGACGAGCTCGTGTGTCATCTTTGGGTTGAAAAGTTGAAGCAATCATTTTTGTACCTTTTATAGATGCTAGGTAGACATGACACTCTAAAATTTAATGGAGGATTTCTACCAAAATCTTTCTTAGACTATAAATGGCTATCATCTATGCTATACATCCCACATGATCATCTGAACACATCATACATGACCCGAAAATTGATTTGGCTTTTACTATGCCGAACCATGGTCAAAAAAGTCAACAATTTACTTTGGAACCCTCTATAAAACGGTACACTTCCTCAAACATTCTTCTCTGAGTATCTCTTTTAACAATTTACGTTGCATACTGATGCAGAACGGAAGTTCTAGGGTTTACCAGTGTAAGCCCTAAATCATACAAAACCAGAATCCACCAGCAAAATAAATCGAAAACCAAAAGATAATATTCAATAATTCGAAACCGATAACAAAAAGCCTTAAATAGGCTCTGGAAACCTTAAAATAAATAAAAAGACTAAAATTTCCTCAAATTAAACAAAAGTCAACTAAAATCGGAAACAGAAAAAAAAAAAACAATAAAATCTTCGGTCGCCCGAAAACCTAACTTAAATAGCTCCGATGAGAGAGTAAACAATGTCAATCGGGGGAACCTGGGTTGCCACGGCATGGAGCATTGAAATCCCTTTCCGAAAACATATTATAATAGAAAATCTGACAACCGAGTTAAAAGTTATGCCCGTTTCTTCGGAGCAGCTCTTTTAGCCAGTTTCCGGTCCATCTCTTCTTTAAACTCCAACGCCAATTGTCCTACATCATATACTCTTTGCTTGATCTACTGTTTTGAACTCTGTGGAGTGACGTCTATGTCGACGGAGGACACAGAGGTTTATTTATATATACGTTTGAATGATTTCATTTGGTTTTTAAATATGTACATTTTTGTTTCAAATCTTGATTTTTTTTGGAGGTTTTTACCTTTCATTCATTTTCAAGCATACGTAAATTTTATTAGTACAGTTTAAAATTTTGATTACTTGGAGGGACATATAATTCAATGCAGGAACTGATCAAGAGAAAAATCTGAGAGAGATAAAAGTATCAGCAACCAGGCTCCCCCACGTTGACTCTTTTAACCTGGAGGTTGGAAGAATCGGAAACAGTATTGATCGACCTCTCAATGTCTGTAACACAAACACTTATTCTTCATTTTGTTTTTATTTTCAATTTTTGAAAAATTTTGCGAGAACTTGCATATATGACAGAATATCATTAATCTCTTTTTTCTCTCTGATTGTTTCCTGCAAAAATATAAAAATAAATTTGATGTACCTCAGTTCGATTGGAAGACGACGTTGAGTTTGATGATCAGGAGTTTAGGGGTGGTGTATGGAGATATAGGAACGTCCCCCTTTACACCTACTCGAGCACTTTTCTGGACGGAATCGGAAACAAAGAGGACGTGATTGGTGTTTTCTCTCTGATTATCTACACACTTTTGCTGATTCCTTTGATTAAGTACGTTTTTATTGTGCTCTTGTGCAATGATAATGGCGATGGAGGAACCTTCGCCATCTATTCTTTGTTATGCCGGTATACCAAGGTGGGGTTGATACCGAATTCTCAGTCTGAAGACAGGGAGTTGTCGAATTACAATCTCGATAATTCATCCCCAGAGACCCAAAGAGCAATAAATATCAGGCAGAGATTGGAGAAAAGTACTGCTGCCAAGATCACACTTTTCCTAGTCACTATACTAGGAACTTCTATGGTCATTGGTGATGGGGTTCTCACTCCTTGCATTTCAGGTTCGTAAGAATTCTCTTGAGCTGATTGACGAATGATGTACATGAAAATAAATACACCATAATCGAATCAAGAACTAATTCTACAATAAAGGATCATATCTGATATAGTACGTAATAGTAATAATGAAAAATTGGTCTGTCTGTTGTTGCAGTTCTTTCGGCGGTGGGCGGGATCAAGTCATTAGGCCAAGGTACTCTCTCTAGTGGCTAATCTGTAAATATGAAACAAGTGATTATTATTATTATTTGGTTGAATTAGAAAAACTCATGCAATGTGTAAGTGATAATTTATGCAGATGCTGTGATGTGGATTTCTATAGTGATCTTGATTCTTCTCTTTGCTGTTAAAAGATATGGAACTGATAAAGTGGGTGCTTCATTTGCTCCAATTATCCTTTTGTGGTTTGCATTGAATGCTGGAATCTGTCTCTACAACTTGTTCGCATACGATATTACTGTATTACGTGCATTTTATCCCAAGTACATCTTTGATTACTTCAGTAGAAATGGAAAGCAAGCACGGATTTCTCTTGGTGGAGTTATTCTTTGCATTACAGGTGCCGAGGCTATGTTTGCTGATCTTGGTCACTTTAATGTCCGATCAATCCAGGCGAGTAGTATATACAATGATCTGGTCTTGATTTATCTAAGTAGTTTTACAAGAGTATACTAGTTTAAATAAAACATCTATGACATTATCGGGATGAATCCGAGTCCAATTTAAATAGACAGTGAATCTGATAATTTTCTATTTGTATTTGGAATTACAGATTAGTTTCTCCGGAATTGCGCTTCCTGCATTGCTAGCTGCTTATGGCGGGCAAACAGCATACCTTGTCAAGAACCCAGATCAAGTGGGAGATACTTTCTACGCGTCAATTCCAGGTAATTAAGTAGTGTATTGATCAAGTGCATATATTAATTGCATTTTGTTGATTTATGGATGATTATAATTGTGGTTTTTTCTATGTAGATCCACTCTACTGGACAACATTTGTTGTGGCTGTATTGGCTGCCATTATTGCTAGCCAAGCCATGATTTCTGGATCATTTTGGATTATCGCTCAATCGTTGAGTCTGGGTTGTTTCCCAGGGTTAAAGTTGTTCACACTATAGAGAATAATAATTCCTTTGATCTTATTAATCACCTCGGTTACAAAATTTATACAAAGACGTGTGTACCAGTGGAAGGAAGTAATTGACTTCTATACAACTCCTATACAATAACCGGAAGGTTAATCATAAAAGAATTAGGTAACACAATATTGACATGTATTGTTGTTGGAGATAATAACAATGATAACAGTATGGGTTATAAACAAAGTCTTCAGTAAGAGTTATCTTTAATACGCCCGCGCAAGATGGTGGGTATTTTAGAGACACCAATCTTGGACCGTAAAAACGCAAACCTTGTCCTAGACAGCAGCTTGGTAAGTGAGTCAACTAGCTAGTCAGCGGAGGTGACATGTGACACTCGAAGCTATCCACTCTGAACTCTTTCTCGAACAAAGTGGAAATCAATGGCTATGTGCTTCATTCGTGAGTGGAACACAGGGTTGGAACAAAGATATGTAGCATCAATGTTGTCACAGTAAATTGTTGGTGGGGTGGTGGGCGGAATTAGTAATTCAGTCAGGAGAGACGAAAGCCATACTACTTTAGAGGCAGTGTGAGCCACAACTCTGTATTCTGCTTCAGTCGAGGACCTAGCTACAGAGCGTTGCTTGCGGGAACACCATGAGATAGCATTGGATCCGAGGAAGATAACATAGGCACTAGTTGAGGTGCGGTCATCTTGGTTGCCGGCCCAGTTTGCATCCGAGAATGCATGTAGTGATATAGGTGAGTCACGAGGCAATAGCAGACCGTGACCAATCATACCACGCAGATATCATGACACGTTTCGCAAGGGACCAGTGACCAGTTGTCGGACGTGCATGAATTGTGCAAGTTTGTTCACTGCGAATGCAATGTTAGGACGAGTAAACGACATATATTGTAAAACACCAATTACTTGACGAAACTCAATGGCATCTATGAGAGAGGTTCCATCAATAAGTTTGAGATCATGATCAGTGGAAAGGGGTGTGGTGACCGGCTTGGCATCAAGCATTTTGGAGCGAGATAGAAGATCAATCACATATTTTTGCTGAGAAAGGAACAGGCCAGCCGAGCAGGGTAAGACCTCGACTCTAAGAAAGTAATATAAGTTGCCAAGATCTTTGATTCAGAACCACCGAGAAAGAGTGGTAACAAACTCATTAACATGAGCACCATCACTGCCGGTGACAATAATGTCATCAACGTACACCAACAAAAAAGGAACACAACTCTTAGTATTAAATATGAACAAGGAGGTGTCAGAATGTGAGTTGACAAACCCATTTCGGAGAAGAAGCTGTCGAAATTCATTGTACTACGCTCAAGGCACCTGTTTGAAACCATAGATTGCCTTTTTTAGACAATAGACATGTGACGGGGTAGGCAGGATCCGCAAACCCTGGTGGTTGTGTCATGAATACGTTCTCAACTAAGTGCCCCTGAATGAAAGCATTGATCACGTCAAGTTGGCGAAGTGTCCACCCACGAGACAACGCAATACTTAGTATCACCCGGATTGTAGTGGTTCTAACAACTAGACTGAATGTATCAGTGTAATCGAGACCAGGTCGCTGATGCCTTGGTTATTGGGCGAGCCTTGTACCTTGAAATAGAGCCATCCGGAGACCGTTTTATACGAAACACCCACTTGCACCCTACAACATTATGCAATGCATTTGAAGGAACCAAGTTCCACGTTCCATTGCTAACAAGGGCATCAAACTCCTTAGACATTGCACGTCGCCATTCCAGAATTTTCAAAGCTTGAGATACACACGTGGGCTCAATATGTGCGGAAGGTAGGATGCTAGTTAGGGACAATTTGGAGATAGGTTTGTGGATGTTATTCTTTGCTTGAGTGACCATATGGTGACCGTTATTTGGGGCTACTGAAATGGTCAGGTCTGATATGGTTGGAGTCGGGTCTGGTGTGTTGGTGCTGTTACTGTTGGTGCTTGTTGAGACAGATGCGATGCAGGTGTAAGGTTAATTGCGGGTTGAGACAGGTGTGGTGCAGGTGTAAGGTTAATTGCGGGTTCAGACAGGTGCAGTGCGGGTGTAAGGTCAGTTGCGGGTTAAGGTATGCTTGGTGCTGGAGTATGGTGAGGTGGCTGTGAATGCGTGAGCATAGGAAGCTCAGCTGATGTTGCAGCGACAGACATGTGTGAAGGTGGCGAGGTCACAGCTGTAGCTCGGGAATCCGGGATTGCAAGCCTTGGAGTGATCTCATGTGCAGCCATGGGTGAACGTGTGTGGACGTTTGAGACTGGAACAGTGACACACGGTGAGGCAAGGGACATCCATAATGTACACGTGTCATTGCTAGACCTAGGAAGATTGGTATGTAGTGTTTTGTACGGAAATACTGACTCAACGAAATTGATATGTCTAAATACAAAAACACGATCGGATTCAGGATCTAGACAATGATATGCACTTTGTGACTGAGAATACCCTATGAAAACACAGGCTCTAGAACGAGACTCTAGTTTGTGATTATTGTACTGTCCAATCCATGGATAGCACAGACACCTAAATATACGTAATTTAGAGTACGATGGACACATACCAAAAATTTTCTCAAAGGGAGACACCATGGCAATAGTGGTGTAGGCATCTTATTAATTAAATACACAGCTGTGGTAAACGCAGAGGGCCAGAATGTGAGAGGTAGAGATGCATGAGAGAGAACAGATAATCTAGTCTCAACAATGTGTCGATGACAACGCTCAAAGACACCATTGTGTTCCGGTGTGTGGGGTTGTGAGGTGAAGTGAGAGATGCCATGATGTGCAAGAGTTTTTCTTAAAGCTATATATTCACCACCATTGTCACTATAAAGTGAGATGATGGGGTAGTTAAAAAAAATTTCAACTAGGGTTTTAAAACAACCAAAAACTTCGTGGACATCGGATTTATTTTTTAAAGGATATATCCATATGTATTTTGTAAAGTGATCAATAATTTTAGCACATAATACTTGTAATCATCTTTTGAGATAATTGGAGAGCTCCAAACATCGGAATAGATGATCTCAAGTGGTTTAGAACTAACAACAGTTGAAACTGAAAACGGCAATTTGTGAGTTTTATTGATATGACAAGCACTGCATGAATTGCTAGAATTTCTAGACGAGGCAACAGACAAGACTGAGATGACACTAATTTAGACACTATTTTTAAAGATGGGTGACCTAAGCGATGATGCTAGTCTGGGAGGGAGGCCTTGATACTTGAAAAGGCGATGATGGGGGATTTTCCAAGCTTGGCATGAGATGGCCAATCGTAGACTCCATTCCTAGTCCGTCCTTGCAGGAGTTGCGCCCCCGTGCGAATATCCTTCACAATAAAAGAAGAGGGAGAAAATTCAACAATAACTTGGTTAGAAACACAAAATTGGGAGGTAGATATCAGATTTTGTTTCATTGTAGGCACACATAAGACATCAGATAACAAAAAAGATGAGTTTTTAAAAGGCAAGTGTAAGGAACCAGTGTGTGTGATAGTCAAACCTGAGCCGTCACCAATCATAATGTTATCGGAACCATCATACGAAGAGTGGAGAGATAGATTCTGTAACTCAGCAGTAACATGGTGCGAGGCACTAAAGTCTAGAAGCCATTCCGGTGTAGAGGAGTGTGGTGCTGCATAGTGAGCACGAGGTTGCCAATTTTTGAGCGGCTGATTCACTTAAGGTCGTGGATGAGCTGGTGTGAAGGTGACTGTGGTGTATTGTTTCGCCGTGTGACCCTCTCACCACACAGTTGACAGAAGCCATGGTATGATTTGAACCTGTTGAGTTGGTTTTGTGAGATCGGGGCCTTTATGATGTTGATTTTGGGATGGGGAATTCCCCTGCTTGCTGGTGACATAAGGCTAGTTGGATCCACGATTTATGTTGTAGTTCCTATAATGATGGCCTTGGTGACCGCCAGTGGGTGGCTTGGTGGCATAGTTAGCCATGATAGGGAGCTTGTGAATTTTTTCGGTTTCTTGCTTCAGGACAGCCTTAAAATTAAGGAGTTTTTCATGTAGCTCTTCAAAGGTGATTGTAGAGTCACGCGCGGGAACAACGGCATATATGTCTTTAAACTCATCACCCAGGCCATTTAGAATTTTGACTGTTAAATCTTCAGGATTTTCTAGAGCATCAAGCATGGCCAATTCATCAGCAACACTCTTTGCATGTTGCATAAATTCGATTACAGATTGTATACCTTTTGTGATGTTGGTGAGAACACCTTTGAGATGCATGATGTGTCCTCTGGAGGGTTTCGTATATGTATTAGCAAGTGTCGTCCATGTATCATGTGGGGTTTTAGCGAAAGCAATGAAAGAGATGATAGACGGAGATATGGAGCCAATGATAACATTCAGAAGCAACTGATCTTGCCTGGTCCAGATATGGAAGGCTGGGTTTGGTGTAGTGGTTTCAGCTGTTGTTATGGTGGCTGGTGGGCATGGTTTTTGTCCGTCGACGAATCCCATAAGATCAAAACCAACGAGGAAAGTATGAAATTGGAGTTTCCAAGAGTGGTAGTTTGTTGCCGTAAGTTTCAAAGGTGCTTGAGCAGCAATATTAATGGATATGATGGTGTTTAAGGAGGAGGAAGCATCATGGGATGATGAGGAAGAAGAAATCACAGTAACCGAGTTTGAGGAAGAAAAGATGGTGTTGGTAATGGTTGGATCGTGAACTCTTTTGAGTTAAAGGGCTCTGATACCATGTAGAGAATAATAATTCCTTTGATCTTATTAATCACCTCGGTTACAAAATATATACAAAGACGTGTGTACCAGTGGAAGGAAGTAATTAACTTCTATACAACTCCTATACAATAACCGGAAGGTTTATCATAAAAGAATTAGGTAACACAATAATGACAAGTATTGTTGTTGGAGATAATAACAATGATAACAGTATGGGTTATAAACAAAGTCTTCAGTAAGAGTTATCTTTAATACACACTTCAACTGAGCATGAGGGCCAAGTCTACATTCTAGAGATAAACTAGCTACTCATGATATGTTGTTTTGTAGTCACCGGTGCCTTCAAGAACACTAGCAGTATTGACAATGCTTAAGGTAAATTAAATTTTATGTGTTAAGAGTATTTAAATACTATTATTGAACCATTTTTTATCAGTTTAAGCTTTTAAGTTTGATGGTTACTTACAGCCTGTGATCATGCAGGAATTGTTCTGGTTGCTGTGATGCTTATCACAACAAGCCTGGTTATACTTATTATGCTTGTTGAATGGAAGACAAAGATTTTGAGGATTTTTATTTTCTTTGTCGGTTACATCGGCATTAAGTTTGTTTATTTCTCGGCAGTATTGTACAAATTTGTAGAAGATGCTTATCTTCCATTGGCATTCTCACTTGTCCTGACGATAATTATGTGTAATTGGCATTACATACACAAAATGAGATATGTTTATAAGTTGAAAAACGAGGTTTCTCTTGAGTACATTAAAGATTTGGTTGTAAACCCGCATACTAATCGGGTGCTCGGAATTGGAATATTTTACTCGGAAGTTTCACAAGGCATTCCTCCAATCCTCTCTCACTTTGTATCCAACATACCATCAATTCACTCAGTTCTAGTATTTGTTTCCATCAAGATCATTCCACTTAGCAAGGTGGTATTAGAAGAACGATTCCTGTTCCGAAACATAGATCCAAAAGAGTACAGGATGTTCCGATATGTTGTTAGATACGTATTCAAAGACAAGATCGAGGAACCCGATGAGTTCGAGAGACAGTTGGTCGAAAACTTGATAGAATTCATTCGTCGGGCGGAGAACTGCATGTACGGAATAGGCAATAATTATGGTGAACCTAGCTCTAGCTCTTCTGATACACCACTTCGGGGAGTTGAAGAAGTGGTTAAGTTTGTTCAAAAGGCAAGGAATAATGGTGTTGTCTATCTCTTGGGAGAAGCGTTATGGCTGAACACAATTCATCAGTTTTTAAGAAGTTTGTAGTCAACTATTTCTACCGTTTTCTCGGTAAAAATTTCAGCCAAAAAGAGAAATACTTGACCATTCCACATGAGAGACTTCTTAGGGTTAGAATGACATACGAAATATGAAAGGCCAAGAGCTTATGACATACATTACAAATGGGATAATATTAAGAGAAAAGAGCACTAGACATCATTAATCGGTGGGTGGAGTCCCAAAAGGCCATTCACTTTTTAAATTGTTCCAAAATCACTATTTTGATAAAACATTGTTCGACATCAATCTTTCTGTTAAAATCTAACAAAATTCGTTTTCTATCATGGGCAAAAAAAAAAAAAAAAAAAATTCAAGTTTTTAGTGAGAGGTCGACGACTTTGATGAGAAGCAGAGTCTATACTGTGCTGCGTACAAGCAAGATCACAAGAAACTCACGTTGTATTTCAAGTCAGTTGATGTTCTCATTCCATCTCTTACAAATTACAATTTAGTTGTCTGTTTCAACAATCTCATATAATGTTCAAAATTTTTATTCCAATTTTGTGAAAACCAGGTACATCTTGTAGTATATTGAAGTGGGGTTATTTCAAATTGTTGTCTGTGTTTTTCTTCCTTGTACTGCTTGTTAATGATTGCTCTGCTGTTGATTTTAATGTAATTTTGAACTAAATAATGCAATTTTTTTTTTATTTGAATCAAATCAAGACAGTTTTCTGATTGGTTATAGACTTTTGTAATTTCATTATAAGAAAATGTGGTTGCAGTTGCAGATTCTGGATTGGATCCAAATTCGACTTGGTTTCTAGTTCTAGTGGTGAGGTTTGAAAAAGTGAAATTGGATAATAAAGCAGATCAAGTGAATAAATCAAAGGAGGGTGTTGTTGTTCATGTTGAGAAGATTTCAACAAGGACAATTCTAGTAATAACGAATCTGGTTTGAAAGGATCCGAAGATGTGCAAAAGGGTAGTGATGATTCGAACAAGGAATCGAAAGCTAAGGAGGGGATCCCCAAGAAAGAAAATTCAAGTGATGAGGTGAAATCTAAGGATGTGCATAAAGAGAGTGGCAATATAGAAGTTTCAGATCCATCAAGGAAGGAGGGAACCCGGATCGAGCAAGGGATCGCATGGCTTTATTGAAGAAACATAAAGAAAATAAAAGAAATATTTTTGAATTAAAAATCATATAAGCAAGTTATGACATAAGAAAATGGACTTATAACGGATTATAACATAATCAAACGAATTTCAAACAATTAATGGCTAAAGTGACAGCAATTGAAACTTTCTTTCTATAAAATGGCTAATTTGAGCCATTTTGAAAAATTAATATCCATTTAGGGACTATCTCACCAAATCAGTAGCTTTAGAAATCACTAACCCTAATATTAAAATAAGGGAAAATTTAATTTGGGTTCACAAGGATTAACTTTTAATTCATTTTATATTCATCTTTTAAAGATATATTTACACGTGGCAACAACAAAATGGATTTATAAGATTTGTTTTTCATTAATTTTTTTTTTTTTTTACTCAAATCAGCTGTCTAAAAATAGTGTCCCAATTTGTGTCTAATAAACCAAATTGAGGCATGTGTCTATATTTAATTATTTATTTTCAACTTCTTTCATAAATGTAGACACATGTCCCAATTTGATTGGTTAGACACAAATTAAGACACTATTTTTAAACAGTTGATTTGAGTCTTATTTCTTTTTCGGACAAGGATTTGAACAGTTGATTTGAGTTCTATTTCTTTTTTAGACAAGGATCCTCTGCTGAACTGAGTTCTGAAGGATCAATTGACAAGTGTCTTTTAAAATAACGTGTGGTCAGGATTTACTCTTATTATTTGTCTCTCTAACTAAAACCAATACTACATCGTTTTATAAGTCTATACACCAAAACCTAAAAAAAATACATAGTTAAATTCTCAAAACTGGAATTTATCGGTCTTCATTTTTTTTAAAACTGTATCATCTTCATCTTCTTCCCATTCCACCAATGGATGAAATAAATCTATATTTCTTCTCTTCTATCTTCGAATCTCGAATAACTAAAACAAACTACCTCTCCTCCTAAAATATATTTGGGTTATGATTTCATAAAAAAAATAAAAAAATTCTGAAGCCTCCGTTCCAAATTGTCCTATTGTGTGTATTCCTTTTTTTTTTTAATTTTTTTTTATTTTTTATTTATTTTTTTATTTTAAAGATCTGTTCACCTAAATCTCTCTCTCTCTAAATCACAATAAATCTCTATTTCTTCTTCTCTAAGGGAATTCTTTTGGGTTCTGATTTTACATGCTGATTTTATTAGTTTTTTTTTTTTTTTTTTTTTTTTCTTCTATAAAATGAATATAATGTCTAAATCATATAGTAGATTGATCCAATTCCTAGTGAGTCTGCTGTTGGTTAATGTTTTTTTTTTTTTTTCTCTGTTGCTAATTATTCAGGGGTTTAAATAAACCAATGAATATGCTGTTGAAACTTGAAATCATAAACGTTTGAGTTTTGACTTAGGAAATTCTGGAAGTGAAAGTGAAAGTGGGTAGGGACCAATTTTGAAGTGGTGAAAAGCCTGGTTTTCAACCCAGCAAGAAGAATTGAAGAGCAAAATTGAAGTCCAAGTCAAAAAATGGAACTTGAATCAACCCACAATAATTAAAATTTTGTTGAAGGATTTAATGGATTTTCAAAAGCTTAAATTTGTAGGAACTTTTTTTTATTTTTATTTTTTATTTTTAATCTGGTCACTGGACTTTCCCATATGAATGTGTAAAGTTTAAGTTTGAGGTGATGTTTGGGATTAAATAAATTTTGTTATAAAACGCCAAAAAGGTGTAGTTGGGTATTAAAAATTGGGAATAAAATGATAAGAATTAATCTTGGCCATCCAATTTTAAAAAGGACACTTATTAATCGATCTTTCAAAGCTCAATAGTCAATACAGCTCAACATAGAAGAAGTTCAGCAGAGGATCCTTGTCCTTATTTTTCAGTCATCTAAACTTTCCTAGTTGCTATCATTGTTATTTTATCTTCATAAGAAAAAATCTATTTTTTGTTGTGATTTTGGTAATTTTTTTTTCAAAATTTATGCTCTTTACAGTTTTCTTGTGATATTTTTAGCAAATTTGTTTCATTATTTTTTCTACTTTGAACATTTTTCTATAAGCTCAGAAGGAAGAAGGACAAAAAAAAAATAAAAAAATTAATAATAATAAATAAAAAAAAAAGATAAAAAATTTTCTGAATGCAAGTGGTGCAGAAGATCCAAAATGCATACCAATTTTGTAAATTTTACGTACCTTGGTTCCTCAAATATTGAATTGAATTAATTCCACCGTGTGCACAGTCCAGTCCATAAATCACATAATATAAAGTAGAAAAAAAACTTTCATTGGTACTAAACACACAAATAGATACATTCAAATTAGGGATGGCAATTTGACCTATATTCAAGGGCACCCGCTTGAACCTGACCCTGTGGGGTCGGTTTTGAGTGGTGAATTTATGACCCGTGAACCCGTATAAATAAAAACTCAGCGGGTTCGGGTGCGGGTATAGGTTAGGAAAACCAACCCGTGGGTGAACCCGCGAACTCGTATAAATGAAAATTTTATAATATTTATTATTTAAAATATTATAAATTTAAACTCCAATTGAACCTTTTTAACCATATAAAGAATAAAATATAAAAACTTCACTCATTCTAAGTTTGAGAATTACAATTCTCAACTCTCGTTTATATATAGCTAATGGTATGTTACACTTGATGGTTTTACTCATGAAACATTGTGCTTGCGTATTTGTTTTGTCTTTGGAGATCCATTTAGAGTTTTACTTTGTAGTGCTTTATATTATTGTATTTGTAATTCTCCATAATATAGATAAATAAAGGGAGTTCTGTATTGTATATGTAAGAAAAATATAAAAAATATAATTAAATATTAAATATTTATAAATTAATATATTTTGCGGGTTGGTGGGTGTGACCTGTGAACCCGTATAAACTCATGGGTAAAACCCGAACCCGTTTATTTTCACCGGTTCATGGGCAGGCATGGGTAAGAAAAATTTTCGTGGGTGCGGGTTTGAATTTTGTAAAACCTGCCCAAACCCAACCCGTTACCATCCCTAATTCAAATACATATATAGAAATAGAGAATCAGAACCCAGGAGCTTTTACAATAATCAAATTAAAGACCGAGTTATCAAATCAGTTGAGGATTTGGAAGGTTCGATGGAAAATTTGAAATTCTTTTGCATAGGAAAGCTGTTTGGCTCACAAAGGAAAAAAAAAAAAATATATATATATATATATATATATACAAATAAAGAAACAAGGGATTGAGCTGGAGTTTGTAAGGTAAGAAAGAAGAAGATATGTAGAGAAAACAATTAGGGTTGAAAAGATATTAAGGTTAATTGCTACGTGTCACCTAATCTTCAAAAGATGAGTATAGAACAGATCAGTAAGAGATTATGATCATTAGTTCACCTGGACTCTAACTTATTATAAATCCATAAATTTCCCGTTGTTGTTATCCATAATTGATGGAGCAAAAAAATTGATGCAAACAAAAGTCGATAGATAGTCGTGGATAACAGATTCAAATCCGTTGAGCCACGCACAAGTATCAAAATTTGTTGACCCTTTTTGAAATTCTCTTAAGCAATTATAGTGTAAATATACCTAGAAGAGAGAAGGGGGTGGGGGTGTGAATAGGTATAGGTTCAAATTCTTCCAAACTCTTTTCTCAACATAACAATGATGTGCACACTTGGTGTGTCTATCAAATGGATTGCTTTAATCAACACAATTAGAGTTCAATATACAGCTGATGCAATCAATACAAGTTATGGAAGTAAAGAAACGTAAAACAAAACTTGAAACAAGTGTTTTTACGTGGTAAACCTCCGAAGAGGAAACATCCACGGGTTGATACCACAACTACCAGCAAACCGTAATTCACTATGACGAAAAAGAGATAAACACTTAAAGGCAATCAACACATTATACACTCCTCAAACTATCAACTCTTAATCTACCTTCGGGTCTAGTGAGTGATCACTTTGCCACAACTTTCTAACCGAGACAAATCACTTGTCTCTTGAAAGCCACTCCCTAACCTAGACTAACCACAAGTCTCTAGGGAGATTTCCTTGTTCGGACTTAGTTGAAGCCTAGCTTCTTGCCAAGACTTCCTTGTTTAGTTATTCCTAGCCCCTTGCTCTTAACTAATACTTCCTTGCTTGGTTAATCGGACCACATGTCCTAACCAAGTCTTCCTTGCGTGGATTTACTTAGAGTCTCACACTCTTTGCCAAGACTTCCTTGCTCTATGTTGAAGAATCACTCAATAACAAGAGACTTCACACCTTTTACAAGGCAAATGATCTAAGTGATGCAGATGATGTAAACACAATCAAATAGAGTAAGTATATCACACAAACTCTATAAATATGCAATTATATAACTAGAATATGCTTTCAACACTCAATCACAAAGTTATCTAGAAATCCAAGCATGTGAATCAATAAGAACTAGTTTAGAATGTTTAATATCACAATAAAAAATCCTAGTTCTTAGATCATGAAACTAAACCTAGAAATCAACAATCAAGCTCATCATACAAAACATTTCTAGAAACAATTTCATGTGAATCAAGTTTAGCTTTCAAATATGTTCAATCAAAATAACAAAGTGCTATAACTCAAAAATCATTCAAACAAGTCTAAAATTAGAATCAAAATCATTCTAAACATTTTTCATCAATCAAGTAATAAGATCCATCAAGTTGATCATAAGAAAAATGGAGAGAAGATGATTCACATACAAAAGATGAACCACGAATTGAAGATCAGATTTATCCAAATAATCTAGACATCATTTGACCTTAACAAGGCTTAGGACTTGTTCCTCTCTTCATGACTAACGATTTTAGTTTTTAAATCACTTAATTCGGAGTTGAAATGAGAGAAATATGACAAAAACAAAATTGGTAAAGTTGTGAGAGAGTTTACACGGGATTTGAAATATATAGAGAGGGAAACCAATTAGAGAAGATGAAGGGCAAAATGGTAAAAGAGTTACCATCTCTCATGCTTCCTATGGAGGCTCATGGCCACCACGGGGAGGCAGAGAGGTGTCTCTCCCATGGTGGCCACGCGCTTCCACGGGAGAGAAGGTGGTTGGCCCTTCGCCACCTCTTTTCTCCTTCGCTCCCTTCACACAACTCTTACGTTCTTCGACCATTCTTTTACCTTTGAACTCTGAATTTGAATTCGAATTCGAATTCGCTTTCAGATTATGAATCATAACTCAATTATGCACAAGAACGGCTACAAATCTTTTGTCAAAGTTTGTCAACAAAAAACAAGATCACATAAGTATGTCATTTCCTAGAGATAGTCCTAAAATATGCATTTCTACAATGTTTGTCAATATGAGACTAACGCATGTGCATACTTCAACAAGTGTGTGAATGTGTTATTTCAAATGAAGCACAATGATGTAGGGACACATATGAGTGTAATGTATGTGTGTGCGGTTAGCGTAACAATGCAGGGACACAAATGTATGAATTATGTATGTGTGCACTTACGCCTTGCAAGAGGAAGACGTATCTTGATACCTTAGCATCCAACTAAGCGTTTTTCCTCTTGAAGACGATATTTGTAGGAGAATTTGCTTTTCTCCTTTGAAGCTCCTTTCACCTAAGAAACACATAAGCAACTAATTATTACAAATAAAGAGAGTTTTTCAATGGAATCAAGGTAATACAAATCTAAAACCTTACACTTTTTTCGAAGCTTTTTTTGTTATTAGTAGGATTCGAGCCGCTGAATTGAGAGTCAGTTGTCCAAACCCCATGCTCGTCCTTCTACCAGTTGAGCTACGCCTATGTGGACAAATTTTAGTCTAATTAAAGTTACTAAATACCAAAAAAAAATAAATAAATAAATAAATAAAAAAATTTAAACACACTACATACCAGTTTTACTAGATACTAACATTACTTTTGCAACAACCCTAAAACATTTTTTTCGATATCATTAAAGTAACAAAGATTTAAGTTTTTAAATTGTTTTAAACTTGTGCTTTTTTTTTTTTTGTCAGTGTTGAATCTTAAAAGTTTTGGTATGCTGGGGTTTGCTGGGTTTCTCCGTTTGGCAGCTCTTGTTGGTGCTTTTCTTTGTACTGGGTCTTTGTGTGTTCTCTTCATTGTTTTCAGGCTTGTTTTTATTGCTTTTTTTTTTTTAGGTGTCTTTGGGCATGCTAGTCCTTTGTTTTCTGTGTTGTCTTTGGCCTTTGGGTCTATTGAACAAAATCTTGTTAAAAAAAAAAAAATGTTTAGTGGAAAATTGCAAAGTTTGGTTAATTTCATTGTCTTAATTAAATTCATTGATTAACACATATAATAGTGGAAATTGCCATAAATGATCCAAATATATTATTGATTTTTGTTTTAAATCTTTCCCCATATAATTATTGTTTTAACCATACATATTAATTTCTTTCACCAAATAACCATTCAATTGCATTATTACCCCTCTTTACCATATTATTGATTTTTGTTTTAAATCTTTCCCCATATTATTATTGTTTTAACCATACATATTAATTTCTTTCACCAAATAACCATTCAATTGCATTATTACCCCTTCTTTACAATATCTTGAACCTCTCTCTCTCTCTCTCTCTCTCTCTCTCTCTCCATTTTCCCTCTACAGTCAAAACCTACTACACAAAATCCTCATTTTGATCGAATTGTTGTCAAACAACGTTTTCTTACTGAGAAATCGACGGAAATATTTGCTAGAAATAAACGAAAAAGACGGAATAAGATATAGTTGATTTTGTACTTGAAAACTTTTCCAACCTAGTTCAAGGTACTTAATTTTCGCATTTTTAATTGAATTTTTGCGTTTTTAAGATGTAGTTGATTTATGTTGATGGGTTTACTTCCAATTATCAAAAACTTGAAGTTTTTGGTGGACAAAATTGTTGAATTTTTTTTTCGAGATTTTTTCATGAACCCGTAGTGTGTCACGTTGGAAAGTAAAACACACCTGGCATGTGATTCACTTTCCAACATGACACACACATTATGTGTTGGAAAGTTGGCTGTTTCACTTTAAGTGAAATATATCAGAAGATGTGTCACTTAAAGTGAAACATTTTCTGATGTTTCATATCTTCACTTTTAGTTTTCTAAAGTGAAATGTATCCAAATGTTTCACTTAAAGTGAAACATTTTTCTGTTTCGAAAGTGAAATAGATGATGTTTCACTTTCCAGATGATTCACTTTAGGTGAAACATATTTCATTCTCTAAATGAAACTTATGTTTTGTAAGTGAAATAAATTTCAGATGTTTCACTTTAGGTGAAACATATTTCATTCTCTAAATGAAACTTATGTTTTGAAAGTGAAATAAATTTCAGATGTTTCACTTTAAGTGAAACATTTGAAAGTGAAACATTTGAAAGTAAAACATTTGAAAGTTAAACATAGAAAGTTTGAAATGTTATTTCACTTTCACATGTGAAACACCGTGTTGTTTCACTTTCGAAAGTGAAACATCATTTTCTTCACTTATTATATTGTTCATGTGTTACGCTAATATTGTTTACTTTGGACATGTTTCAAAATAAGATGTTTCACATATGAGATTTTTCATTCTTGAAAAGTGAAATAACATGTGTTTCACTCACTTTCAAAATGAAACATCTCATCTGTTTTAAATTTAGGGTAATTTAGACTTTGTACCCTTAACAATACTAAAAATAATAATTGGAAAAAAATTGGTTAAAAACAATGAAACGAAAATATGGTGTGTCTAAAACAACCGGGGGGGGTGTGAATGAGTTGTTAATCCGATTATTACCATCTTTTTCGGATTAGTCAATATTCAAAAAATAAACCCAATTCAACAAACAATAAAATCAAGTATAAAGTGCGAAAATTAAAGGACACTTGATTTTTACATGAAAACCTTCAACAAGGAAAAACCACGAGCTATTATGCTAGCCACACACGGTCCTCGAATCCATTACTTGTAATGATATTTACAACCTAGGTTGCCCTCAATCATTCTTGGTCACTAACCTACCACTACTACCCTGTGGGCCTTTAATAGCGAACCTAGACCCACTTGCTTGTGCACTAAGCAACTTAGTCACAAGACTTAATTCTCAATGAAGAGATCAACAACCTATGTGAATATTATGAAATATCCAAAATGCAATTAATGCTTGGCTACACTAAATGCTTATCTAGAGATTAAATGATGTCAATAAAATCGATCCTAGATATCATATTGCTATATGTCATGGCATACAACTTAGCTATGAAAAGGATAACCAATCCTAGATACAATAGCTATCACAAACAATCTCAATCAACCAATGAAATAAACTAGCTAGATGTTATATAAACTTGAAATCCTAGCTATCACAATACAACAACTCAATTAATCAACACATAATCTCAATCTTGTATATAAAATCTAATTAATATATATGCATACAAGTAATAAATAAGATTTCTTGTTAAGTAAGACACTAAAATGGATGAAATTAGTGAACAACTTATCAAGTCATGTGTGTTGAATAAGACCCATATATAGATACATCCTAGATGATGCTAGATGAAGTTTGATGCACATGGAAATGAATATGTGTAATCAAAGGTGAGTTCTTAGATGATTTTCTCTCTTGGAAAATACTCTAAGTTAAAAATATGATTTTGAACTCTTTGAAACTAACCTAAAGACAAAGTGGCACTTATATATGATGTCTCTACAAAGCAACACCGATTTGATAATTTTTAAAAACCAAACCTTGTTATAACCACTATGCGTACCGCGGTATGAGCAAGTGTCTGCGCCGCAGTATGCAAAGCGTGAAGGCTTTGGAGACTGCTACTGTGGAGACCGCCCTAGAGGCATATGTCTCAGCCGCGGAATGTACGGCGTAAAACAGCAGACCTTGCACCTAACTTGGACTGCAGCCCATGCAAGTGTACCAGAAGCGGTACAGGCAGCGGTGAAGAGAAAAAGTTCTCTTTTTAAATTATCAATTCACACTTAGTCTACACATGCAAGATGTGCAAGTGTAAAATATGAAGAGAAGGCACACAAGATCAATGAATACATATGCAAGCATGAGAAGTGTGTGTGTGTGTGTGTGTGCAACTAAGTCTCTTCGATGTAAATTAAGCACAAGTGATTTACCTTTGAAGTGCTTAGCATCTTAAGGTCTTGAGAGGGTCTTTTGTTAAGCTTGATCACCAATAATTAAATGCCTAAGCTACCTTACATTTCAAACCCCAAATGTGGTTTGTCACCGAAATAAGGCAATCAAACTTGAGGAATTTACAAACAATATTTCACATGATGAAATGGTTAGTTTTGATATATAGCTACAAAATTATGATATATTTTTACACAATTCTTGATGGGTCTTTTCACTCATTTGTGAAATATAACAACAAACTAGAGAATAAGCCAATGAACCGGTACAAATACAAACTTAAGTACTAAAACAAATAAGTTTAATTGAAATCAAATAATATAATTTTTCCAAAATGTAATGTGATTCACATGTTGCATGTGAATTATTCTATTCGTGGATATACTTCTAACAAAACCTAGAGTTTGTTAGGGTGTTGGCTTGTATTCCCAAATGAACCTAATATTAACCAAACGGGACTTAACTGATGTGAAAGAGGAAACTTTCTGAAGACATGTAATGTGTGGAAGCTAGTGTTCTTGTTTAGGGAAGATTTGGTAGCTTGAATGAAGATTCACTGGAAAAGGGAAATCCAGGAAGAACCGCGACCAAGACAAAGTTCTTGTATAGGCACAAGGAGCGGTCGATTCCAATGAGTTCAGCGCGGTGTGGAGTACAGTAGATGCAAGAGACGTAAACTATAATATTCTGAGAGGTTGTTTTCAGGAGGTATTTTACGATACAGGGCATAGGCTACAGACCACGACCCAAACCGTGGTAATGGCAAACGTTGCATGAAACAAGAAAACATGCAAAATAAAAAATCTTTTGTTAAAAAGGAAAGGAGTTTCTCTTTGTGTTAATCATGAAAGTCTTTAGCGTAAAAAGGTAGGAATTTGCGTTGATCAGGAAGACTTGTGCGTATAGGAGAAGGCTTTCTTGTTGGTATTAAACTTCTCCAGTACTCTAGTATAAATACATGTAATCATTGTTTATTGAGTGTGGAGCCAAAAGAAACACCTGTAACATTAGAGTGGGTTTGATCTGGAGGAAAGAGCCAATGGGAATATCTGGGGAGGGATCCAGGGAATATCTGATATCGAGGCGAAAGACCCATGGGTGATATTCAGGGGTGACCTAGGGGGATATTAGAGGGTGCACTCGAGGATGACCCTATTAGCATTTCGAGCTGAGAGCTAGGATGTAAGCTCGGTTGTGAGCTTGGGGACTCGATAAGACTCGATTGTTTGGGGTTTGGGATTTAGAGAGAGAACCTAGAGTGTATGGTTATACAAATTTACTACATATTGGATATTTTCTCTGTCGTCTTGACAGCCCATGGTTTTTTTTTTTTCTCTAATTTAGGTTTGCACGAATATCTTGTGTTCATGTGTGATTGGTTTATTTTCTCTGATCTTATGTTTTCTACTAGTAAATATTATTTGTCACATTGGTGATTGTTACGCTTGCGCTCTTGTGTTCATCGACTTTTCCCAACAACTAGTACATTAGTAGTGTCGGTGTTTGCTAACAACTAGTATCAAAGCCTTGGTTGGCGATAGCGGTTTCAAATCTCTACTGGATATCGTATGGAATACTTGGTGGTATTAGGATACCTATTCATGGTTTCCTAGTATGGGTTTAACAAAGGAGATACGTTTTGAAAGCGGTTACAAACTCGATGGGGTGAGGGTTTGATGGAAGAGAATTTTGGCTTGTGGTGGCAAGTACAAGTCATAGAGATCCAATTTGGGTTAAATAGGATGAAAAATAAATTCTAGAAACTCGTAGACTCTGGTGTGTTGTTGAGCTGATTCGACAAAGAGCTTCAAATGTTGCTAGCAGCAAATTTTTCACCGGATTGGGTGCTGCAAGGGTGTCTTTATCCTATTCATGGTTTCCTAGTATGGGTTTAACAAAGGAGATACGTTTTGAAAGCGGTTACAAACTCGATGGGGTGAGGGTTTGATGGAAGAGAATTTTGGCTTGTGGTGGCAAGTACAAGTCATAGAGATCCAATTTGGGTTAAATAGGATGAAAAATAAATTCTAGAAACTCGTAGACTCTGGTGTGTTGTTGAGCTGATTCGACAAAGAGCTTCAAATGTTGCTAGCAGCAAATTTTTCACCGGATTGGGTGCTGCAAGGGTGTCTTTATCCTTTTGGCAAGTTTTTCCACTTTCATGGAGATGATATGTTGCTGCTAGTGGGTCCACAAATTTGTACATGAGCATTGGTCAAAATATTATGCAAGGTGTGTGGTGGACAAGGATATCAATAGTTGATGAACTCCATGAAAATCTGATGTGAGGACTTGCACCACAATTTTAGCAACTTGTTTCGACATGTGCTAGAAAAAGAAATCTTATGATGGTTCGTTCCTAAGTGGTTATACATTGTGGTGAGGTATCATGATTCTCAGTATAGAGAGTCGTGGTTATGGACAAAGGTGCTAGGAATTCTCGCCAAATGTGAAAATTGTTTTGTTTTTGGTATGTATTCTCAAGTGAACCCAATGTTAACCAAACGAGACTCTATTGATGTGAAAGAGAAAATTTCCTAAAGACAAAGGTACAGTGTGGAAGTCGGTTTTCTTGTTTAGGGAATATTTGGAAGCTTAAAGATTCGCTAGAAAAATGAAATCCAAGAAGAATCGCGGTGTAGACAGCGTCTAAGACAAAATGATTAGCCCGTAGCACAAGAAGCGGTCGATTCCAGTGTGTTCAGCATTGTGTGAAGCGCTGCAAAGGTAAAAGATGCAAACCGCAGTATTCTGAATGGTCATTCCAGAAGGTATTCTGAGATACAGGGCGCGAGTTGCAGACCACGGCCTAGACCTTAGTAATAACAAAGTTGCGTGAAACAGGAAAATGTGTAGAACAAGAAATCTTTTGTGGAAAAGGAAATGAGTTTCTTTTTGTGCTGAACAAGAAAGTCTTGAGCGTAAAAAGGTAAGACTTTACATGGATCAAGAATGCTTATACGTGTATGAGAAGGTTTTCTTGTTGGTTTTAAACTTCGCTAGTACTCTAGTATAAATACATGTAATATTGTTTTATTGAGTATGGATGAAAATAGTTACAAGGTTATACTAAACAACCTAGGGGGGGTGAATAGGTTGACACACTAGTTTTAAAAACTCTTTCGTGACTTATGTCAAAATCTTGGTGAGCATACAAATTAACCTTTAACATGATTGTTATGAGAAAACAATTAACACATGTATGCTCAATTTACCACCTTTAGTCTACAAAATATATACCAATAAACAATGTATCTCATATTCAAGTATATTCAATGAAAAGCAAATTCCACAAGTTGTAATTTAAATATTACAATGTAATTACACTATGTAGAACTATACAACTTGATATAGAATATTACAAGATACAATGTTCAAACACTTACAATATACAAAAGACAAGAGTTGATTCAACCAATAATGTGTGCATCTCTTTCTTTACCAATAACTTGTTTACAAAGATGTGAGAAAATGAAGATCTTAAATAAGTTATATTAATCATACATACAAATGTAAAGAGATAAAGATAGAAACATTTGACACATTGATTTTTACGTGGTAAACCTCTGAAGAGAAAACGTCTGCGGGTTGAATCCACAACCACCGGCAAAGCAATTCACTATGACGAAAAGGACTTACACACTCAAGGCTATCAACTCATGATATCCACCATAAGCTATCAAATCCTAGTCTACCCTCAGGCCTAGTGAACCACCTAGCCTACTTCCTATCCGAGATGTGTCCTAAACCTCTAGGAAGCAACTTCCTATCCAAGATGCTCACATTTCTAGGAAGATTCCCTTACCTAGCTATCTAGATCACAAATGATCCTAGTCAACTATTCGGAGTACAAAACTCATAGATAAGAATTTTGCTTAGTTATATGGATCCTCTTGATCCTAACTAAGACTTCTTACTTGGCTATCCGGAACACTTCCCTAGCCAAGTCTTCTTGCTCAAATTAAGGCTTCACTCACCTTAACAAGAGACTTCCACCTTTTGCAAGGCTAATGATCTAAGTGATGCAAATGATGCAAGCACATTCAACATAAGACATATGATCAATATGAACTATGGAAACTAGAATTAGACAATGAGCACACAATGTATGAAATTCTAGTTTAACAATCCAAGTGATGCATGATGGGAAGGTTTTTGCCTTTATAAAACCATCTATCAAAACAATTTATAAAACCTATGCGATGCGTTCACAAGTATAAATACGAGTAAAGCGGTAAGCACGGGTGTCGTCCACTGAGATCGGGATAGCGATGATAAAATTAGGATTAATAGAACTAGTGAGCACAAAAGTAATATATATGGTAGGTGAAAATATAATATAAACTAAACTAAGAATGCAATCTAAATGGAATGGTAATGGAGTGATGAATGTATGATGATGGAACTATGGAGTTGATGGACTCGTAAGCAAATGTTGGGGTAATTGCAACAAACTCTCAATTAAGCATGTAATGACAAATGTAACCAACCTATGGTGTATAGTGTTGGCTATGTATCATTAGCAAGGGGTCAACATACGGTGTATAGCGAAAACCCCAGACTAGCAATTAATCCCTCATAAGCAACCAACAATGGCTAGTTGCTCAATTGGGATTCTAACCATGAGGCTCATCTATCTAACTATGGCTCAACCTATTTCTAACGTAGCTATCCTAGGGTGTATAGTGATGACTTCCAATTCCTTCACAAGTGGCTGACCTAGGGTGTATAATGAAGGCCACCCGTTTGAGATCAGATGAGGCTCGAGGTTATTCAACCAGATTCTACGCAAATGTTAATTCTTGCAAAATCACTAAAGTAGCCAACCTAGGGTGTATAAAGAAGGCTTTTAATCCTCTCACAAGTGCCGACTTAGGGTGTATAGAGCCGGACACCTGTTCGAGGTTAGATTTCGGGCACGGTTTGTAGAGCCAGATTTCTGAAAATCCTTCCATTCAATAGAGCATTAGACAACCTAATTGCTTACTCAAGTAATCCAAATTAACATGCTAAAAGGGTGTATCCAAGCAAATCAGTAATGGAAATCAATTCAAGCAATGGAATAAAACATAGAGATAGATTAAATATAAAACATAGAGTTTATTTACAAAGCCTAAATATCCATCAAACAAATAACATCAACCCCATAGTGGGGTGTTTTAGCTACTCATGTTCATTACAACAAATACAAAACTAAGAGAGAGATTGAGAGGAAACCCTTGAAGAGCTCTCCTTCTCTGAAGCTTTGATCCAAATCTCCTAGTTGCCTTTGAGTTGAGTAGAGATGATTTGGGTGAAAGGGAGAAGTGTTTATAAAGCTAAATTACAAGAAAAATATGAAAATATATGTATGGGAGGATGCCTTGGTTCGTTCCTATCCTTTTCTATTTATAGAGGACACAAAATTAGGTTCAAAATGCTGAAAAACAAAAGCTGTAGCTTACAGAGTGCGGGTGGAGTGCAGTTCAATGACCCGCACTCTAACGCTAGAATTCCCACGCTGGAACGTAGAGTGCGGGTCAAGTGCGGGTCAAGTGCGGTTCAAGGACCTGCACTTACCCGCATTTTATCATATTTTCACAATTTCAGCTCTCGGATTTCTCATAAAGTGCAAGTGGAGTGCGGTTCAAGGACCCGCACTCCAACACTGGAATTCCCATGCTAGAAAGTGTAGAGTGTGGGTGGAGTGCGGGCAATTGCACTTTATACCTAGCATGTCTGAATTTACTGCTTTTCATCTCCAACACCTGAATTACGTCTGTTGCCTGCAATTAGCACAAATGAGCCTATTAGACATAAAATATACATAAAAACATATGAGAACTAGACAAAGGATACATAATTGACGACCTAAATATACGACATATTTGGCACGATCAAACACCCCCAAACCAAACATTTGCTTGTCCTCGAACAAACTCAAAACAAAATAAATAAGACGCACTAACAAGTTGACTGGAATGAAAAACTTCCTAGACACCTAAGCAAAAATTTCAAAAAGGCCGCAAGTCCAACTAGTGATGTGATACAAAAATGTGTGATTGAGAGGAATAAACATATGCACATGATCTAGAGCAACTTGGAGATACCAAAAGGAAACTCGCACGAAAATGAATCCCATACCTAAAGGTACTCATGCATCAAGGACTACTCGCTTCCACACATTGGGAGTAATTCGCTTCAATTCTAAAGCTCATGTGGATTCTCTCTTTTCTTTCCGCTCAAAGTCCTAGGTTCACACATGCTAGGTATGCAAAAATAGAGTTTATGCATAGGAGTCTAATGCATTGCATACAATATATCATTGAAAAACCGCTAATATTTTATGAACTAGCCTAAGAACGGAATCAAATGCTATGGATGTGGAAGATTATGCTTCAACAAACATTC
This sequence comes from Acer negundo, assembly GCA_035582765.1. NCBI lineage: Eukaryota > Viridiplantae > Streptophyta > Magnoliopsida > Sapindales > Sapindaceae > Acer > Acer negundo. The sequence goes on from CM069242.1 coordinate 18,694,001, forward strand.
CCAATCTAGACTTATTATGGATCAAATAGGGATTTTCCATTGGTTATAGCGTGGTTATGGGGTTTAATGAGGTGAGACAAAAAATATGGAAATTTGGAGTTCAAAATCACCAATCATGCTAGAATATATCCATACACCCATACAATGCTCTTTTTCTTCATTGATCACTCACACGCTAGCGTCTAGGTATTCGTTTTACCCACATTTATGCTTCCAATGCTATACAACACATTTTGAGTATTTAGCATAACACAATTCAAGCATATTTTTCTTTTTCTCATTTTCTTTTCATTTGAGTTGCACAATTCCCCTTTTCTTTGGCAATTGGGGCTCACAAGTACGATTTTTGGTACTTTTACATTTCTAGCCCCTTCATTAACACATTTTCACAGATTTTTTCTTTGTACACGCTATTTGACCATTTAGAGCTTAACTACTTTCATTACCACCATTAGACATCCTAACATGATTAGTACAAAGGTAGGCATGTGTTTAGGCTCTGAGGTATATGGTTGTACGTGGTACCAAATGAAAGAGTAGTGTTTGGCCTCAAGTTTGGCTTTGGAGCACACATTACAGATTGGAACGTGTTTAGGCTATTGTAGGTATTTAAGTGCACACACATTGCCTAATATCATTTCCACAACCATCTAAAAAGGGAATGAAAGCATCCATCACACACTTCACAATATGATATGCAAGTCCTATGGCATGTGACATATATGACGAGAAAAGTGTTTAAGAATGATCAATAATAACACTCAAAATACACACTTTGAATACTTGTGTTTGTGATCTCACGAGAATCTCCACTATTAGAACTAAGCATGGAAACATTGAGTCCCCTCAACTTAACACCAAAGGATGGGACAAACCCATGAAAGTGCAAGCATGACCCTAAGGTGGCACCAAGCTACATCAAAAGATTAAAACGCATAAAAAGAACTCGCCAAAAGCACACACTAAAGGAATCACATCCCAACTAATCAAAGCTCAATATTTTTGGCCAAGCGACAAATTGAAAAAAAAAGACACAAAAAGACTCAAAGACTCAAAACACAGAAGACAACTCAAAATGGCGTCTAACATTATCCTCAATGTTGAAGACATGAGAGTCCGGCCTAGCGGAGCGCACCTAACATGACTCAAAACATAAAATAAAATAAGAACACAATGCGAAAGACCAACTCAACATGGAGGATAAAGTTCCAAAAAAAACTGGTGACTTTTGAAATTGACCTATGTCCACTCTTTAGTGTATATTTTCAAAAATACTCAATAAAATTTTTCAAATTTTGGCACGGAAAAATATACATGCAAATGTACACTTTTCATTTAGAAATTATTTCAAAAATAAAATTGGAAAAGTGTGTAAACATATGTCAAAGATGGTTCACGTGCAGAATTTCAAAACAGGTCATTGCCTATGACCTTTGGTCGAAAAAATATTCATAACTTTTGAACCCCCACCCAGAATTTTACGTTATTTATACCGTTAGAACCGTATTGAAAAATCGAAGAATACAGTTTGGGTGAAATAATTTATTTCCTCACCAATAAGTACAGTTTTCATGAAACATTTTCCTCCGAAATTTCAAAACATGGACTTTCGCAAAAGTCAAAGAAAAAGTTGACACTAAAAAGACTTAAAACAAAGCTAGGCACTAATCATGCATAATCAATGCCCCAACAAAATAAAAATGACTCAAACAAGGCTCACAAAATAAAGGCAATTCATGCAATATATCATCGAGGCACAAGTCAAGCTTAATCAACAAGCATTTTATCAAAATTGACGGAATGGGGCATGAACAACCCCCAAACCGAATTTAACAATATAAAGCACTAAAACCTATATAATCACAATTATGCAATAAAGCCTCTGGCTCATAATCATTAAGTGCATGCATAAGAGCCTCCGGCTCAATCATCCACAAATATAATCAATAAATTCAATGTTCATACATCCATAAAATATAGCATTCGAACAAAAATATCCCAACATCACAAATTATTGAAATTAAACACATAAAACATAAAACTAACTACATGCATCAAAACTATTCAATATGATGCATTCATGGAGAGGCTAGGGTCCTCTAAGGGTGGTTTAACCAAGTTAGGAAATTCTCTATTTTTCACAACCCAAATAAATTTATTGGGATTCATTATCTTTTCCTTTTTCATGTTTCTATATAAGTGCATTTGGTCTTTCCTTACCCATATTTGCTTGACCCTAGGTGGACTCTTAGACCTCTAGTTTTCCTATGTTGGCTTGGTTTGAAATTCTTAGCCTTCAAATGATCTAACCTAGAACATGCATAGCAAAAAAGATTAGATTTAGAGGAACTCCCCTTTGATGTGTGGTCTTGAGGATGTTTGATTTGTTTCACTTGTAACGCCTTGACCTCCTCCTCCTTTTTGCTAAGTGCTCATTTTGCTTCCTCTAGAGCTTTAGCTTCTTGTACAACATCCACTTGCATTGTTCTTGATTTGTGAGCTATCTCATCTTTGAATTCCTTTGATACCCTTGCCAAGTTCTCGAACTCCTTCAATGTTGTACTCATTTCGGCTTCAAGTCTCCCAACTTGTTCTTCAAACTCTTTACGCTCATTGGAGACTTTGCCATTGGCCTTCTTAAGTGTGCCATTTTAAACTCTGAGCATCTTCACTTCAAGAATAAGTTTCTTGTTTAACTCTTGAAGTTTCTTTGCCTTTTCCATTTCCAAGGCTTCCTTGCCTTCTAGCTCATTCTTCAAGAGTTTTATCTTCTTTTCATAGTCTCCTCTCATCTCTTCTTTTTCTTGGGAAACTACCTTAACTCTCTCTTGAAGTGCTTCATTTTCTTTACTCGACACATCTTTTGCTAACAAAAGCTCGTTGCTCACACGCATAAGCTCCTTGTTCATGTTAATCCAACTTTCCGTATTATCAATCATCCTGTTTCGCTCTACTTCGAATTCCATTCGAAGTTTATCCATATCTTTTTTTGAGCTATTGGATGTTCCCAACGATTTGGTTCCCCAACGTTCTTGTAGAAGCTTCATTTTCTTATCATTTGCCAGGCATATTGGCGAGTAACTTGGCTCTGAATTTTGCCAAAAGGGATCCATAGAGTCCTGAAACATACAAAAACAAAACTACCAAAGCAATAAAAAGAAACTAACAAAGTTAAAAACAACTAAGAAACTAATAGTATTAAAATTAATCTAACCACTACTATGCACACCGATCCCCAGCAACGACGCCATTTGATGGGCAGATGTTTCATCGTTAGAAAACCGTTCATCAAAACAATTTACAAAACCTATGCGATGCATTCACAAGTATAAATACGAGTAAAGCGGTAAGCACGGGTGTCGTCCACTGAGATCGTGGTAGCGGTGATAAAATTAGGATTAATAGAACTAGTGAGCATAAAAGTAAAGTATATAGTAGGTGAAAATATAATATAAACTAAACTAAGAATATAATCTAAATGGAATGGTAATGGAGTGATGAATGTATGATGATGGAACTGTGGAGTTGATGGACTCGTAAGCGAATGTTGGGGCAATTGCAACAAACTCGCAATTAAGCATGTAATGACAAATGTAACCAACCTAAGGTGTATATTGTTGGCTATGTATCACTAGCAAGGGGTCTACCTACGGTGTATAGCGAAAACCCCCTACTAGCGATTAATCCATCATAAGCAACCAACAATAGCTAGTTGCTCAATATGGATTCTAACCATGAAGCTCTTCTATCTAACTATGGCTCAACATATTTCTAACGTAGCCATCCTAGGGTGTATAGTGATAACTTCAATTCCCTCACAAGTTGCCGACCTAGAATGTATAGTGAAGGCCACCCGTTTGAGATCGAATGAGGCTCGAGGTTATTCAACCAGATTCTATGCGAATGTTAATTCTTGCAAAATCACTAAAGTAGCCAACCTAGGTGTATAAAGAAGGCTTCTAATCCTCTCACAAGTGTCGACCTAGGGTGCATAGAGCCGGACACCCGTTCGAGGTTAGATTTCAGGCATGGCTTGTAGAGCCGGATTTTTGAAAATCCTTCCATTCAATAGAGCATTAGACAACCTAATTGCCTACGCAAGTAATCCAAATTAACATGCTAAGAATCCAAGCAAATCAATAATGGAAATCAATTCAAGCAATGGAATAAAACATAGAGATATATTAAATATAAAACATAGAGTTTATTTACAAAGTCCAAATATCCATCAACCCCATAGTGGGATATTTTAGCTACTCATGTTCATTACAACAAATACAAAAGTAAGAGAGAGATTGAGAGGAAACCCTTGAAGAGCTCTCCTTCCTTAAAGCTTTGATCCAAGTCTTCTAGTTGCCTTTGAGTTGAGTAGAAACGATTTTGATGAGAGGGAGAAGTGTTTCTAGAGCTAAGTTACAAGAAAATATGAAAATATATGTGTGGGAGTATGCCTTGGTTCTTTCCCATCCTTTTCTATTTATAGAGGACACAAAATTAGGTTCAAAATGCTGAAAAATAGAAGCTGTCGTGCTCAAAGTGCGGGTGGAGTACGGATCAATGACCTGCACTCACCCGCACTCCAACGTTGGAATTCCCATGCTGGAACGTAGAGTGCGGGTCAAGTGCGGTTCAAGGACCCACACTCACTAGCACTTTATCATATTTTCACAATTTTAGCTCTTGGATTTCTCATAAAGTGCGGGTGGAATGCAGTTCAAGGACCCGCACTCCAACGCTGGAAAGTGTAGAGTGTGGGTGGAGTGCGGTTGGATGACCCACACTTTATTAACTCTACAGATACTAGGTCCTGGATTTTGGCAAGAGTGCGGGTGGAGTGCGGTTGGTACCCACACTTGACCTGCACTTTGTGTTGACTCTGGCTATTTCGCTTCTGAATTTATTGTTTTTCATCTTCAACACCTGAATTACATCTATTGCTCTGCAATTAGCACAAATGAGCATATTAGATAAAAAAAAAATATACATAAAAGCATACGAGAACTAGACAAAGGATACATAATTGAAGGCCTAAATATATGACATATTTGGCACGATCAATGCAATCATAGCAATCATACAAGATGATGCATGAACATATGAAATGTATGGATCAAGTACAAATCATGTAGACATAGACTTACTCATGTGAGCACACAAGTTAAATATGGTCTATTGATAAAATCATGAATTGAAACCTAGATCATGTGAAACACCTAACACATGTGATTCCTAGTTTCATTCTCAAAGCTAACACTTGAATAAATCATATACATGAAGCACATGTTCAAGATATTAGAAACATATACCAAAAATGCTAGAATCACAAAATATGATCAATGAATATTCTAGCAAGTATTTAGAGCAAGGATATAATGAATATTCAATTAAATCCTAGTTAGTTCTTAACATAAAATCAAATGTGCTAATATTAGATTTGTTCAAATAAATGATCCAAGCACATTCTAAGGTTATTAATCATAAAATAAGTCAATCAAATCACAAATAACCCTAGATATCAAACTAATCACAATACAACTCTCAAACATGTGAAAAACTAGAATTATAGAAAACTAGTTCACATTTGTTTCTAATTAGACTTGATTAAGTTTGATTATGAAGCTATCTTTCTCAATAGCATTCACCATACATACACATACATATAGAAGAAGAAAACCCAAGGTAATTGAAGATCATAAAAGATGAAATCACAAAGTTTAGTTCAATACCTAGGAATCTAGTGCAGTTTCGGTTTTGAGGGTATCACCATCACAAAAATTGATCAAACTGCTGCAAACCTTTTTGGAAAAGGTAGGGAACTTTAATACAAAGATTCTCCAACTTGAATCACTCAATTTGGAGTTTGAATGAGAAAGTTATGGTGTTTGGAAGTTGGAAAATTTGGAGAGAAAATTCTGCACTCTATCTTTTTCAAATTTTCTTCTCAGAATGAAATGGGAATGAATAGAGAATATTTAAAAGAATTCAAGAGAGGGAAAAATGAGCCAATCAAGGCCTGCCATGTCACCTCCATGTGTGGTCAGCGTACATGTGGGCAGAGAGAAGCCTTGGTCATGTGTCACACGTGGCACACCAAGGTTGGCCTTTGGCCAATCTTGCTCCTCTCGCGCACTTCTCGCGTTCTTCGGCCGTATTCGGGCCTCCGAACTTCGATTTTGAATCCGTTTTTGGATTACAAATCGTAAATCCCTCACACACAATAAAGACTACAAAACTTTGGAAAAAAGTTGAGAATTCATCTCAGAAAATGACGATGAAGACAACTCAACGAATTAGAACACAAAGTAACGTAGCTACATCGTTTGAACTCGAAACCTAATGAATGAGTAACCGAAATTACTAGGACTCAATAAAGAATCATATGAGATCATGTTCAAGTCCAAAATACAATAAACACAATATCACACAAGTATGCCAAATTAAAGTGATAGTCACGAAACTTGCAATTCTACAATTTTTGTTTATATGAGACCAATTCATGATCATACTTAAATGTGTGAATGTGTTATACAAAATGTCGCACAATGATGCAGGAACACACACGAATGAATTGTGTGTGTGTGTGTGCGCTTATGCCTTGCAAGAGGAAGAAGAAACTTGATACATTTGCATCCAAGTATGCGATTTTCCTCTTAAAGACGATATTTGCATAAGACATATATTTTAACCTTTGAAGCTTCTTTTCACCAAGAACCACCTAAGCAACACCTATTACAAATATAGAGAGTTTTGCAATAGAATCAAGCCAATACCAATCAAGAACCTTATAATGGAGAGAAAAGAAACACTTGTAATATCAGAAAGTGAGTTTGATCTAGGGGGAGACCCAATGGGAAATCTGGGTAGGGATCTAGGGAATATCTAAGGATCAAGGCGAGGGATCCGTGAGTGATATTTAGGGGAGACCTAGGGGATATTCGAGGAGGGGGTGCACTCGAAGAGGACCCAATGAACATTGTGAGCTGAGAGCTAGGATGTAAGTTTGGTTGTAAGCTTGGGGGCGAGGTAAGACTCGGTTGTTTGGGGTTTGGGGTTTGGGGTTTAGAGAGAGAACCTGGAGTGTGTGGTTGTACAAATTTACTACATATTGGATATTTTCTCTATCATCCTGATAGATACTTCACATTTTTGAACTAGGAGTTTGAAACCAAACTCCCTCTCAAGAGGATAGATGGGACATTTTAGGTGAGATCCAATACATATCCAACTTTCTATTCACTTTTGGGATATGTTAGATCTACGAGGACTACCACAACTCATTTCTTTTTGATAATCCATACATCCTTTATTAGTTTATGTATATTTATCTCTCGAGAACAGGTTTAGGTTCGGCTTCAATGGGAAAAAACATAGAGCACCTAACAACGTATCTTCATAGAGAATGAACTACGAGATCGCCCATTTCATTTCATTCTGGGATGACGAACGAATCGTACCATTCGAGCCTTTTTTTTATTCTTTTCTCGGAGGTCTAGAGAAAGCTGCAATGGATAGAATTTTTCTAATACTCCATTCCCGAAAGAAAGAACATCAAATTTACAATCCCATAAAATAAGTGGACGATTCATTTTTAGGATTTTGAGTTATGTTAGCATCATTCTATATTAAAACGACATTTCCTTTGTATTGTTTAGTTATCTAAGTTGTACGGTTTATCAATCTTCAAAGAAGATGGACAACGATTAAAGCAAAGTAAAGCCTTCGTGTGAGGAAAGCATTATTGACTACAAAGGTAATAAGACCTATTTTCTCTTACAAGACTTAGGCGCGCACACACACAATTCATACATCTCTATCTCTACATCATTGCACACACACACACACACACACACACATACACACACACAATTCATACATTTGTGTCCGGGCATCGTTGCGCTAAGCACACACACACATTGCATACATTTGTGTCCCTGATCGTAGTGCTAAATTGGTGTAACACTTTCACACACATGTTTTAGTATGCTCATGCAATAGTCTAAAATTGTTAAACATTGTAGAAATGCATGTACTAGGTTTATCTCTAGGAAATTGCATACTTGTGTGATTGAACACGCTTTTTCTGTCGTTAGGATATTACGAATTCAAACGAATTCATACAGTTGCCCTACGTAATGTGCTCTAAAGTTTTGAAAACTAATAAAGCAGTAAGCGAGGGTATCGTTCATAGAGAGGTGTCATCCGTCGATCGTTTCACATTTTAGTGATTATTAAAGAAATGTAAATAAGAACATGGCAATGATGAGAGTGGTGTGTGTGAAGTGTAAGCATGTTTGTGTATGTGTGTGTGAGAGAGACAGAGAGAATGAGATAAGCAAACAAAAAGATAACTAAGCATAGAAATGTAACCGACTGCTTGCCTTCCTAAGTTAATATACTCCTAACTAAATTAATCTACTCCTAAAGGCAAACACCATAAGTTACTAAAATAAAGATGGCTTAAATAGGGAAATAGATGGACACAAAAGGTACTTATGACCACCATGGCATTCGCGCCACTCATAAAAACCAACCGCATAAAACACCATAAGATTGGGTTCAACTTAACCTTTGATACGACCTCTAAATATGGAAATGGGGAGAGTCACCTAGTACTCGGTTGCTACTCACTGAAGGTGTATCGGGTAAGCAACGACCATAAAAGGACTGCATTAAGCATAAAGGCAGACCCTCGATCACTACTCACCAAATATGTATCGTGCAAACAACGACCAAAGGTAGCCTTAGGGAATATTAAAGGATTGACCATCAATCGCTACTCACCTGTCACATGTAAGCAACAACCATATAATGGAAGCATTAAGTGTAAATTTGGACTCTCGATCACTACTCACTGAGGGCGTAATGCATGAGCAATGACCAAGAGTCGCATAGAGCATGAAGGTCTATAGAACCAAAATCCACAATGGCATGATATGTACTCATCATGAATTACACCCAAACAATTAAGAGCATAATCAAGGCCAAGAGTTGAGGTACCTACTTAACCCTAATTCTCAAACACTCAAATCAATCAAAAACATGCATTTCGAAATATCCATCGACATGCAAAAAATCAAGGGATGTTTAATTAATCTACTCCTAAATTATAATAATCTACTCCTAATCTCAATCATGAACACATATCAATTTCTACCCTACATGCCATGAATTTAAAGACAAGAGATATCCCTAAACATGCATCTAGGAGGGTTGTCAAGCCTATTCAATACAAGTCAAGAATGAATACAAAGCAATTGAATGAGACAATATTTGAAAATATTAAATACAAGTTAATCAAATAAATGAAACTAGTGTTAGGTTTACATATTTCCCTAATGGGGATACACATCAAATAAAGAAAATAAAAGAGAATAGTAAAAGAGAAAACCCAAAGTGTCAATCTCGGATCTCTAAGTTCCATTGAAGCTCCTCCTCCTCATAGACAATATTAGGTGGCTCTTTCCTCATGAATCTCCTCCAAAGAAGGGTGGTTGTTTGTGGAAGGTGGTGATGGTAAGACATCCATGGAGGAAAACCTTCATGGATGCCTTTGAAGGTCTCTCTCTCTCTTTTTTATTATGTGAAGATGAAGTGTAGAACAAAGGGTTTCTAGGTTATTTGGGTCAAGAGTTCTTTCTCTTGTGAAGAAGATGGTATATTTATAGGCTTGGGAGGTTTAGGAATGATTTAGGCATGGAATGTTGAAATTACCCTTCAAAAATGGCCCAAAAACCCGCCATTCGCTGTTCTGGAGGTTGTAGAGTGTGGGTGAACAGTGCGGGTCAAGGACTCACACTCACCCGCACTTTATTGTCTCTTCAAGGCTCAGCTCTCGGATCTTGTCAACAGTGCAGGTGAGAGTGAGGTTGGGACCCGTACTATATTACTGAATGGTCATAACTTTTTCTAGCAGACTCAGAATTATAATCTATAAAAACCGTTGGAAAGTAGACTTTTGGGGCTTTTCGAATATATGTAATTCGACACATGGTTCAATCTGAAAGAAGAGATATGACCCTTCGAATTTGGATGTTCTGTATAATTTTTTTACATTTTCAGCCCCTTTTTGCACGAAATCCCGAATTCCGTTTCTAATACTAGAAAATGCATGAATACCTACAATTACAATGAAAGAGCCCATGAAAAGTCGCAAAAACACACGAAAACACGACAAAGGATAAGGAAATGAGGGCTAAAATATACAACATTTTTGACATGATCAATGATCTTGTGTTTATTTGTTTGTGTTTTTAGTGATTTGGATTTAAATATGTTGTCATATGATTCCTTATTGAGTTTCGATCATTTTGGTTACTCACTCATTAGATTGATACTTTCTAGAGGCATGCGAATTGTCTCGGTTAGAAAGTATGCAAGTTTCTCTCCTGTCCGAATAGGTAGGAGGGATATCCAATCGATAGTGCTACATGTGAATTGGTCACTTTGGAGGGTATACTCTTATTTAACTAGTGAAAAACATTTTACCAATGGTTGTGGATTCAACCCGTGGATGTTTCCTCTTCGGAGGTTTACCCCGTAAAAAATCATGTGTCAAATGTCTCTATCTCTATCTCCTTATATTTTGTATATGTGATCTATTATATCTTGTTTAAGATCTTCATTTCTTCACATCCTTGTAAGCAATATTTTTGTAGAGAAAGAGTTGCACACATTATTTGTTGAATCGACATTTGTCTCTTGTATATTTGTAAGTGTTTGAATATTGTATCTTGTGATATTCTATTTCAAGTTGTAAAGTTCTATTTAGTGGATTTACATTGTAATATTCAAAATACAACTTGTGGAATTTGTTTTGCATTGAACATACTTATATATAAGATACATTGTCCCTTGTTATATGTTATGTAGACTAAGGGTGGTGAATTGAGCATACATGTGATAAATGTTTTCTCATAACAATCATATTAATGGTTAATTTGTATGTTCACCAAGGTTTTGACAAAAGTCATAAAAGAGTTTTAAAATTAGAGTGTTAACCTATTCACCCCCCCCCCCCCCCCCCCCCCTCCCCTCTCAATCTAGGTTGTTTAGTATAACCTTGTAGGTATTTCAATTGGAATTAGAGCGGGTCTCTTAAAGTAATCAGTGTGATTCAGGATCTACAAGGTTATTTACTAACCATAGATAACAACCTTTAGTCTATCATTGTTTGTAATGGTTGTCGTCCTTTGTTGATTAGGAAAATTTTTTTTGTGGAAAATGCTTATGAAAGACTTCATAAGTCTAGTGATGAGCAAGCTTGGTTGATTGTCAAGAAAGGTTTCACTTCTTCGAGTTTTTTATTCGATGGATTAGTTTTTCCTAAACCAAAATGTTCATGGAGTATGAATGAGGTTTATTTTGAGAAGTTGAAAATTTTAGACTTTTTTGCCATTCATAGTGGTGTTCGTTTCAAACACATTTCTCTTAATGAAGATTCTAATATGGCAAAAGAGGCATGAAATAGATTCCAAGCTATTTGTGAAAAAGATTCTTCTTGTTTTATATTTCATTTGTCTACAAACAATTTTTTTGATAAGCTTGAAAAGAATGTTAGTAATAAAAGCAAAGAAGAAGAACTTTCTAAAGGCATGTGATTTGTCTCGGTTAGGAAGTAGGCAAGTTTCTCTCTAGTGGGAATAGGTAGGAGGGATATCCAATAGATAGTGATACATGTAAGTTGGTCACTTTTGAGGGTGTTCTCTTATTTAACTAGTGAAAAACATTTTGCCGGTGGTTGTGGATTCAACTCGTGGACGTTTCCTCTTCGGAGGTTTACCACATTAAAAATATCGTGTGTCAAGTTTCTTTTTCTTTATCTCTTTGATATTTGTTTAATTGAATCAAATTGATATTGTATGAATTGTTATTGATTACATCCTTGTAAATTAAGATCTTTGATTTACTTTGATAATATGTACTTGAACATTCGAGACATTTATAATGAATACAAGTACTTGTTGATTTATATATATTTTTTTAGTTTATCCTCCTCATTCAAATCATAGGCTATGTTTGATTCTTCAAATTGAATATGCTTATCAATAGTCTATGTATGCTTTTTTGTGTTTATTGAGGTGTAATACAAGTTATCTAGATGGATAAACTTTTGTTTGTTCCAAGGGATTGAAAAAGGCTTTCAAACCTATTCACCCCCCTTCTCTAGGTTAGCTTTAAGCAATTTAACCTTGATTGTATTTACAATTGGTATCAAAACGGCTTGTTAGAAGGCAATTAACAAGATCTGGATTTTACTTATGTTTGAATTGCAAGGATTTTGAAGTCATTGTTCTACAAGATGACATTATAACTGAAGGGGCTTCCTACTCCAGGCCTCCTCTTCTCAAGGGTCACAACTATGGGTTTTGGAAACTAAGGATGAAGGCTTACATCTGCTCTGTTGATGAGAGAGCTTGGATGACCATAAAAGAAGGTTATCACTCTCCCAACAAGAGTCTTGAGGATGGAACCATTGTTTCCAAACCTAGAAGTGAGTGGTATATTAATGAGTTTGAGTTGGTGAAGTGGGATCATTAGGCAGTGAATGGTATCTTCGATGGTGTGGATAGTAGACAATTTTCCTATATCCAAAACTTAGAGACCGCAAAGGAGGCTTGGGATGCTCCCCAAGTCACCAATGAGGGGACAAAGGTGGTGAGGAAGTCACGGCTTTAAATGCTCACTTCACAATTTGAGATGTTACAAATGTGTGAGGTAGAAGAGTTCGACGACTTTCAATATAAGCTTCTAGACATAGCCAACCAATGTCAAGCTCTTGGCACTCTAATCTCCGAAGAGCAGCTCAATTGGATGATCCTAAGATCTCTATCTAAGAAGTTTAAGGCAAAGGTTACATACATTGAAGAGAGTAAGGATGTGGATGTTATGAGCATCGACGAGTTTCTAGGGTCTCTTCAAACCTATGAGGCAAGCTTGAAACCAAAAGTCAAGAACAAAGGATTAACTCTCAAAACCTTTAATAAAGATATTTAAGACTTTGACGATGACAATGAGATGGCTTTATTGGTTTGGAAGTTTAAGAAGTTTATGAGGAGAGGAGCCAAGCCAAGTGGCAAGCTCTCTAAGGAAGTCAAGAAGCCACACACTCCAAGGAACCACAAGGATGGGCATGTCAAGAGCAAGAGCATGGTAGAATGCTTCAAATGCCATAGCCTTGGTCATTTTGCTTCCAAGTGTCCAAATACTCTTGCTAAGAAGGACAAGAAAGGGAAAGCAATGGTGGCCACTTGGAGATGACTCTAGTGATGAAAAGAGCTTTAGTGATGAGCCTTTTAGTGAAGAAGAGTTGGTTAGCAACTTTGTTGCTTTTACGGCCTCTCAATCAACTATAAAGGAAGAATATCAAGTTTCTTTGGACAAGGAGGTTGATCCAAAACATTAAGCGTGCTCAAGTTCAAATTTAACCTATCTTTATCTTTTGGCTAAGTTGAAAGCCTTGAAAAAGAAATTGGAAATAGCTTTAAGATAGGTTGAAGAGAAGAATGATTTGATCAAGATACAAGTGAATGAGTTTGTGACAACAACTCGAAGGCTCTTAGTTAAAAATAGTGGTCTTTCCAAGAAGCTTTGAGAAGTTGAAAGGATTGTTCTTGAGAAGGATAGGATCATCTCTAGCTTATCTCAAAGAGACTCAAGCGGCTTAGTAGTTGAGGAAAAGCTCATAGAAGCATCACTTTCTACAAGTGAGGAAAAAGTCATTGATGACAAGAAAGCTCCTAAGAAGAGACGTCCCAAGACCAATAACAAATTGAAGAACAATGTACCCCTAGAAACTCCGATTTGTGCAGCTTCCTCAAGTCCGGAGGGTAAAATCTCTTCTTTCATTCCCATTGCCATTTTTACAATACCGTAGGCCATATCAAGCCCAAATGCTGTAAATACATTGAATATTGTGAATTAGGAAATGCATATAAGGATAAAAAGATTGAACTTCATTTTAAGCATGCCAAGGCTTTAGAGTATGGATAGCATGAAAATGTTTCAAAGCATGTTAAAAATGTTCGAAATGTGAAGAATGTGAACCTTGTTAATGTTGACTAAGCATGTGTTGATAACAATGTTGAAAACAAAAGTATCAATGATATTCTTGTGGATCAAGTGATAGAAGTTATTTATTCTAGATTCAACATTGTTGTCAAGAAAGATCTTGATAATGTTTATGTAGGTTCACCCAAGATCAAGTTAGTCAAGGGTGAGTGATCTTACCATTAGAGTAAGTTGTACATGTGAGTTAGCTTAAAGATTAGTGTCAAGTTGTTTAGAAACTTGGCTAGCTAGCTTTGTATCTCTATAACTTGGTATGAACTTAGCTATCTCACATAATTGATATGATAGTCGAAATTTGTTGATTAACTTTTGAGAAGTTGTATATCATGAAATCTATTTGATGATGTCTATGTTAAGACTTTTAAAGAAAGTCATTTTTATTTGTGTTTTGGTTGAAATGCTAAGTTTTTAGTCTCTTGGATCGACACTGAAATTCCCTTAACCGCTTATAGTGTAAAATATACCTAGAAAGGGAGGGGGGGGGGGGGGGGGGGGGGGGGGGGGGGAATAGGTGTATGCTCATATTCTTGCACTTCTTTTCCAAGTAGATTGTTTTAATAAGTTAATATGAATTTAGTTAGACAAGTGTTAAAACAATACAAGTTAAAGTATGTAAAGAAACTAAAAGTAATAAAATAAACACAAGTGATTTTTACATGGTAAAACCTCTTAAAGGAAACATCCATGGGTTGATACCACAACCACCGGCAAACCGCAATTCACTATGACAAATAGAAGATACATACTCAAAGAGCAATCAACACATGAAACACTCTCTAAGATAACACTCCTATTCTACCTTCAGGCCAAGTGAATCACTTTGCCTACTTCCACTACAAGAATAATTGATATTCATGATAATTAAAAACCGTTATGAAAGGGTTTTGATAACGGTTTTGTATGTGTTGTTAAAGGCAGTGTAATAAAAAGTTTATCATGGTTTTTTAGTTTACGACGGTTTTTAAAAACCGTTATAAATCAATAATAGTTTTTATCCATGATATATTCTCAACGATTTACAAACATTATTATTTTATAATGGCGTAAAACCAACATTGACAACTGACATTCAAATACATATTAAGAAGAGATTATATATTTATATATTTATTTATTTAGAGGAGATCCAGCTTTATTTTTGGTAAATTTATAATAGTAAAGACCTCATTTATTAGTAAAGAAAGTGATTCTAGGAATCAAATTAATTCTCTTGCTTTTTGACCCACAATCAATGCTTAATTCCTTAATTAATTTGTTACTTTCCTATCATTAAAATCACATCAACATTTTTTTTTTTCTATATCTACGCATTTTATATAAATTTTCAATTGCAATATCAATGAAATAAAATCGATAATCTTTTATTACTTGGCCTTTGTACAGTTAAAATAAAAAATAAAAAAATAGAAACATCATAATCAAAATATACAAAACTCTATCACAAAAATTAACCCTAAAATACAAACTACTCTACTCAAAAACTATTTAAGAGTCTGTATAAATTTTCTTTGTTCTTCCTTAAGGCCTCATTTTGAGTATACAACTGCATAGTATGAGAAACAACATGAGTAAGATTTGAATAATGATTTATTGAAAAAAAAAACTCAAACTACATTATAACATCAAATCACAATTTAAACTTATTTTTTAACAATAAAAAAAAATGAGAAAAATAAAAGGAGACCGAAATGAAAAATTAACGAATCTCTTGTTCATGTTGTTAACAACTTTCTCATTAAAAATAGAGAACATGATCTTCTATTTTCCATAAACATTAAAGATTTATGTTTAAAACACAAAAAGTATATTGAAGAAATTCATTGTTCACCATCACAGACCATAACAAATTCACAACTGCTACATAAGAAAATAATCGATAAAAATAAATAAATACATTTTTAAAAAAAAAATTAAGCACTCTCTATGGCAAGAGTTCTTATTTTTATTTTCTTTTTGTGGAAAAAAAGAAGAATGCGAGTAAGAGATGAGAGAAAAAAAAAAAAGTGGGAGGGAAGAGAAAGTGACAACTATGGTGAGAAAGTGGGGAGATATATATATATATATATATCTTTAAAATATGTATGATATTAACCTAAAGATATGATGTGGACTAGCCTATGATATATTAACTTGTGTCCACTTATTTAAATGATACATATAAAAAGTTATACCAAATAAAGTAATTAAAATAAAACCAATATGACATATCGATGGTCTTAAAAAAAAAAAAAAAAATTGACAAAATTTTTTTTTAAAAAAAATTCATCTTTTTTTAAAATTTTATTATGTTGTAATATTTCAATCTATGTTATTAATATTTCACTACATAAAAAATAAAAATAAAAAAAAAATAAAAAAAAAAGAAGATTGCATAACTGCTTGTACTTTATTGATTTTATTTTATATTGTAAAGTATTACGGGATACAAATTTGAGAAACTTTTTAAAATTGTTGTTTAGTATAATTCTACAAATAAAAGAAACATCTTTCTTTATCACACTAAAAAAATAATGTGATTATTATGCATAAAAAAATGTGATAAGTTGATCATGATTAATTAAATTCGAGATAACTTGATCACGGTTATGAAAATGTATGACATCTTGATCACGGTTATGAAAATGTATGATAACTTGATCATGGTTAATAAAAATTGTGATCCAATTATGACATATTTAAAAGACCGTGATACTTTTATGTCGGTTTTAAAGTACGTAGTTAACATACGACAGATTAAAAAAAGAGGAAATTGCAAGAAATAACCAAAAAATTTATGGATTTATTATTTTTAGCCAAAAGTTTATTTTTATTATATTTGTCATCTTTGGGCTTGATTTGCCAAAATTGCCCTCTATTTTGTTTTAATTGCCCAAAATTTCCCCAAAATTTCCCACCCATATTTCCCCTCTTCGGTCCTGAACCCATATTTCAAAATTTCTGATTTTCAATATCATATTCTCTCTCTCTCTCTCTCTCAGATAACATTTCAAGTTGAAGCCAGAAACCCAGCCTCATTTGGTCGACCTCTACCCCCATTTCATCTCTTCCACCGCCAACATTTCATTTCAAAATCCAATCTTCTCTCTTCAACCCAAATACAGATCTTCTAAGATCTTCTCTCTTTCTTCATCGATTCATTGCACGCCTCCATTGAACCTCTTTTACCTCTCCCTTTCTTCAATCGCAACTCAGACAGCTCGTTTTCTTCAACGAAGCTCCGAATTCAAGACAATTGTTTTCTGGTTCTAGTGGGGATTTGGATTTGTTAACTGAGGAGGCAATTGTGATCAGGGGATTCTCAAATTTGTTGATTGTTTTCGCTTCTTTCTTGCGTTATCTTCCAATCAAAAACTTTGACATTTGAATCTTTTAACCCTCAAAGAAGAAAGGAAGAAAACAGAGAGACATCATTCTTTCTCTGGTGAAAATGCTGCTTCCGATGACAAGTCACTGGACTTGTCCTTCTCTGGTGAGTACTTAAGAAACATATGAAGATTAATGCTATGTAAAATCCATTGGTAAATAACTGAGAAGAAACATAAACGGATTAGTTAGATGTTTTCATTATTATTTCTTGCGTATTTCATGCTTGTGCCCGTATTTAGTATGGCTAGTTTGTGATATCTAAGGATAAATATAATGCATAGAAAGTGACCTTCCTCTTTATTGTAGTACAAGGATTAGAGAGGCCTTTAAGTTTGTTTTGTTATTTACCTTGTATTATATCTTGAGTTTTGCGATTGAATCTTTTGTTTGATAAATTAGGTTTGCCTGAAAGTATGCTTCATGTTTTTGCTGCTTAGAAATGATAAGCTGATGAGAACTTTCTCTTTGTGTGTGTGTGTGAATAAATTGCCTCTTCAAACTTGTTGATTGTGTCCTTTACTTAGAGTAGCCGAAGTTGTCTTAAGAGCCATTACAACCACCCGACTTTTTTCTTCACACTTCCTCCTTTATCTAAGATTCTACAAATACCAAGAAACAAATAAAGTTAGGAGATATCCTCACCTACAACTTTAGGTGCCAGTCTTTCTACATTAATATAGCCTATGTTCTTTTCTTTTTTCCCAAAAAAATAAGTATTTTACATTGAAGTCATTATTTGCCTTTGCAAACAAACAAATTTTGTTAATGTGACTATGAAGTTTATTACCTCTCTGTCTAACTATGTACTATTTTGGTTAGTTCTTTAAGCGAGATTTAGAAGTTTGAATTTAGACCTTTTTGTGGCATTAAGTTGGTGTGTGACCAAATACATCTAATATCCGGAAGTTAATGTTTAAAGATAAATTAAAATCATTTTTCGTTCAAAGTATGTAAGCTATTAATTGTGGTCACATGATGTCTTGGTGTATTTGTGAACTTGAAAATTCTTTGCAGAGGATGGAAGGAGTGGAACATTTGTCATAGGCAATGACCATTTCCCAATATCTCTGATAGATCTTCCTTGAGTTGTGGAGTTATGTAAAACTTATGATGATAGTGCTCTAGTTAAAACAGCTGATATCGGTCAGGTATGGTGGCTTGTGAAAATTTCAAATTTGTTATGGTCTCAAACATGACTGTATCACTTCTCATGAATTAGATCCGAAACCCAGCAACAATTTGTGTGTGTGTGTGTATGTCTCTCTCTCTCTCTCTCTCTCTCTCTCTCTCTCTCTCTCTAATGTATTAGATCTCTCTCTTGTGTAGTAGATCCGGAGTCAAACGACGTTCTTCAACGGTATGTATCCCAAATATGGTAATTAAATAACTGACATGTAACTTCATTATCAATTGGCATGTAACTTTTAGCATGTAAAACTACTGGAATTTTGTTTTGAAATCAGTCTTCCAAATATGGTAATTAAATTAACTGGCATGTAACTTCTGTCATGTAAAACTATTGGAATTTTGTTTTGAAATCAGTCTTTCAAATATAGTAATTAAATGAACTGGCATGTAACTTGATTATCAAATGGCATGTAACTTATAGCATGTAAAACTATTGAAATTTTGTTTTGAAACTAATATTCTGGTAATTAAATGAACCTGCATGTAACTTCATGCATAGAGATCATAAACAGAAGAGAGGCATTTATGAGAGAGAAGATTTCTAACCGTGCGCTTATGAAGTTTTCTGCAGTTACAGCGAGAGAAGATTTCCAAATTAAAGCAAGCTTGAACTATTATGCATAGACAAAAAAGCACAAAGATCCAGTGAGAGAAAGATTTTATTCGGGTAGTCAAAGAAGAAAGATTCAAAGAAGAAAACAAGCTTCAAGTCTGGTGTTTGTTCATTGAAGACGTATTGGATTAAGCTTTGCTTACTTTTAACTTGTTATTTTTAATGTAAACATTTCATAATTCCAGTATTGAATGAATTTATTTTGAAAACCAAATTTTAGTATTGAATGAATTTATTTCAGTGATCAAATTTCAGTATTGTTACATGCCATTTTAATTGTAAGTTACATGCCAGTTGAATTTTATGTTACATACCAGCTTAATTTTAAGTTACATGCCAGTTGGTTGTAAAGTTACATGCCAGTTGAATTTTAAGTTACATGCTAGATCAAATTGAAGTTACATGCCAGATCAAACTGAAGTTACATGCCACTTGGTTGTGAAGTTACATGCCAATTTATTTTCAAGTTACATGCCAATTGATTTTCAAGTTGCATGTCAATTGATTTTCAAGTTACATGCTAGTTTAATTTCAAGTTACACGCGAGTTGAGTATCAACTATTCGGAGTTACATGCTTGTTGTGTTTTAAGTTATATGTCAGTTGTATTCAAACTTACATATCACTATCAAATTGAAGTTACGTGTGAAGTTTGTTTTAGGTTGCATGTTCTTCGTGTTCCAAGTTACATGCTAGTTGATTCTTAAGTTATATGTCAGTATATTTTTAAGTAACATGTCACTTGATTCTTAAGTTACATGCTAGTTTATTTTCAAGTTACATGCCAGTTTATTTTATTTCCCTAATTGAAAGACACTTATAACTTACATAATTTTCTTAACTTACATTCCGAATTATTTTCAAGTTATATGCCAGAGTTGCATGCCAATACATAACTTACATGCCAGTACAAACAATTAAATTCACGTGGCATGTAACTTAGAATACAACTAACATGCTAGTAACTATACAAATTGATTGAAACCAAACACACACTTTACTATTATTGATCATAGTATCAACAAAATTAGACATAGAATACTTGTCCAACATTCAACATACTCTCATCAGTAACATGAAAATTGCACTAGGCTAATTGTATATCTTTCTAAGAAGCATTTTCACACCGATAGTGAATCACATAATTTGGTAACTGCAGGTTTGGGCTCCCCAATTGCTTTGTTGTCAACTAATGCATTTGTATCTACCTCATTTGCGTTAAGTACCCCTCTAGCTGCAATACTATTCTTTTTCAGAAAAGCTGCTGAAAAACTTGAAGCCCATAAATATTGAAAGAAAGAACTCAATAAAGATTGCCCGAAATATTTAAACAAAATCACACATTCCAAATATAAAGCTGAACAAATCTAAACTCAACAAGAACTGAAAATGAAAGAAGCAACACAAGGTAAGATAACAGTTTGAAAGACACGGGTCTTATTAGCTTTTACCGATATTTTAGTGCAACCTCCTCGGTCCTGAATGAAGCTGAAGTGTCCTGCTTCGGACAACCTAAAGAACACCTGATTGTTCTACCACAAAACAAGCATATCAAAAAAAAATTTTATCAATACCTGAGTGCAAATCTTCTCATCTAACAACCTATAATGAGAATCAAAAAGAAAAAAAAATGCACAAGAGACTCAAACGATAAATTCTTTTTGTATCATGATATAGATATTCACAGGATCTTATACAATTAGCAGTCCCTTTAGTATATACTTAACTTTGCATGTAAAATGAAAACTAACAATTCGGCGGGATTAACATCAAGGGATGAGAACGAAAATAGGAGAAATGCTCACAAAGGTTTGTTCACCAATACTAGACAAGCAGCAAATATTGCACATCCTATACAACATTTACTAAACATCCTTCAGATATATCAAGTGAGCAAACATCAAGGGCAATTAACTCAAACTTAAAAGAACCGGCCATCAATCAATAGGTTTCTAATCATAGTGGCTCTAAGGCTTCAAGATACAAAAGAGAAATGCAGTTCATTGAACAAAAGCATTCATGTTCAAACAAGCAAACAAAATGTATAGCTAGTCACTTTACTGTAACAACATTAATTTGTCATTGTGGACATAGCTAAAAACAACTTGGAACAAAGAAATTTGATTTTACAACCACTAAATCGTTACTTGATTTGAACACCAACTACTAAAATCTGATTCACAAATTCTGTCATAGGGATCATCTGGGTACCTAAGATAAACATTTTCCATTCAATAAATCTCCATTGACTGATGGTACTGAATAACTATAAACATTTGAAGAGAAGTTACCTGATGGCATCCTTGCTTGGAGCACCAAAATTGATTCTAGCTGCTATTTTTAAGAAGAATTCATCTTCGAAATCAGTAGCATACATGGAAAGATTCAAAGGCCTTAGCACAAGAGTGGATATGAATGGAGCACCAGTTGTTGCACAGCATATGCACACATCAATTGAATTTGAAAGTGCTCTGATGATCATTTCCTTAACATATACTCTCGAACTATCCAACACGGTCATAGTAGACCATTGAGTTGCATCCAATATATCTTTTTCTCTCTTTTGTGCTCAAAGTATAACAGTATTTCTTGCTGCTGTCTACGGGAAAATCTCTACGTTTTTGATACTGCATCCGGTCACCATTTGGGTTCTCTACTGGTACTAATTTTTCATTGGAGTTCATCTTACCCATGTCTAAAATCCATGCTAATCCAGTACTTGGGTCAGTGCAATTACTTGTTCCTCCATAATCTATACTGATAAACTCTGCATATGTTTGATTTTGTTACAAAGAAATTATCAGTTTCTTATATTCTATTTTTCACTATCCTAATAAAAATATACAAATACAAATGACATTGATTATACACAACTCTATTCTACTGATCAAGAATTACAAAATCGATCAAAGAAAATAAACAGAGAGAGAATAATAAGAGCATAAATTTTAGTTGAGAGACAATTGATAAGATTGTCGGTGAAAAAAAAATAAACACTTAGCAGATCATAAAGATTGAGATTTGAAAGCATACCCAGAAGTTTTTGAGCTTAGAAATGTTGAAGATGACAAAAGAAAAATGAAATGAAACCGACCCACAAAAACAAGAGAACATGGATTCTGTGACAGCAGTACCGACGGGAGAGAAGTGGCGAGCCGACAGTGAATGGTAGCGACGACAACAAAGGTGCGAGGTGATGGTGAACGGTAGCGATGCGATCTCTTCTCTTCCTATCTCTCTCTACAGCGACGGCGACTGAGGTGTGACACGACGGCTAACAGCAGCGGCAGAGATTGGAGGCGACGTCGATCTGTCTCTCTCTTCCCTTCTCTCTTTCTCCTTTTGATCGTTTATTGATGAGTTGTTTCAACCCTAACAAGTTTATAATGCCTCATTTTTTCAACCCACCCACCAATTGACATCTTGTTTATTTTTTTCAAATTTCAAATTTAAGGGCATTTTTGTCCAAAAATGGTAAAAAGTGACGAAAACAATAAAAAATAAATTTGTGGCTAAAAACAATAAGTCCATAAATTTTTTGGCTCTTTTTGAATTCACTCCTTAAAAAAACTATTATAACTTGATCACGACTAATAAACACCATGATAAAATTGTATTATAAAAGCCTATTTTTCTTGTAGTGTTCCTATCCAAGATGTGACCAACACACCTCTAGGAAGCAACTTCTTATCCAAAATGCTCACGTCTCCAGGAAGCTTTCGTGTTTGTCTATCTAGATCCTATTAATCCTAGATAAGACTTATCGTTTAGTTATCTGAATTCTCTTGATCATAACTAAGATTCCTTGCTTGACTATCCGGACCACATGTCCTAGTCAAGTCTTCTTGCTCTAAACAAAACTTCACTCACTTTGAAAGAGACTTCAACATTTTACAAGGCAAAATGATCTAAGTGATACAAACGATGCAAACACAATCAAATAGAGCAAGTAGATCACACAAACTCTATGAACATAAAATTAGAGAAACTAGATTAGGCTTTAAATAATCAATCACAAAGATATCTAGAAACCTAAGCATGTGAATCAAATAAGAACTAGATTAGAATAATAGAGATCACAATCAAAATATCATAGTTCTTAGAACATGTGACTAAACCTAGAAACACTACTACAAAAATGTTAAAAGACATCGAGTGTTTACATAGGTTTTTAGGTAACCGATTTAAAAAAAAAATTTAGACATCTGTTTTTATATGAACCGATATCTTAAATATTGTGGTTTAAAAAGACAACGGTTTTTAGGAAAACCGATATTAAAAAAAAAACGTTTAGACATCGATTTTTATATGGACAGATATCTTAAATATTGTGGTTTGAAAAGACAACGGTTTTTAAGAATACCGATATTAAAGAAAAAAACCGTTTAGACATCGGTTTTTATAACAACCGATGTCTTAAATATTGCGGTTTGAAAAGACAACGGTTTTTAGGCAAACCGATATGGATTTATTTTACAATAAGATATCGGTTTTTGGACAAACCGATATTGAATAAGTAAACTTTTAAATTTAATAAATTTACTTCTAAATCATTTATTTTTAAAAAATTCAAAAAAAATAATTTTTAAAAAATTGTTTATTTATTTTCCATCTTCTTGTTTCATACTAAGAGACACATTAATAATTCAATTACCCATATAAATTAGTAATCTGACTCTTACATTTGTTCATTAAATTGCAAGATGCATGTAGAGAAATATCTCCCATGTAGTAAGAGTTGTATTCCAAATCATGTTTATTACAATTGATGTCACTAGTCTCCTATAGAGTATAGACCCATAACTCGACTATATATGTTTTAAAAATATAATTTTATTAAATGTTCCAATAAATATTTTTTAATATATGTTTGTCGTAGAAATTAGAATTTTGATTAATGAAATGAATTTAAATTTATTTAACAAATTGTTTTTTTTTATTATTATTTTTTATTTTTATTTTTTTATGTCTAACAATTCATATAGGTTATATATAAATATTGTGTAATTGTTAACACATCCAATCTTGTAGTCAAGCAGTAAAGGCTTACCACTTTGATTTTGAGGTTGCAAGTTCAATTCCTGTTATTATTATCAAAGGTGGGGCTAGTCAGACGGCGAGATTAATTTTTGTAATACATCAGCTTTACGTTGCGGTTTTTAAATTGAATTTATATATAATCGATGTGTTTTCACGTGTTTTTACATCAGTTAAAAACCGATGTCTTTATCGTGTTTTTTTCTACATCACTCAAATCTACATCGATTTTAAATTTTTAAAAACCGATATCTTGCATGTAAAAAAAAAAAACCAATTTCTTTCAACATTTTTGTAGTAGTGAAATCAACAACGAAGCTGAAGAACACAAAGTATTTCTAGAATCAAGTTCATGTTCTTCAAGTTTATCAAAAAGTTGTTCATATGAAATCACAAAGGATAAACTCAAAACTCAATCAAACAAGTCAAAAATTTGAATCAAATACATTCTAAACATTTTACATCAATCAATAAAATAGATCCATGAAGTTGATCATAAGAAAAATGTAGAGAATATGATTATCATACAAAAAGATGTACCACGAACTGAAATCAAATGACTGCGTTAAACTTGGACATCTTTTGACCTTAAAAATGCTTGGGAATTGTCTCTCTCCTCAAGACCAACAATTTTGGTTTTTAAATCACTCAATTCAAAATTGAAATGAGAGAGATATCACAAAATGAAAATTGTAGAAGTTCTGAACGTTTCTGCAGAATTTTTGAATGTAAATGGAGGGAAAAGAGATGGAGAAGAGAAGGAATTCGAACACCTATGAGACCTTTTCCACCTCAATTCTTCATGGGAGGCATATGAGCATCATAGGGCAGAGAGGTGGCCTTCCCATAAGGCTCACGCACCCTCACAAGAAGATGGCACAAAATGGCCTTTGGCCATTTGCTTCCTTTGCGCTCCTCTCGCGTTCTTCGACCATTCTCCGGCCTTCGAACTCCAAATTCGAATCTGTTTTCGAATTATGAATTGTAACTTCCTCATGGACAAGGAAGACTATAAAACTTTGACAAAAGGCTGTAAACTTGACTCGATACATGACGACAAAGACAACATATCGTATGAGAATGTAAAGTAGTGTAGCTTTCTAGTTTGAACTCGAAACCTAATGAGTGAGTAACCGAAATGACCGGAACTCAATAAAGAATCATATGAGATCATGTTCAAGTCCGAAATAAAAGAAACACAAAGTCACACAAGTATGTCATTTCCTAGAGATAATTCTAGACCATGCAATTCTACAATATTTGTCAATATGAGATCAATGCATGTGTATACTTTATCAAGTGTGTGAATATGTTATACCAAATATAGCACAATGATGCAGGCACACATATGAATGCAATGTGTGTGTGTGCACCTACACCTTGCAAAAGGAAGAAGAATCTTGATATCTTAGCATCCAAGTAAACACATTTCCCCTTGAAGATGAACTTTTACATGCGACATTGTTGTTTCTTCTTTGAAGCTTGATGTAATCACGAATCACCTAAGCAACTAAGCAATACAAATAAAAAGCATTTCGTTATGGAATCAAACCAACACAAATCTAAAACCTAACAAACACACCAATAACTTGTTGTTTTGAGGACAAATAAGCCAAGAGGGCTGATAAAAAGCGCGAAGACTTTACATTTGATTAAAATAACTTGTGGAGGTATCTCTATATCACATTGCCTGCTTACTTAATTTTTCATCTTTCAACTCATTGTTTGCACCATTTCATGAAGCATGTCATGCATATTAGAGAACCAGTATAGTGTTCTTATGGTTCTCATTGACATTTTTTTAAAGATCTTTTGGAGATATTGTTCGCATTGATCTTAATCATGATGTGTGTTTTGTTTGTATGAATGTTGAGTGACATGTTTTGAAAAATATGGGCATCATATTCTTTGAATAGCTACTCTTTTGAGATGTAATGATCTTAAGCAAGTCTCTTTGTATTGTATTTAGATCATGTGCTTATAAGCCATAAAAGTTGGTTTCAAAAAATGCACTTTGCTTCTCTTGTATGCTTAGTTAAGTAAGTTAAGTTTGATATATGTAAGTTGTGGATATACCTTGAAATCCTATGACTAGTACGTTTAAAGATGACATATGGTTGGTATCCATTTTGCTTTGACAACTACATAGAACTCAACAAGCACCTTCATGAAAAGGGCTACACACATTGGTTGTGCAACCGCCCAATATAGGAAAAGGCTACACCATTGTGATGAGTGAAAGCCATCATGAGGAGTATTTGTTTATGTTAGAAAAATTGAATAAGTGTTGCAAAATGAATCAATAAAAAAATTCTATGATTCAAGCCTAAAATAAAATAAAAAGGCTTTATGGAGTATAGTTGAACAATTAAGTTTGCTCGGGTTGTCAAATAGAAATGAAATAATGAGCCACATGCACACACACGCTCATTTGTTGAAATCTATTCTCTTTAAAAGCAAAAATTTTAGATGATAATCGGTTTGACCTTTTTATGGAAAGGCTTAAGATGAATAGATGTTAATATTGTTTGCATATTTGATTATCAAATTACTTCTTTTCATATACTTGAAGCAAAATCTTCATACACTAACTTTTGCTTATTTGGTATTTTGATACTCTTGCAATTTTTGAAGAAATATTATAGAGATTGAAAATCTTGGTGTAACTCTCATAATTTATAGAGCTTATTTCTTAAATCAATTAAAATTGCTTGAAGGTGTGATTGTGTGGATATTTTTGTGAAAAATATTCTATATTGATCTTAGATAGAGCATTTATCATGGGGGAGCATTATATGCTATACTTTTGTTCCTTTTTATGATATGTTCACATGTTTTCAAGTTGATATTTGTTGGCATTTTGTATGTTATGATAAATCTTAAAGATGCAGTTTTATTCCATGATATGCATATTGATTTCTCATAATGATTATTTGCTTTTATATATTTGGTCACTAACTTACTTTGATGTTTCCATTCATGTTTTTGGTTTGTTTTTGTGTTAGTGCACCTTCACAAGATATGGGGAGATCAAAGGTATCTAGTGTTGATAATTCAACCAAACCCATAGGAAATCCAAAATCCACAAGACCATCCTCTAAGAAATCCAAACCTATTAAGGTAAATCCTTTAGGTGTGATGGGAACCACAAAGCTCATTTTTGATAGAGGGATAGATTTGTGTGATTATGAAGGATCTTATGTTCACAAATAAATTGTTCATAGGCATTGGAATTCATGGGTTGATATGCTTGGTAAAGTAAATGAAAATATGGTTAGAGAATTCTACCATGAATACAAGCAAGGAAAATTCCATGAAAACGCATGGTGAACATTAGAGGTGTTGTCCTTAGAGTGTCTTCGGTTGATATCAATAAGTTCCTTTGTCTTTTATGTGACATATCTTCAGAACTACTTGATGTGGATAATATTAATGATCTAAATGAAATGGGAAGAACTTTGTGTGATGACAACAAATTTGAGTGGGGAAAGCGGGTTTCTAATGTATGGCACATGGAGTTAGGAGAGTTGAGAAGAAGGTGCTTCTCCCACCATTAGAGCAATTTTGTGAAAAACATGTGGCATACATGTCAAACAAGAAGAAGGGTGGTAATGATACTTTGAAGATTTTTGGAGAAATTCAAGAGTTAAGCTGTGTGTCAAGCTCGTCTTATCTTCCGTATTAGGCCATTCAATTAAAGGAAGAGCTTATGGAATCGAGGAAGGAGATAGCAGAGTTAAAAAGCAAGAATCTATTGCTTGGAGGAAGGCAACTCTTCAAGTAAACTTCCAACTCCAAATGTTATATGAGATCATCAAACCGGACAACGTTCTTTGGCAGCACTAATGGCTAACAAAGCCTTTGTACTCTCAAGGTATCTTTCTTGTTTCTTTTTGGCTCCATATTATGTCAAAAAAAAGGAGAGAAATATGATATGCTTAAATCTATCTTCTTTTTGTATTTTTTTTGTATTTTATTTATTTATTTATTTATTATTATTATTATTATTATTATTTTGTACTTTGAACTTCTTATGGCATGTAATAACTTGATTAGGTTATTTTAAACAGTTTGGGATATTTTTATGAGCATGCATGTATTAAAGGGGACAAAACATGTACTCTTTGGTCTTAATTGCCATATTCCATTTGAACTTAAATGTCTTATTCTTGTTAAGTATATATTTGTCATATGTTCTCCTGTATATTCTTGTGCTTTCAAGCTTATTTTAGGTGATATCTAGAGAAGCTCATGTGAAGAAGTTCAAGACTTGATGAAGTTTAGTTTAGGATGATAACGCATTGTAATCTAAGAGTGAGTTCTTATGACCAATCTTCTTTTGTATTGTTTAGAATTTTGTATAAGTGTTTTAATATAAAATTTGCCAATGAGGGAGATTGTTAGGATTTTGAGACTAAATGGCATTATTCTACATCAAAACATTATTTCCTTTGTATTGCTAAGTTTTCCATGATGTACGGTTTATCAAACTTCAAAGAAGATGGACAACGTTTCAAGCAAAGTGAAACCTTCGTGCGAGGAAAGCGTTATTGACTACAAATGTATTAAGACCTCTTTCCTCTTATAAGGCTTAGGTGCACACACACACATTGCATATATTTGTGTGCTTGCATTGTAGACCTAAATTGGTATAACACATTCACACACGTGTTTTAGTATGCACATGCATTAGTCTCAAATTGACAAACATTGTGGAAATGCATGTACTAGGACTATCTCTTTGAAATTGCATACTTATATGATCTTGTGTTTATTTGTTTGTATTTTTAGTGATTTTGACTTGCATATGTTCTCATATGATTCCTTGTTAAGTTCTGGTCATTTCGGTTACTCACTCATTCTAGTTCAAACTAGGAAGTTACGAAACTTTACTTTCTCTTACAATGCATTGTCTTCGTTGCCATGTATCGAGTCAAGTTCATATTTATTTGCAAAGTTTCATAGTCGTCCTCATGTGTTGGTGAGTTACAGTTTTTAATCCAAAAATAGATTCGAATTCCGAGTTTGGAGGCCAAAGGACGATCGAAGAATGTGAGGGGTGCACGAGGAAAGAAGTGAAAGGAGAGAAGGCCAACAAGGAAAGACTTACCGTGGAGGCGCGTGGCCACCATGGGAAGGAGGCCTCTCGACTTCCCTGTGGTTGCCATGTGCCTCCACGGGAAGGCAAAGTGGCCACCCTTCTTGTGGGTTCCACTCTCTTTCATTTTCCTTCCCTTTGTCCTTTAAATATTCCATCTTTCTCACTTTCACATTTCAACCATTTTCAAGAGAGAAAAATTCAAAAAATTTCTATAAGATTTTCCTAACTTCTAAACACCATATCTCTCTCATCTTTCATCTGATTTGAGTTATTCAAGTTAGAGAATCTTCGTATTGGACTCCTCTACAAACTCAATGCAACCTTGAGGTCATTTGATCAAGCTTTCATTTATTTTCACACCGAATTTGGACTGCACTCCATTGTTCTAGGTAATTGTCAAATCTATTGTGTTATTGAGCTTAAATGTTCTTCAATTACCTTGGGCTTTCTTCCTATATATGTGTATGTTCTTGATCAAATGTTATTAGGTTTGTGAGCTTCAATTAAAAGCTAATTTGAGCTTAATTAGAATCTTGAATGTAAGTTAGGTTTTTCTAAACCTATGTTTTCACATGCTTGTGAGTTGTATTGTAATTAGCTTTGAATCTAGGATTATTTGTGCATTGATTATGAATATTCTAATGATTAATAATTCATAGTTCTGTTATATTTCTTTGATTGAACATATTTGAAAATAGCACAAGTTGTTGTATGTTTAGACATTGATTAGATTTATTTGATTGATTTGTGAATATATGCTCTAATTGATTTCTAGAGAAGTTTGTAGATCTAATTCATTTCTCTAGCATTTTAGTTTTTGTAATAAAGGCTTGAATATGTGCTTCATGAACATGTGTTTATCTCAAGCTTTAGTTGCATGAATCAAATCTAGGATTAAAGTATGTTTGGTGTTTTGGCATAACTAGATTTCGATTTCATGTGTTTATGACCTAGACTATTTTTATAGTGATATTTGTTAACTAAGTCTAGTTCTACATGAAGTGTACATATTCCATACATTTCATATGCTCAATATTGATCATATGTTCTATGTTGATTGTGTTTGCATCATCTGCATCACTTATATTACTTGCCTTGTAAAAGGTGGAAGTCTCATATTAGGATGGATTCTTCAATATTAAGCAAGGAAGTCTTGACTAAGAGTAAGGGGCTAAAATTAGTCAAGCAAGAGAAGTCTTGGCAAGAAGCATGTTGCTTCGAGTAAGACCAAGTAATTTGGAAGTCTTGACAAGGAGCATGAGGCTTTAAGTAAGATCGAGCAATTGGGAAGTCTTGGCAAGGAGTATGAGGATTCAAGTAAGACCGAACAATTGAGGAAGTCTTGACAAGAAGTCTAAAATTGGAATCAAAATCATTCAACATTTTTCATCAATCCAATAATAAGATCCATAAAGTTGATCATAAGAAAAATGTAGAGAAGATGATTACCAATAGAAAAGATGAACCACGAACCAATGATATCAAATGATTACCAATAGAGAAGTCTATTGTGAAAACCATGAACATCTTTTCACCTTGAAAATTTTGGGACTTGTTCCTCTCCTTGAGGCCAACAATTTTGGCTTTTGGATCACTCAATTTGGAGTTGAGATAAGAGAGATATGACAAAAATAAAAATGCAAAAGTTCTAAGGTATTTGGCACGAAATTTGAATTATATAGGGAGGGAAACCAAAAGGAGAAGGAGAAGGAGAAGGGCAAACTTGGAAATGTGCCACCTTCAGCCATGATCCCAGTAGAGGCGCGTGGCCAACATGAGAATAAGGAAGGGTGGTCTTTTGCCTCATCTCTCCTCCTACTCTCCCTTTCGTGCACCTCACGCGTTCTTCAGCCTCCGAACTCCGAATTCGAATCCGCTTTCAGATAACAAACCATAATTCATTGACACACAATGATGACTATGAAACTTTGACAACTTGATATGAAATTGACTCGATACGCGATGACGAAGACAATGCATTGTACAAAAACGTAAAGTAGCTTAACTTCCTCGTTTGAACTCGAAATCAAATAAATGAGTAACCGAAATGACTAGAACTCAACAAGGAATGGATCATGGTGAAGAGAAACTAAGGGGCAACCGCTCACGTGGATGGCAAGGAGCAACAGATCCCCACCGCTTTTGGGCTAAGGCCTGACTGGGTGAAGGATGACGATGAAATCATGGATCTTCTTATAACCATCAAGAGGGACGGCTAGAAGAACCTCAGTCTGGATGGGTTCCCTTGGGAGTGGGCTCAGGTGGAGCACTCTCTATCGGCGATTGATGCAGTCCCAAGTGACCTTTCCTTTTGCTTGCCTTCTTCTTTTCTTTTTTGTTGTTGTTGTTGTTGTTGTTGTTGTTGATGTTGACGTTGTTGTTGTGGTTGTTGTTGTTGTTGTTGTTTTATTGGTGGGGTGAAACGCCTCATGAGCAAGGGCCTTGATAGTCGCTTGATTGGTAGTTTCACCCGTAGGTATTCGCATTGAGGTAACTCTTCCTATGAAATCTAGCGCAACCCAAACGGGAGGGGGCTCAACTGTTGGTGGTGATGCCTCTTCCCGCACTCCCATGAAGCAAGTGAGGTTATTGAAGGTTAAGAAAGAAAAGGAGCCGCTTTCTGGTTGGTTCCTCTATTTGCTCCGAAGGTACCCTCTCCTTCTTCTAGGGTGGCAGAGTTGGAAGCTCGCTTGGGAAGGAGTCATGGCTTGCCAAGTTCCCCCATCCCTAAGTTGCTCTTGTTCGTCCCTCCTTCTGGCTCATCCACCTCCACTCCATCTCGGACCTCGGTTCCTCCCCTCAGGCCTGCTTTGGAGAAAGGGAACGGCGTGTCGATTGCGGAAAAAGAGTCCCCGGCTCTTCATAAGAAGAAGGGTGAAATCCATTTTAGTCCCTCTAGTTTGACCTATTACACAAACTAGTCCCCCGGTTTTCAGCTTTATCTTGACAGGCCCCGCTAGTTTCCAAAAATATGTATTTCAATCTCTGTCATCCAATTCCTTTAGGTTTTCTCATAATTCCGTCAGGTCAAAAGGGGTAAAAGGGTAAAACAACATCATATTGATAAATATTAAATTAAATTATATTATATTAAATAATAACAATCAGACGTCTCAAAGACCAATTGGAACAAATGAACAGGGACCACTCATTCTCCACTACCTCCAAATTTATACCAAAGCCTTATTCTTCCTCTCAGTCTTTGTTTTTTCCTACATCTCCTCCTTATTCTCCTCCCTCCAGACCTCCAGACGCTTCTCGGTATTTCAAATCCACTGGTGAATTATTCCGCAAGTATCCTCCATTGTCTTCACCACTTCGGAAACCTACTTCCAAACCCTCTTCTTCCAGACAAAGAAACAAACAACCTGCTCCACCAATCAACCCAATTATGTATGCTTCCCAGCATCCTATCCATACTTCCAACAAATTCCTCCCATCAGATGAACCAGATGTTGACACCTCGTCAAACACCTCCTCCCAGTACTCCTCTCAGTACACCTCTGACGCCGGTACCACAGCCACCTCACAGCACTCTGATTCACCTGAAATTACCGATCTCACACAAGTTTTTATGGCCTCTCGAACGGACCCGCAACCGTCCACTCAAACTTATGACTCCCCTGGAGAATCCTCAATGAACCCCCACCTATTATTGAGGAACCACCAGAGCACCAGGTTCCCGGACGCCCTCACGGATCTAGACCTACTAATGGTCCTTGGTTTGATCTCGGAGACTCAAACCCAGACTTATGGCGTAAGAAGATCTCAGAAATGAGCGCTTGGCTTGACCTCCAAATGGCCAAATCTGAACACAATCAAGAAGCAATCCTTAGAGAATTCGTCTCCAGATTCACTGATTCTCTTCGCGATTGGTACCAAACCCTTGGAGAGTATCGCCAATTACAAATTGTCCGAGCTACCTCAACCTCTGTAGTAATGGGCATCATTTTCAGAGAGTTTCTTGGAGACCCTGGCCAATTCTATAAACAAGCTAGGCAAGAGTTCTTCGAGATGCGGTGTTGCTCGCTCAAAAAGAAAGACATCGATTTTCATTATAAACGCATGTCTGGCAGATACCACATCCTCGGAGGCATCAATGACCAGAGTCTCAAGAATGTTTATGTAAATTCTCTCCCTGCCGAGCTTTAAGATGAATTACACAGAAAGATAGATTCCTCTGGCAGACCCTTCACTCACATCACACTAGGTGAAATCCATATGTTCACCCTAAGTGCTTTGGAGAAACTTTGTGCCACTCAAAAGGTTTTCTCTAAGATGCTCAAAGAAGGAAAAAGGTACGAAGCCCAATGTAAACAGCCCTCGTACCAGATCAAGTGCAAGTCCTCAGAGCAGTGCATCTGTAAAACTAAGAAAAACAAGCATTTCAAGACTACCAAGCGAAAGGGCAAAAAGAAGTTCAAATTCTTCAAAAAGAAATCCCGGCGTGCATGGAACAAGTCTCAGAAATGTTTTATCTGCGGACAAAAGGGACATTATGCAAAAAAATGTCCTAATAAAAAGGCCAAGTCTGCTAAGTTGATCCAACAGCTAGCAGATGACGTTCCTTCTGACGCCGATATTGAATCTATCTTCTCCGAACAAGACCATGCTGATGACAACACAGTTTTTGTATTACAAGCTCAAGATTCTGTCTCCACCATTTCAGACTCAGAATATTCAAGTCTCTCTGAAACTGATTCTCTTCCAGTCTCCTACAAGGCAACCCCTGTCATTCTCCAAACGACACCGTCCGATGCACAACCAGGACCTCAAGTTCCAATCCAAATACTTCCTGACAAATATGCCAATCCTATTGATGCCATTGCCTACATTGACACTGGTTCCATTACTACCATGATGAACCCTAAGATTCTTCCTCCTGATGCTTGGAAGTCTCATGTCCGGTATTTTAAAGCTGCTGATGGGAAGATATTCACAACTGATCTGATTACAAAGACTAAAATTGGTCTCAAGATATTCCCATCCTACACCCTTTGGACACGTGTCATTGGAACCCCACTTCCTGACAAAGATATCCTCATTGGTTGGGATGTTTATTGTCAATTCAAATCTCTTCGGATCCTCCCTACTGGACTCAGATATAAAAGAGACTTCAAAGCATTCTCCAGTATTCCAAAGATCTTCCCCTTGTCTGACATCCGACCCTCCTTCCAAGCAATTCAACACAAGCTTCTACAATTCTGTGCCAACAGTCATGCTGATTTCCATCATCCAAATCCTTTATGGAAGAATCCAGATTTCTTTATTAAGCTTCCTTTTAAGCTCAATGAAGATGTCAACCCTACAAAGGCCTCTCATTCTGGAATGTCTCCCTCCGACCTTTGTATGGCCAATACTGAATGTGATGACCTACTTAAACAAGGACTCATTGAGCCTACCTCTTCGCCCTGGGCATGCCAAGCCTTTTATGTTGACAAAAGGGCTGAACAACTTCGGGGAAGAAAGAGATTAGTCATTGATTACAAACCCCTCAATCTCTTTCTTAGGGATGACAAATTTCCAGTTCCCAGAACCAATACTTTGTTTTCTCAGCTCCCTGGTGCTACTATCTTCTCCAAGTTTGACCTCAAAGGAGCTTTCTGGCAAATCGATATTCATCCAAATGACAGATACAAGACGGCGTTTTGCATGGAGTGAGGTCTGGTAGACAGTCACAACAGGTACAGTCAGCATCACACATATTGGGGTCATCGTCCCAAATGAAATGGCCATTGATTTTGTCAGTGTAGATTGGAGATCCATTGGCTTCAAAGCTATGGATCGGGATGTCATCTTCAGTGGTAACTGGTCGGATCATTAGCGCCTGGAACACAGGAGGAGCACTAGGACTAGAGCTGGAAGGAAAATTTGCGTTAGAGAGAGGTTCATAAACCGTCTTAATGGAGCCATCATTTTCCTTGATATATTTAGTGTCCGAGGCAACAACAAGAGTTGTGTTCTGAAAAGCCCTCTCATAGTTTGTGATCCATTCGAGAGGCATGATCTCTTTGAGTTTGTCCCGGGGGCAGTTGCTTTGGAATCTGGATAATGGTGGGAACTTCATCTTCACGTTCAGCCTTGATGAAAATAGTATCGCAATTATGGCCAGGGATGGGGAGATCAAGGGCATGATCTTGAAGCCGGTAGGCGATCTGGTGATGGAGAGTTGCCATGTAGGAGTTTGGTAGCATGGGTGCCCCCAAGATCTGAAGTTGTATTTTGAGGCAGTTGTGGAGGTTGGCATCTCGCAAAGGGATATTGAAATTAGGGTAGTATGTGAGTGATATACTACCAGCATGGAGCGTAGATAGACAAGTGCCAATAACTGCATGCTCATATTCCTTATAGATGGTGTTGAGGAGAGCAACACGAGCAGTAACAGGTAATCCTTTCCGACCATGTAGAGTGAGGATGATTCTGACAGCTCCGATATGGAGGTGAGAGTACCCTTCTCTGATCCAATGATCAATCAGTGGTTGACCGATCTCGAGGTCAACATACTGTTCAGCCGAAGTGGCTGGAACCAAGCAGTTGTCAAGAGCCGTAGACTGTATGTACTCCTTAGTTAGGGAAGATCTATGACGGACGAGATGGTCGATCCGTGTAGCAAGGGATCTACTTCGTTTGAAAATAGTATAGGGATTTAACAGTGGTAGGGAGGTTTCATTTATTTGAGCGGCTTCTGGGATATGGGTATATTCTACAAGGTTTTGGATTCTAGAAGACTGGGTTCGTCTAACAGAAGCAGGTAAAGAGATGGATGAAGAAAGTCGAACGGGATCTAAATTAGAAATAGCTGAGGATGATGTCGTATTTGCCATAAGTGACAATACCTTCCTTCAATATTTCCTTATTTGATTCAAAACAGCAAAACTCTCTTCCTGGACTCCAAGAATCAAGGCTCTGATATCATGGCGGTGGCAGGGAGCCTTAAAAATAACAAAATAAAAAAATAACAAAATAACAAAAATAACAAAAAACCAATCAGATCTTTTCAAAAAATATATATAAAAACAAACCTAATCTCAATTCCTTCTCTTTCTATCTCCCAATGCTCTCTCTCTCTCTCTCTCTCTCTCTCTCTCTCTCTCTCTCCTTCTTCTTCTTCTTCTTATTCATCTCATTCATCTCTTCATCCTCTTTAACACACCACAGGTCCACAACTCACCAAATTCATCAACATCATCACCAAATCACCACCACCAAATTCATCTCTTTATAAAATAAAATAATTAAATAATTAAAAAATAAGTATTTGAGTAGCTGATCCAAACACCCAAATCACCAACTGATCCAAAATCAAACCTTCCCCTCCAAAATCAAGACCGGTTCGATTAAAACCATTCCAAGCAATGGTAGGTTTCATAGATTCTGAGGTTCTGGGACTTGAAGACTAGCCTATTGTTGAGAGAGCGGCTGAGGGCTATGGATTTGTGTTCGAGAGAAGCGAATTGAACACGACCGATGCTGCTTGATTTCCAATTGTTGCGGTCAATGTGTATCTAGAGAGCGAAGACTGAGTCACGACCGAGTTGGGACTCAAAGAAATAGAGCAGATCCTTAGCTACGATTATTTGTGGTATAACCCACACAGTGGCTCTCTCGCTCTCACCAAATACACCCATTGTCGTATCTTCTTTAGGTGTGTGTGTGTATGTCAACGGTTTTGTGGAGGAGAGTGAGATAGTGTGAGAGGTTTTATACTTTTATATGCAAAAAAGTTAGGGTTTTTCGCAAGTGAAAATTCTTTCAAGTGAATGTGGAATGGAAGTGGATCCCGCCGTTTGTGGATGAGCCAGGTACTATTATAGGTTTTGATAGGTTTTTGAGTTGCAAATATGGGTCGAATTCTAGGTTGGGTGTTTGATGATAATATTGGTTCACTAGTTTGGTATGTTTGTGCGGCTAGGGTTTGGGAAAGGTAGAAGATGATGATGATAAGATGTGGGATGAGTGGTTTGATGGAAAGGTAGAAGATGATGAGATCTGGGTCAAATTTCTTTTCTTTTTAAGATGGGTTTTTGGTTTTCCGTTTGATGATGATGATGAACTGGGATGGATTTTTTGTGTTTGGGGATGAATTTCGATGAAGTCTTGATTTTGATGATGAACTGGGATGAATGTTTTGAATTTTTTTTTTTTTTTTTTAAATTTGGTGGAGATCATTTTTTAGGTTTTAATGATTTTTTTTTAATGAGTGTGGAAAATGAATATTTTTTTAATTGATTTGTTGTTTTAACAAAAACAAAATGTTTTTTTTTTTATAAATAAAAAGGAGAGATGGAGGGTAAAAATGTCATTTAAGCTATCTGACATATTTAAGAGGCAAAATGGTCATTTGACCCTCTGTCCTGTTAGATTTAACTTTTTTATGAAAAACCTAACAGAATGATTAAATGAGATAATTCTCAAACCCGGGGGACCAATTTATATAATAGGTTAAACTAGAGGGACTAAAATGAATTTCACCCTAAGAAGAAAAAGGATCTCACCTCCGATACTGACGAGGTCTTTAATGCTTTTAGAGAGGCTTGTTCCAACTCTGGTCTTCTTTCGCTCACGGTGTTGCCGCCTAGGAGGTGTCCGCTAGGGGTTCAGTGATGGTGGTTGAGGATGGGCTCAACCCTCTTTCCTTCTCTTGCTCTCATATGTATGGTCTTGGTTCTTGATATATTTTATTTTTTGCAACGCAAGTGTTCCGGTACTTCTAGGACCTAGTTCAAAAGGCTGCTTCACTTCAGGAAGAGCACCGGTTGACGAAAGAAAGGTGGGCCAAAGCTAAGAGGGACATGGCAGAGTTAGAGAAAGCTGTGACATGGCTTACGAAGGATAAAAGGGACTCTAATGTCGGGGCCTCCAAGGCAAAGAAGGAGCAGGACCGGATCTAGAAGATGCTTGATATGGAGAGATCTTGCTCGACTTGCTGCACCGTGCCTTGCCTTAGAAAGGAATGAATTGAGGTTGGTGCTAGCCTCCATTGAGAACTAGCCTTGGCGGCAATTGCTAAAATGACGAAGGTGTAAGCAGCGGCTGACAAATCCTTCAAGGACCGCTACTTCCTTGCCCAGTTGCATGTCGCGCAAGATACCCCTTATTACTTCAACCTTAAGCTGATTTGCGGTTTGGACAGGGTCCAGATCTTAGAGAGTGTTGACGGGGTGGTAGAGCCTCTACCTGAATAGTTGGTGTCTCCCTGTAAAGCAGATACAGCGAGCAATAACGACCTAGTCAGTAGTGGTAAAAAAGAACCTAACGGGGGTAGAGGAACATCAGAGCCACCAGTTGTGGAGTTGGGGAAGCTTACAATAGATGCCCAAGAGAGGGAGCCACATATGGGAGCTGGTGCCTAGGGTGCCTCACCAGACCAGCCGCCTATTGTCCCAGCCAGCCAGCAGCACCCATAGCCCGTACTTCCAATCACTAATCCTGCTAGAATAATTCATGACCAGTAGCTCAAGATGCATTTTCTTTTTGTCCTACTCAAATAAATATCTATTGCCCTTATTTTTTCTTCTGATTTGTAGGAAGGTCAGGCCAGTTGCACTCTGATCCTTCCTTGGCATGTAACTTTGAACTTATGCATTTGCATATTTTAATCTCTCCTGGTTAGATAGTTTCATTTATGGGGAGGTTGGGCCATTTGAGTCCCAATCCTTCTTTGGCATGTATGGTTGAACTGATGCTTCTGCATCCCTTCATTTCCTTACTTATATAGCTTTATCTGTTTACTTGACAAGCCTTGCTAGATGGCTCAGCTTTTGATTTCTGTGCTTTTTGACGAAGTATAACTCAACTGCATACTTAATTTGATTCAATATCATTTATCCATGTCGTGCTCATAGGCTTGATTATAATTCTGGAAACATGTACTTTTTATCTTTGACACCTGAGGCTCGAGGTACCGCGGTGGATTTCCTGGGGTACCTGGTAATCATTAGACTTGGTAGGCAACTAGGGCTACTTAATCCCAAGTCCCTTCTTGGGAGGGTCTCGTACCTCGTCCAAAGCATCGAGGTAGCTTGTTCAATATACCTTGTATCTCCTAGACTTGGTAGACAACCAAGGCCACTTAATCTCAAGTCCCTTCTTGGAGGGGGGGGGGGGAGGGTCTCGTACCTAGCCTAAGACATCGAGGTAGCTTGTCCAAGGTACCCGGCATCTCTTGGACTTGGTAGGCAACCAGGGCCACTTTATCCGAAGTCCCTTCTTAGAGGGTCTCGTACCCAGCCTAAGGCATCGAGGTAGCTTGTCTAAGGTACCCGGCATCTCTTAGACTTGGTAGGCAGCCAAAGCCAATTAATCCCTAGTCCCTTCTTAGGGGGTCTCCTACCCAGCCCAAGGCATCGAGGTAACTCGTCTGAGGTACCCGGTATCTCCTAGAGTTGGTAGGCAACAAGGGCTACTTAATCAAAAGTCTCTTCTTAAGGGGTATCGTACCCTGCCTAAGGCATCGAGGTAGCTCTTCCAAGATACCCGGTATCTGGAGGTAAATGATTCAACAAAAGTCTTAGAAACCATTTTTCATTCAAACAAGGCGCGGGCAAGAAAACCCTAAGTACAAGCGGTTGAAACCGCTACCTTGAAATGCATAACCCTGGCTCTCAAGTGCCCAACAGGTCATGCTTACTAGAGAAAAGACAAAAGGAAAACTAAGACTAACTGTTATAGAGGCTGAAACCAATAATAGTGTGCTAATTATATCTAGAGGCGAGTGAATAGATTTTAATCAGCTATTACAAAATTTTCACGATTAGTCAATTTTATGAAAATATCCCAATCTAGTCAATTCAATAAATCAAGCATAATAGTACAGAAATTAAAAGACACTTGATTTTTACGTGGAAACCCTTAACAGGGAAAAAACCACAGGTTGTTATGTACGCCACACACGAACCTCGAATCAACTAATTGTAATGGTATTTACATCCTAGGTTGACCTCAATCATTCTTGGCCTATAACCCACAACTATTACCTGCAGGCCTTTAAAGTGAACCTAGTCCAATTTGCTTGTGGCCTAAGCAACATTAGCCACAAAACTTAATTCTCAATAAAAGATCAATAAAAACCTATGTGAATATGTGATAACCAATAAGCAATTAATTCTAAGTTACACTAAATGCTTATCTAGGATTTAAAATATGTCAATTAAATCTGTTAACCGCCAAAATCGACAAATGACCAAAGAAGAATTTTCCACCCAGATACAAGGAAGAGACACAAGTCAAGACCATCTAATTACTTCTAGAAAGAAGAATGCTAAAATCAAATCAAGATACCTACCTCACCCCCCACCCCCCACCCCCCACCCTCCCCAGTCCAAGCCAGCAAGCCCAGCAATCTTGATAACCCCTAAGTAACCCAACGCAGAGTTCTACTCAGAATCCTGTCACAGAGCTCGGCAAGGAACCTCGCTACTGCACCTACCAAGTATCCCGCTACTAAGATCAACAAGGTACCCCACCATTACATCAGTAGGGTACCCCGCTACTGCACCTGGCAAGTATCCCGCTACTAAGATCAACAGGGTACCCCGCCATTACATCAGCAGGGTACCCCGCTATTGCACCAGACAGGTATCACGTTGCTAAAATCAATAGGGTACCCCGCCATTACATCAGCAAGGTACCCCGCTACTGCATCAGACAGGCATCTATATACTACATCCGCTGAGTACCCAGCGTATACATTCAGCCAGGTACCCCGCTGTAAGAACAGTTGATATCAGGATACCCCATCGATTGAGCACCTAAACAAGGAGAGCATAAAACTAGCAAAAGGCGGGGTACATGAACCCAAATACCCCCAAGGATCTTCTCGCTAGATAACCATAAGAAACGCTCACAGAATCTCAAATCTATATGTCCAGGAGGACAAATATTGAAGCTCCAAAGTAAAAGGGGCTGAAACACAGTCGTTCAAAGTCCCAATAAGAAGGTAGACTTCTTCCCGCCATTTAAGAATTTCATTTGAAATAAGGAGTCCATTTTTACTAGAATCCTCTCCAAAATGAATCACTTGATTCGGGTAATTAAAGCTCCTACAAAATTGTCTCCTAAAAGGAAAGAAAGTCTTGGGACCGCTAAAACCCTGGACCGAAATTCTAGGAGTGCATGGCAAGCAACAAACCTATATATACGACACTATATTCACCAAGAAGGGGATCGAAAATTGGCCTCCCCCAAAGCCCTACACTCGCATTCAGTTCTACTTATCGACAGGCACGAGCATGCCATCTCCATCACCTAACAGAAACATTGAATACCGCCATGTATCGCCTTAGCCCAAATTTCATCAGTTGTATGCATGTTTTCATCAATAAAATCGCACATGATTATCTTTTCTTGTATAAGTTGTAGTTTGGTTTGACAGAAATCTTGTTGGTATCGAACTACGTGATACCCCTTCGACCGGGATCTATCTAGATCTTGGTCCTTAAAGTTGTTATTTGGAGATTCATCCTAGTAATAATTTTCCATTAACAAAATCAATCCTAGATATTAATTGCTATATGACATGGCATACAACAGAGCTATATGGGATATGGCAATCTGAGACAATAGCTATCAAAAACAATCTCAATCAAACAAAGAGATTAATTAGCTAGAAATTAAATATTCATGCAACCCTAGCCATCACAATACAACAACTCAAACATTCAACACATAATCTCAATCTTGTAAGTAGAAATTAATCTAAGAGCATACAGGTTATAAATGAGATAAATTACTAAGTAAAACACTAAGATTAAATGAAACTAGTGTTCAACTTACCATAACATGTGTGTTGAAGAAGACCTATGCATTAGCACATACTAGATGATCGTAGATGATGCTTAGATGATGATTTATGTATAAGGAAATGAGTTTGGAGAGTTAAAGAAAAGTTCTTGGGAGTTTCTCTCTTTACAATATTTTCTCACATAAAAGTGTATATATTTTTCTCTCTCTAAACGAAGTGAAGAGAATAAAACATATATATATTAGGAGATTTCAAAGCTGCACCGTTTTGGATTTTTGAGAGAAAAATCAAATAAAAGTAATTCTGTGAGGTGAGCTCACGTGAGAGGAAATTAAGAGGTCCAATTATTTTAACGAATCAAATGCATGTGTGGAGTATAACAAGAGGTTGCATGTGGAAGTAAAACACACAATAAAATGTCCTTGAAATCAATAAAAATGAAATCAACGTGAGCTTCGCATGACCGAGAGAGATGATAGGCGTGAGCTTCGCGACAGTCAGTCTCTTGGTGTGGCTTTCATGCCATGCCAAGCCGACTTCCGTTCCGTACGTTCTTCAGTCCACTTTTGACCTAGGAACTCGGAATTCGATTCCATCTTCAGAATATACACTCAGACTCAATCACAAATATGGAAAATTATATAACTTTTCACTCTAAGCTCAGAATTAGATTTCGGTTTTCGGTAAAAACACGAAATGTCCCAAATGTCTCGGAAATCATTTGAAACATATAGATAAGTCTCTGAATCGCTCGGAACACATCTAGGGACAAATCGACATATGGTTGGACTCGTAAAAATATGAAAAAATCTCCAAAATATATTTCTTTAAAAATACAATGAGATTTTACCAACCATACCAAAACAAACACAAACACATAAGTGCTCATGTGAGTTGAAACATAAATGCAAAGTAATATGAGAATACATGTATGTGTGTGTGTGTGTGTGTGTGTGTGTGTGTGTGTGTGTGTGTGTGTGTGTGTGTGTGTGTGTGCGCACCTAATCTCTTCAAGAATCAAGTCAAATGAATTACCTTTCGCTCTTGCACTTAATCTTG
The DNA here is from genome assembly GCA_035582765.1 of Acer negundo. NCBI lineage: Eukaryota > Viridiplantae > Streptophyta > Magnoliopsida > Sapindales > Sapindaceae > Acer > Acer negundo. The sequence continues at coordinate 18,737,173 of CM069242.1, forward strand.
AAGTCACGGAGTTGCTTGGAAGCTTGCCAATGGAACCTAAGCTACCCATTACATAAACATCCCTAAGCGTAGTTTGTCAACGAAATAACCCAATCAAAATATGAGGCCCTTACAAAGGTGATGCTACTACACTTCATCTAGGGGCCCGCCCCGCTTCTCTTGTTAAGGATAGAACCTCTTCAAGTGATTTGCATTCCAAGTGTACCCAATTGGATCTCCTTCCATGTCTTCAAGCTTGTATGCTCCATGGCACACCATTGCCTTGTTTAGGTATAGACCCTTCCAATTTGAAGCCAGGACACCATCACAACGGTGACATGTATTCGGGGTCACTTTCCTAAGCACTAGGTCACCCTCAGCATTAGGTCACCCTCTTTGAAGCTCCTGATATTAACCCTTTTGTTGAAACAACAAGCAATCTTCTATTGGTAGGCCGCTACCCAGAGCGCAATCCTGGTCCAGGCTTGCTCTGAGCTTATCCTCGTTTTCCTCTAAGTGCGGAAGCTGGGGAGCTTTAATTAAATAGGTAAAATAGCTTCGACTCTAAAAGTAAGCGAGTAGGGGGTCTCCCCAGTTACAATTCTCCTGGTGGTCCGATAGGTCCATAGGATGTTTGGGAGTTCCTATGCCCACGCCTCATTCTCCTCTTTAAGCCTCATCTTTAAGAGTTTCTTGATAGTCTTGTTGGTGGACTCCACTAGGCCGTTTGTTTAGAGGTGGGCGACAAAGGTAAAGCGACAAATCTTCGCAGTATTTTCTGAAATTGTTTGCCTAGGTCGGTGATAATGGCTATTAGGACCCCAAATCTACACACTACATTTTTCTTGATGAATGCCATCGTGTTTGCCTCTATTATGTTGGCAAGCGGCTCCACTTCCACCCAGCTGGTGAAGTAGTCTATGGCAACGACAAACCACAATTGGGGTTTGAAATGTAAGGGTAGCTTAGATGATTGGTGATCAAGCTCAAAGGCCCTCTCAAGACCTCAAGATGATAAGCACTCCAAAGGTATATCTCTAGTGCTTAGTTTTCATTGAAGAGACTTAGTTACACACACACAATTGTCATGATTACATATGTGTGTATTGTGCTTGTGTGCATTCTCTTCACATGTCACATTTCACAATTGCAATTCTTTGTTGTATCTTGTTGTGTGATTAGTGTGTCTTGTAATTCATTTCCCAAATATTATTCAGAAACGTCTGCGCATGCACGATGGTGTGCTTGTTTTAGCACGAGCATCGCCTTCGGAGAATGCCCTTGGCTTCTCCTTTGGTTTCACCATAGTTGGTGAAACAGCGATTTCATCGGTGGCCATGACCGCAAAATGAAACCATCGTTCGATTCCATAAGTCTTTGGAATGTTTCTGCGGTTATGATCAGCTGCCATGACCGCCATTTGAAATCACCATTTAGACCTGATTGATTTAAATATCTCGGTTTCAATTTGGGGTTAGAATCGGTGGCCATGAAACAGTCGATTGAAACCGTCATTCAAGACCTGATTGAAATAAATACCTTAGTCTCAAAAATGACGGTTTGGCGGCGGTCATGAAACCGCCAATGATACCTGATGCTCTCAGGTTTAAATCGGGGTTGGATCGGTAGTTTTGAAACCGCCGATCGGTGAGTTTCAGGGGAAATCTTGTATTTTCACCATGCTTTTTATTAGTCTCTATAAATACATCACTTTCTCATCTCTCTGAACACACTTTTTGAACATTAAGAACCCTAAATTTAAAAAAGAGATTTTTGAGAGATAATGCAATCAAGATTGCTCATTTAAACACTCAAAACCATTTTCATATGCATTAAAATTCATCATAATCTTCTAGCATATCTAGGATGCTTTCTTGCATGGGTCTTACTCAACACACATGCCTTGGTAAGTTTTTCACTAATTTCATCTAATCTTAGTGTTTTACTTAACAAGAAATCTCTTTAATTACTTGTATGTCCTTAGATCATATTCTATTATACAAGATAAAGATTGTTGTGTTATTTTGATTGAGTGTTGTATTGTGATAGCTATACTTAGGATTGTTTAATCAGTGTTAGCTATGCTTTATGCCATGACATATAGCAATTGAAATCTAGGATTGTTTTAATTGACATCTTATAATCCTAGATAAGTATTTTGTATAACGTAACACTAAGTGCATATTTTGATATCTTTGCATATTCACATAGGTTGTTTACTTTCTTCATTGAGAAGTAAGTCTTGTAGCTAAGGTTGCTTAGGCCGCAAGCAAATTGATCTAGGTTCACTTTTAAAGGCCTCTAGGTAGTAGTGGTGGGTTGGTGACCGCGTAGGGTTTGACGTGGTCAACATAGGTTATGGACACCATTACAATTAGTGGATTCGAGGATCGTGTGTGGTGCACATAAAAGCCCTTGGTTTTACCTTGTTGAAGATTTCCACGTAAAAATCAAGTATTATTTAAATTTCGCACTTTACACTTGATTTATTATATTGACTACATTGGGGTTATTTTCGTAAAATTGACAAATTGCGAAAATTTGGTAATAACCGGATTAATATCTATTCACCCCCCCCCCCCCTCCTAGATAATTTTAGGCACACCGGAATAATTAGTTTCACATCATCAAGGTGTAGGCACCTTAGGAATGGCAGGGATTTTCCCTTCTAGTACAGGTGTCCTAGTACCAGGCAGCACTTGGCTGACTTTTTTTTTCACTATCCTTGCTTCTGTAAGGGCATTGCGCAATTGTTGACTGTGGAGATAGTCCACAATAAGGTCCATCCAACATGGGAGATGCTCCACTAGATGGACCACTGATGACATGGTGATGCTAGACCGGGGTAGGAGTATTAATTGAATCCCCTTTGGAAGGGTTTATCCTCCGTCGGTGACTATCTTAGCAAGGAAATTCGCCCGATGGTTAGCTCCCATTGGGATGTATTCGATCTTCATTAACTGAAATGCCTTGGTTGCTTGCTTCACTTTTTCCATATATGCAGTCATGTTGTCACCTTTTGCTTGATACACCCCGGTCACCTAGTTCACTATCAACTACGAGTCACTCTTGATGGCTAGAAATTGGGCTCCCAACACCGCTGTTGCTTTCAAACCTACTAGCAGTGCTTCATGTTCCGTTTCATTGTTAGTGGCTTGAAATTCAAACCTAAAACAATGGCTAGATTCAACCCCCTCTAGGTAGATCAATATAATTCCCACTCTACAACCGTGTTAGTTAGAGGCCTCGTTGACATAGAGCACTCATACCTTGGATTCAAGGGGCCATTCTTTACTAGGGGTGGGGACACTTATCCTCGGTGGAGAGATGGGTTCCATCTCCGGGCGACGGTTGAGGTTCCCACTGAACTCCGCCACAAAATCGACCATGGCCTGGCCTAGTCTGGCCCTTGATGGTAGTGAGAGGTTTGAACGAGATATCATATTAGGTTAGCTCAAAGGCCCATAAGACCAGCCTACCCGATACATCAGGCCACTGTATGAACTGCCTAAGAGGCTGGTTTGTGATTACTGTTACTGAGTGGGCTTGCAAGTAAAGGCGCAGCTTGCGAGCTGAGATTACCAAGCCAAAGTTGAGCTTCCCCAATTGGTTGTAATTCTTTTCTACTTTGTTAAGGGAGCGACTGAAGTAGTAGATGGGCCTTTCAATCCCGTCCTCACACTCTTGTACCAGGGCAGCGCTAGTGTCTGTGTCGGACACAGCGAGGTAGAGTTGTAGCACATCCCCGGGTATAGGTTTGACAAGTAGTGGAGGGTTAGCGACGTAGCCTTGGCGGTTCTGAAAGGCGTGCTCGCTTTCGTCATCCCACTTCATTCCTCTCTCTTGATGGCTTAGAAGAAAGGGAGGCACTTATTGGTGGACCGGGATATGAATATGTTGAGCGCCGCTAGGCAGCCCATCAATCCCTATACAGGTTTCAGAGTGGTGGGTGATTAGAGGTCGAGGATGGCTCTAATCTTCTCTAGATTTGCCTCGATGCCTCTGTCAAGGACCATAAAAAGTAAAAAATTTCCCAGCTAAAACCCCGAATGCAAACTTATCTAGGTTCAATCGAATCTGGTTCCTCCAAAGTACCTAGAAGGTTTTTCGAAGGTGCTTCGGGTGTTGCTCTACTTGCTGTGACTTGGTTATCATGTCATCTACATAGACCTCCACGGTTTGACCAATCTATCCCTTGAATAACTTTTTGACCAGCCTCTAATAGGAGTCTCTAGCGTTTTTCAACCCGAAAGGCATTACCTTGTAGTAGTATAACCTTTGGTGTGATGAAACTGGTTTTCTCTTGGTCTGACGGGTGCATCACGATTTGGTTGTACTAGGATGACAATTTAATTACGTGCATCTAAAACAACCTAGAAGGGGGGTGAATGGGTTGTTAATCAATTATTACCAATTTTTCGATTAGTCAATATTAGCATATAAAAACCCAAATACACAATAAAATAAATTAAGTGTAAAATGCGGAAATTAAAGAACACTTGATTTTTACGTGGAAACCTTCAATAAGGAAAAATCACGAGCTATTGAGCTAGCCACACTCGATCCTCGAATCCACTATATGTAATGATGTTTACAACCTAGGTTGACCTCAACCATTCTTGGTTACTAACCCACCACTACTACCCGCATGCCTTTTATAGTGAACCTAGACCAACCCTAAACAACCTCTATATGAAGAGAAGGTTACACTTTCAGGTGAGCACCTCCTAATCTACCCGCAAGCCTTTTACAAAGGAGCTAGTACAATGCTTCTGCAACTTCACCTAGAAGCCACAAGACTTTGACTCTATAAAGAGAGTAAACAACCTATGTGAATATGTGATGATATTCAAATGCAAATAATGTTAGACTACACTAAATGCTTAACTATATGTTATAATGCAAATCAACATCCTAGTTATCAACAAAACATACATGCACATACATGAGGTGTCAATTAGTTGTAGAAATTTCTAATAACCTAATTGTCAACAAACAAAGTCATTTCAACACAAGTTGTCAATTAATCATGGCAATGCCTTAAAACATGCAATTAACTAATGCAATCAAGAATTTGTCAATTAAAAGGCCAATCAACACAAGTTGTCAATGAGCATGGCAAGGACACTAAATACAATTAACAAATGCAATCAATGAATCTTACACATCAACGTCTAAATGAAAATCATATAGACTTAGCTAGAGGGCAAAATGGTCCTAAATGCTAGCTATCAACAAACAACTTATCTCAACCAAACATCAAAAACTCAATCATGTTATAAATAATATTAAGTAAAGAGTCATGCATTTAATCAACAACTAAATGCTCATCCTAGGCAAACATGTCATAAATATGAAACAAAAAGATTTAGAACATGTAGAGATTACCTAGACAAAGAAATCAACACAACCCATGCTTAAATAATGCTAAGAAAATGTTAGATGCTCATGGGAAGCAGTTTGGTTGAGTAAAGGTGAGTTCTTGGTAGCTTTCTCTTTCTAGGGTCTGGTTTCTCTCTCTAATATGTGTATTTTGAGCTCCTTAATTGACCAAAAGAAGAAGAGAATGCATATATACTAGAGCAAGATGAAACCACGTCGTTTTGGAAAAGAATAGCCCAAATCCCATCAAATGCACTGGTCTGGCGCTGGTCGAACAGCACACGACTAGTGCAGACCTGATATCCAAGTTGCAATGGTGATCTGTGCATGACGACCAGCGCTAGACCAGAGCTCAACTTCTTGGTCGAGATTTAAGCGCCCCAAACCATGACCAAACTACATCGAAACCTTTCGTATGATATACCGTTGGAAAGGTATGGATGTCTAGTATCTACTCGTGTTTGTAGAATGACATTTCGATGTCTGTAGAAAAATTTATGGTCAATTGAGTAACCAAAGGTCAGAAACGGACAACAACAGAGTTGCCCTGTTTTGGTGGTCACTTTGGAGATTTCAAAAATAATCCAAACAATCATGAAATATTACAAATAATATACCGTTGGAAAGGTATGGGTGTCTAGTTTATACAAAAATTTTCAAAACTTATTTTAATCTTTGTATAAAAAGTTATGGTCACAAGACCATACAAAGGTCAGTTTTGAAAATACTTAAAACATTGAAATCCAATCTTTTGAAACTAGACACCTTACTCCAATCAACCAAACCAAAACTACCACTTATCCAAGAGAAGAATGAGACATTCTCAAGCGGTCAACCATTACGCTAAGACATGCACATAATCGTACAAGTGCGGACGTTTCCAATAATACAAACGGAAACGAATTACACCACACTTAAAACTAACAAACATGAAGTGCAAGTGTGGGAATTGAATGCATCCAAATGCCTAACATGTCATGGCATTGTCATTGAACAAGATACACTCAATTAAAACATGCATGAATAGAATTCATGGCTTTGCATCCTAATGTCTAAACATGTTATGGCATTTCAATGAATAAGATGCAATCATTTTAATATGCATGAAGAGACTTCATGAATAATCACCAAGCATGTGACACACAAAAGATATGTAATATAAGAAAATGCATAAGTGTGATGATAAAGCATATAAGCACACAATTAAGAGAAACACAAATGCAATGAAAGTGTGTGTGTGTTAAATGACATAGATGCATGAAACAATAAAACACACATTCATGGTAACAAATGCACAATAGATAAAGATGCATGCAAGTGTGTGTGTGCACCTAATCTCTTCAAGAATCAAGGTCAAGTGATATACATTTTGAAGCTCTTGATCTTGAAGTCACCGGGATGCTTGGAAGCTTGCCTTGATAATTATTGAAAAGACCTAAGCTACCCATTACACAATCATCCCCAATGTGGTATGTCATAAAATAAGCCAATCACAAAATAGAGGTCCTTACATGGGAGAACACATCCATGAAGCTCAAAGTCTTGTTTCCTGTTGTTGAATCCATGAGCTGGTCAATCTTAGGAAGCAGGAAACTGTCTTCTAGGCAAACACAGTTGAGGTCTGTGTAATCTACGCACATTCACCACTTCCCATTAGCTTTGGTCACCATGACCACATTAGCAATCCACTCCGGGTATCGTGCTTCCCTAATAAACCCAGCTCGGAAGAGCTTGTCTACTTCTTCTTATACCGCAGTATTGAGGCTTTAATTGAAATGTTTTTTCTTCTGCTTTATAGGTTTGAAGGTTGGATCCATATTGAGGCAGTAAGACACCAGATTGGTAGGGATCCTAGGCATCTCCTAATGGAACCAGGCGAACACATCATTGTAGTCTCGAAAGATCTTCTACATCGTGATTTTGTGTTCAGGTGCCAAAGTGGAACCAATCTTCACTGTTTTTGGGGGGTTTCCCTCCCTAATTACAACGTCAACCAGCTCTTCTACCTGTTATTCTCTCTCTTTCTCATGCGTTTCCTCCTCCGTGCTTTCTTCTTTGTTGTCCGACTGCTCCTCAATGCCCTATAAGCGCTTTGACTCGATATCATCCAACACCATTTATTTTGGCGGGCTTATCCTGTAATCCATTCATATCGCCCCCAGTTCTTTCTGTCCTTTTTTCGTAGTAATTTGGGAGCACTACTTGGTAACTGTCGTGGGGTTCAAGGAAATGGCATAGCATCTATGTGCCATTTGCTACTCTCCCATCAAGGTCCCCACTTCCTCACCAACCGAGAACATCAGGACATTGCGGTAGATTGATAAGGCCCCGCTAATCTTCGAGAGGAAGGGCCTCTCTAAGATGATGTTGTAGGCGCTTGGTACATCTACCACCACAAAGTCCACCATGGCATTTACTTGTTGGGGTTATTCCTCAATGATCACCGAGAGCATCATGGATCCCATTAGCATCAGTGGGGTAGTGTAGCTGTAGTAGGACGAGTGCTTTGGTTGGAAGTGGTCCAGTACATCCTTAAAGAGTATATCGATGCTGCTGCCAGTATCGATCATAACCCGAGCTACCCGACAGTTAGCTATCTGGACGGTGACTACCATGGGATCATCGTGTGGCTAGACCGTGTTATAGACGTCATATTTTGTGAATATGATTTGACTGGAGCGAAGATGCTTCGAGGTTCCTTTACTAACCTTCAACACCTAGCCTTCTGCAGCGTGTTGGGGCACTTTTCTAGTATTGTTCTTCCTTGAGTTGTTTGATGTACCAGTGAAGGTCTAATGGTGTTGATAATCTATATCTGCTCCATCAGGTCATTTCCTTTGTCCTTCCTTCTTTCTTTTGATTCACATAGCTTTCTTTGGATTTTCTTTCCTGTCTTGATTCCGTCTCTCACCTGCTTGAGGAATTCAATCAGCAGGTCGCCACTTACCAGACCCTCAATCTGGTTGCAGAGACTGAAGCACTCCGAAGTGTTGTGGCCTACATCTTCATGGAAGTCACAGTACTTGTATTTGTTCCTTCGGTCCGTAGGGAGCTTCAAAGGGTCTGGTTTCTTCAAGAACCCCTTATCCTAGATGGTCAGGTAAATTGTCTCTTTAAGGGTGTTGAGGGGGGGTGTACTTTGTGTACTCATCTTCTAATGTTTGGCTTATTCTAGCCACTTCCTTAACCAAAGATGGTGTCCATCGAATCTTTTTCAGATGGGATATCCTTCTTAGGGGTCGGACCCTAGCAGGGGGAAATTAGGGTAGGCAGAAAGTAGATCGGTTTAAAGGTTGTATCTTCGCTTGGGAACCGATTCCCTTTCTTTTCTTTAGTAGTTAACCCCCTTGAAACGCTCGTTCGAGCGCGATTCATCGTGCTCCATTTTGATGTGGTATTGCTCGTCAAGCTGTACCTGTTCTAAGGCCCAGCTATAAGCCTCATAATACGTCTCTGGTTTGTCCTTGTTAAAGGATCGCCACAACTTTCCTACCCAAAAATTCATTTGAAAGTTGGTAGAGGTCTCCTTCTCCATGAACACCTCTATTTGGATCACTTTCTTATGGAAGCGCTCCACCTAGGACTTGAGTCTTTCCCTCCGGTCCTAGACCACGTACTGTAGCAGGATCTGATCCTTATGAGGTGGCTTCACTCCTTGAAACTGAGAGCAGAAGTCCCTTGATAACTTTTCTAAACCATGTCTTGGCAAAATTGGTGAGAGTGTAAAGGAAAATCCGACAGATGGCCTTCCTAGTGACATTCTGCACTTCCATCTGCTGCAAGAAAAACACTTAGTGGCTTAGAGGATCTTCCATATCAAATAGACCTTTTCCGGGATTTTAAACTTAAGATTGGGGGTTACATTTCGGACCTCCCTTGAAAGTGGGTCATTCATCTCCTTAAAGGGGCCCTTGTTCAAGCCTCGGTACTTGACCTTGTCTTTCTCCAGCTCTACTAGGCGTTTTGCCATCTTCCTCATCTGCTCCTCTATATGTCTGGGCTCTCTATTGAGGGACTGAGCCTCGACTTCCCCTTCCTTGGCCATGGTTCTGGATACGGTAAACCCTTCATTCCTAGCCTCTTGATCCCGTCCGAGGGCTACCTGGTTCATGCTTTGGTTCTAGGTTATCTCGATTCGACTCCTAATACCGAATCTCTCACATACTCCCACTGCGGTGCGATGGCCTTGGTAAGCCACAAAAGGTGGCGGGGCTCTGGGTGCCACAGCTTTTGACCTAGCCTATCAGGTGTCTGATGCAGCTGCTCTTGGTAAGATTCCTACGGGGCCTAGTCTATCGAAGACTTCTGTGGTGGGACAACACATGTCGAAGACCGGTGTCTTGCTGCTGGGTCCTGTATCGTTGAGGCATGGACCAAGTAGGTCATGGCGCATTCCTTTGAGAAAATTTGTGACATGTTGGTCAAATGTGCTAAGCTGGGTCGACCCAAATGTAAAGAGGCCTCCGGTAGAGATCAAACGGTTAGGTGCTAACTCTTTGGCCCGTGGTGGGCTATCTTGGGTTAAAGCGCTCTCTGATGACTTAGCCCCGTGAATGGCCAAATAGAAGCGGGGTCCGGATAGATCGCCCTGATTCTATGATGATCTCAACCTCATTCCCGTTTTTCATGAAATAACAAATATGCTTGGAGAGAGAACCACATTGATGCAGTGATTCCCAAAGATGGCGCCAAACTGTTATCCTGAAATATCCGTCAGATGCCTTCTGGACTACGGTTAACCATGGTGTACTGGTGCACTGTGGTTGACCGGAACCGGGTATAACATCGTCCCGGTTAAACCAGGATGGATACTGGGGAAAGCCTTTAGACCAATTATTAAGGACCAGCGCTGGGGTCCAGGACCGATCCTAGGGGGATAACAGGGTTGAGATGAGTCCTTTATAGGGTAGGACAAAGAGGTACTATAAAAAAACCATAATGCTATTTATTAATTGTCAAAGAAATACATTAAATATGGCCTTTCAAACAGTAACCAACATTACAACTGAGATACATAGCGGGGAAGAGTAGAAGACAGATGGGTACTGATTTTAGGGTGTAGTAGCCAAGTAGCTTAGGTACAACGGAGCTTGAGCCAGGCGTGGTAATAGCCAAGTAGGATTGACACAATGGAGCTTGAGCTAGGCGGGGTAGTAGCCAAGTAGCATTGACACAATGGAGCTTGAGCTAGGCAAGGTTTACTTGAGGTTTCAACGGCTAACCCTTTACTCTTTGAGAGTTATTTATAGTGTGTGTTTTTATAGGGGTGGGTGAGGGACGCTCATTTAGGCAGGAATTTCCAGGTTCGATCATCACCATTCCCTTAAATTAGGTGATGAGGTGGTAGGAGTTGGAAGGCTAAGATGGTGCCACCAGGGTGTGTCCTTTAGTGTGATTTGATCTGGGTAGGTCGGGGCCCTAGTCCTTAGGTTGAAATGTGAAGAGTGGATCACCACCATTGCTTTGAATCCAGTCAACGGTCGACACGCGCCTTGGAGGGTCATAATTGATCCACCTTAGCCTTAGGCTGCTTTAGACACCTTCGCAGGGATGATTTGATGCTTGGATGACGGTTTGGATAGCTTGGATTGGTCTACAATGCCTCCAACTGGCGTGAGGTGTCGCTATCATGGTTTGGGTCAACAAGGGACAGTGTCAGCGCTTGTCCTGCTGCACGCTGTCAAGCGCCCTTCTCCATCATTTCCTTCTTCGTGTTTGCTAATCTTCTACAAGCGATTTACTGGGAAAGCACAGCTTCCCTCTTCATGTATGGAGTAGTTGGCATTGGGTAGGGCTTAGGTGGAGTGAGGAAGGGTCGTTGATGAGGTGCAGTTACTGAGGGATCCCAGCTATTGATTCCTTATCTTTCCCCTTCCATGCATGCTGTCTTATATTAATTGCATAATGTCAGGCTCTTTGAGGTTACCTCGGCTCTTTCTCCCTTCCCATGTGGTTTGGCATTAGGGCTTATGTCAACCCTTATTAGGAGTTGTCACTTACTGAGAGCTTCATAGGTTATTCCAAAATGTTCTCTAGGGTGCTTGAAGGTTTAATCACAACTGCTCCATGGATATTAGTGTTGGTCCAGTGAGCATGGCTAGCTAGTCTTGGTCTGGGCAGAAGCAATTCCTTGTGCCATTTCAAGGGTCGAATCTTGTCTTGATATTGGACACTCGGGGAGAATTGGGTCCCTCTCTGTATCAGGCGCTTGGGGGGTGACCAGGTCCCTTCATATATGGGGAGGACCGGGTCCTTGATAGAGCTTGAGGCAGATCATGATCCTTATTTGCATCGGGTCCTCTGATGGACCGGATCCATCTCCGTGTCGGGCACTGGTGATGGATTGGGTCTCTATGTCAGGAAAGTTCTTCTTTGGGAAAGTTGCCAACTTTTTCCATTAACACCTGCAATGACTCCATGATATCGAATGCTGTAGTCATTGCCTCACGCTTGGTGACAAACACATTTGTCATGTTGGCTTACAGATATATTCGCACTTTCTCATTAGCTGAGACCCATTTCTGGTGTGTCTCACGAACTATTTGTGTGGCATTGGCAACAGGCTCTGGAGGACATTCCTCCATAAGCACGAATTTAAGGTCTTTTGTTACCAAGATTGCGTTGTCATTAACGAGGATTTGTAAAAGTGCAGACGACATTGCTAAAAAAATAAATAAAATATTTCATTCATCTCATACATTTATCACATGTAATTGTTTGGTATAAAATTAAACATGATGCATGAACATGTTTAATGAACAAGAAATAAACCCTAAAAATTATTACTAGGCCACGACTATCCAACATACCACAAGCAAGTGTCGTCTTAGGGTCGTCAAGTACTTGTATGTTGGACCAAGACATTCTCAATTAAATGATATATCAGAATAACTCGCATTCTTACATTGTTCAACCATCGTTTGTTTCAGTCAAGGATCTTAATAAACCAATTTTATTAAATCCTTTATGAATGTGACTCATCATTTCAGATCTCATGAACTCAATTTGAGAATTGTTGCCTTAGGGTTAGTCAATCCCAAAATACATTCAGAAATCCTATTTGTTAGGAAGTCAACCTTGATATTGACTCTCATGGAGACCTTCCTTAAGGAGAACGAAAACAAAGTCATCTCGAGGCCCTACTTGAATCTCACGTTGTTGAACTAACGATGGAAACTACAGGATATATAGTAATATATCCCTCTCCCATTCAATATTATCTGACTAGGGTTTCAATTATTAATGCACCTAGATGATACTAAGATTAAACGGCTAATTCAAATCTAAATGTCTAGGGCATTTTTAGTAAGTTAGTAGAATCTCATTCTATTAACTAATTATTAAACTATCCGATTTTTTAACAATTAAAAAAATCTAGTTTATTAATCTAATTCTAATCTATGTAAACTAATTTACTAAGACTAGAATTAATAAGGTGATTTACCAAGTTTTAACTATTAAAACTAAAACACATTATTCAGTCCAATAATTGTTATGGCCTTAATCAAATTAATCATAATAATTATAAGAGGACCTAACTAATCCAACTAATTAAACAATTTACTTAATAGACTAGTTATTAATGAGAATTACCAAGTTTTTTACACCTAAAAAACTAATCTCATTTTTAATAGCCAATTATGTGATTTGCTAAATTATTTTTTTTTTTTATAAAAAAAAATAAATTAAAAAAAAAAAAAAAAACATAATATGATTGGCTATTGTGCATGTATTACATTAATAAAATGTATGTGTAGGCACTACTAATCTAAATGGCATGTGTATGCATGGCAATGCTTTAATTATCATATAATAAAAGCATATATAAATTGACCGAGTACGATGAGTTTACCTAACTTATAAATAAAAATAATAATAATAATAATAATAATAATAATAATAAAAAAAAAATTCTAATTACAAAAACTTAATCCAAGGCGTTCATTGGTCTTCTTGTAATCCATATTTTCTTCGAGTCCATCTTGTAATATCTTTTTGGGCTTTTAATCAAGTCCAACTTGATTAATCTTTTTTTTTTTTTAAGCGATCCATCTCATGAATTAAAACCCAAGACCCAGGCCTATCACTTGTCAGAGGCCTAAGGTGTCAAATATATATATATATATATATATATATTTCAGCCCATGCGCGCTTCCAAATACGCAACCCTAGCGTCACAAACACTTGGCCCTTATGCTTTTCGCACGCACAGGGCTGTCCGCAACAGCTTGCACGAAACATGTGTGATGTTGCTAGCCTTTGTGCAAAAATAGCGCAACCGATTGTGCCAAACTCATGTGGCAACCGCTGCATATGCGCAAGAAACGAGCACGCTGTGCTACAGTCTTGCGCGAAGGCGTGCATGGCTGCTAAACTTCACGCAGCTACTAAACATGTGCGCAACAATTGTGTAAGGCTGCAGCGTGTTGTGCAACTCTTACACGTTGGCTTCTACGTCTTCCAAATCGTCATTCTTGTCAATTTACATCAATAAAAAAAAGTTACAGCAAAAAAACAAAAACAAAAACAAAAACAAAAATATGGAATTAATATTACAGCAAAAATAATATATTGCAAATAATATTCCAAACCATAAAACTCATCGTACCATACAATTAATGATCAATCATGAATTAAAAAAAAATTCAAACATCATACATTCAATAGATTGTGCCTACACATATATACATGCAATTAAACAAGAAGAAAGAACGATTTATTCGAATATATCGTCGTAGGGCTTTAATACCAATTACAAACCCTAGAGTTGCGTAGCGAAAGAAATTGATAGGTTTAAAAAAAATATTTGAATCATATTCAAACATAAACCTTTTTAAAAATTATTTTAAGCGACTTTAATAACCATGTACGGTATATAAGAATAAAACAGGTAGGATTCGTAATCATACCTCAAGGCTAACTCTTTCGTTCTTTAACTTCTTGATTTTGCTTTCCGATATATACCACCAGATCTTCCTCGCTATCTCTCAAGTTCCTGAAAATATATGAATTAAGTGTCTAAATACAACCTAGAGGGGGTGAATGGGTTGTTAATCAATTATTACAAACTTTTTGGATTAGTCAATATTAACAATAAAACCCAATTCAAACATTAAACAAAAATCAAGTAAAGTGCGGAAATTAAAGAACACTTGATTTTTATATGGAAACCTTCAACAAGGAAAAATCATGGGACTAGCCACGCTAGCCACTTAAGCCATAGAAATCCACTATATGAAAAGACAGTTACACCCTCAAGTGTTACACAGACTCTCACTCATGACAACCTCAGGCTATGGGCACTACCACTCACCACACTTGGTTCATTCCTAGTGATATCCCCCGATCCACTACTCTTGGCATAAACACCCCCGAATCTACTTGCAGGCCTTTTATAGAGGTACTTGGCAGTGCTTGCCAACCAACCCTTGGTTGCAAGACTTCACTTACTTATGCAACTACAACCCGTAGCCACAAGACTTTGACTCAGTGAAAAGAATTAAAAGTCTAAGTGGATATGTAAATGATGCATAAATGCAAAGAATGATACACTAAATACTAGATGTTTAATTAGATGTTAAAATACAAATATGACAACCTAATTATCAAACAAGTCTACTGCCTACATGCACATACATGAGGTCTCAATTAGTTGTAGAGATTTCTAACAACCTTATTTTCAATTTAATGCACATGAACATTCAATAGAGTTTGACTAGATAAATAAACATTAATCTATCAACCTAATCAACAATCAATTTCACAAGAATATTCAACGCCTAGCTATTTAGGCAAAACAACTTAATCATGCAAGCTATCACAAAAAATAAATATATAAATAAAAATAAAAATAAAAATAAAAATAACCCAAACATGTTTTAACTTCACTAGATATGCAATTAATGTGAAGATTTGTAACTTAAACAATAAAAGACATGTCTTGATTAAATAGAGCAATAAATGAGATGAGTTGCTTGTTCTACTTACCAAGTAAAGACCTTAATGAAGACCCATGCTTGAATGATGCTAGAGATGCAAGATGAAGATGGGTTTTGGGGTTTGGAGAGCAAAAGAATGAATCTTGGAAGCTATCTCTTTCTAAGGGAACTCTTTCTCTTTCTAGGATATGAATTTTTGAGTTCTAGGTCGAGATGGGGAAGAAGAGAAAGCTTATATAAAAGCCCTAGTGAAACTACGTCGTTTTGAAGATTTTTACAGAAATTCTGCGCAAAAGTGACTGCCAAGGTCGCTCCCCGTGAAAATGACCATTGGACGCCGAACATCTCGGTCACTCCCTACGACAACGACCTTCGCGACAGTGCATCAGCTCTATTTTTGAGCAACTCAAAACATGATCAAACGACATAGAAACCTATCGAATAATATACCATTGGAAAGGTATGGATATCTACTTTCTACTCTTAATGGAATAACTTTTCGATGTCTATAGATAGAGATATGGTCATTTAAGTGACCAAAGGTCAGAAACAGACAACAATAGAGTTGCCCTATTTTTTGGAGATTTCAAAACCAATCTAAACGGTCACGAAATATTACGAATAATATACCGTTAGAAAGGTATGAGTGTCTAGTTTGCACAGAAATTTTCAAAACTCATTTTAAAATTAGCATTAAATGTTATGGTCACAAGACCATAAAAAGGTCAATTTTGAAAACATTTGAAACATTGAAATCCAATCTTTTGAAACTAGACAACTTGCTCCCTTCAACCACACCATAACTAACACTACTCAGAGAGAAGAATGGGACGTTCTCTAATGGTCAACCATTGCATTATGACATACACACCATCGTGCAAGCACAGGGGTTTCCGATCACAAACGAAAGGGAATTACACTACACAAAACCACACTTAGATCTAACAACAAAGTGCACGCATGAAATGAGACATAAATGCACACAATCATGGAAACATAAATACAAGTAATATGGTAATACATGTATGTGTGTGTGTGTGTGTGTGTGTGTGTGTGTGTGCATGCACCTAACTTTTCAAGAATCAAGTCAAGTGATATAACTTTGCTCTTGAAGTCACGGAAATGCTTGGAAGGTTGCCATTGTGATCCTAAGCTACCTATTACAAAATCATCCCCAATGTAGTTTGTCATAAAATAAACCAATCACAAAATAGAGGTTCTTACAGTTCCGGCAACTACGTGTGGGCGCATCACAGGCTTCACAAGGTTGTATGAAGGTAGAAGAAACAAACGAAAGCAACCCTTGCTTTGTGTATGAAGATTTCGGCTACCCTATAGAAAACCTAGAAGCAAAACAAAATTTTTCTTTTTTTCTTTTCTTTAGGGCACAAACCACTTTCTTGTTTGTTTTTTTTATTTGTTGTGTCATTCTTTTCTCTCAATTACGTTAATTAAATAGTTTTAAAAACACTAACAACTTGATATGATAGGATAATTTTAAATATCAAATATTTGACATACACATCTGAAAATATATATAAACATGTCTAATACAACCTATAGGGGGGGTGAATAGGTTGTTAATCGATTATTACCAATTTTTCGATTAGTCAATATTAATCACAATCAACCCAATTCAATAAACAATAAAAAATCAAATAAAAGTGCAAAAATATAAAATAACACTTGATTTTTATATGGAAACCTTCAACAATGAATAACCACGGGACTAGCAACTGAAGCCACAATAATCCACTATATGAAAAGACAGCTACACCCTCAAGTGATACACGGACTCTCACTCACGATAACATTAGGCTATGGACACTACCACTCGCCACTCTTGGTTCAATCCTAGTGATATCCCATGATCCACTACTATTGGTGTGAACACCCCCCCCCCCAAAAAAAAAAAAAAAAAATCTACCTACATGCCTTTTATAGCAGCGCTTGACTTTGACTCATTGAAGAGAATTAAAAGTCTAAGTGAATATGACAATAATGCTCAAATGCAAGAATGTGTAAGACTACACACAAAATTCTCAACTATGAATTTGATAAACAATCAATAAATCCAAGTTGTCAATGTCTAAATGCAAAGCATGAAGACTTAACTAGATGTTAGCAATCACAAAACAATCCTAGCTATCAAACAATATTAACATGTCCATACATGTGAACTCAATTAGTTGTAGAGAATTTCCAACAACCTAATTGTTAATCAAAACACACATAAACATCTAAAAGCTTAACTAGTTGATTAAAAGACAATCTATCAACCTAGTCATCAATAAATCACACAAGAATGTTTATGACTTAGCTTTTTAGGCAAAAATGACCCAATCAATTAAGCTATCAAAATACAAACTCAATCATGTCATCATTCAACAATAAATACATTCAATAAATGATTTCTACAAATCCTATGCATTAAAAATGAATTCTTGGACTTAAAGAACAATAAACAAAGATGAATAAACAAAGATGAAATGTTTGTTCTTACTTACCAAGTCAAGAATGATGAAAACCAATTGAAGATAGATGTATGAGAGAAGTTAGATGCACATGGGTTTTGGGTTTGAAGAGTTAAAGAACAACTCTTGGAGCTTCTCTCTCTAGGGGAACTCTTCCTCTCTCTAAAATATGAATTTTGAAGTTCTTGGTTGGCCAAAGGAAGAAGAAAAAGTATATATAATAGGGCAAGACGAAACCACGTAGTTTTGAAAAAATGCCCAGAAAACCCGTCATGTGCGCTGGTTGTCAAGCGCACGACCAGCACACATCTTCTGCTCGACTTGTGCGGGTGCTGCACTAGTCGAGTAGCACACGACCAGTGCATTGCACTGGTACTGCACGAGTAATGTTACCAACGCACTGGGGCTTGGAAAACCAACCCGAGAGCATTATACAGGTGGTGAGTAAGTAGAGACCTATGCATAAGGACCCATGCACTGGGAGCATCTCCAATGGTCACTCATCGCGCTAAAAACAAGCACATCATCGTGCAAACGCAAACGTTTTCGATCATAGAAACGAAAACAAATTACATCACACAAACCCACACTTAGATCTAACAATGAAGTGCAAATGTGATTGGTGTAAAGGATGCACACATATAAAAAAATTATAACACAAATGCAAGATGAACAAAGCATGCTTGAAGTGTTTGTGTGTGTGTGTGTGCACCTAAACTCTTCAAGAATCAAAGTCAAGTGTTATAGCTTTTGAAGCTGTTGGTCTTGAAGTCATGGAGATGCTTGGAAACTTGCCTTGATAATTATCAAGAGAACCTAAGCTAACCATTACACAATCATCCCCAATGTGGTTTGTCATGAAATAAACCAATCATAAAAAAGAGGACTTTACAATATCAATTATCTTGTTTTCAAAATCAAAATAATATTAAAAACAACATATCATTATATCTTATATCATGATAGGGTTTCAAGTAACCTAGATTAAATAGGATTCTAAATCCCATTTAATTCAATGTTGTCACTGTGACTTGAACCCATGACCTGCTAAAGATTAAATAATCAATATTATTTTATTTCTTTGCTTTAGTCTTGGTTCGAACCCTATACCTACATAAAATAATTAATTCAATTAATAATCCATAATTATTAATACAATTAAATAATCACATTATTTAATATAATTAATAGCCTAAATGAAATCCGTGTTACTTTTGTAATATAATTAATTGGACCATCCAATTAATTAAGCATGATCTTTGTTACCATCAACGTACCGAACTAGCAAGGGAACCTAATGGACCCACAGTCTTGAGCTCTAATAATCCTTAAAAAAAAAATTAATCACACTCTTTAATTAATATTTTTAATTAATATTTCATAATTATTAACCTCGAAGTTATTCCACTAAAAGCCTGAGGCTGCACTCTGGTAACTGTAAATGTTTTTACACAAACTTAAATTTAGTGTCCATCGATATAGATATTACATATGGTATGATCCTCAACAAGTAGTTCATAATTAGAGATGGGTCATAAAGTCTATTATACCCCTCTAATTATATTTTTTCCATTCAGTACCATTGATTCTCTATTAAACAATTATATCCCTCATTCCTTTACGGAATAAGGAGAGCGCTCTTAATTGTTCAAGCCCCGAATCAACCCTTAAGGGAACTACTTCTCTATTTCTCATAAGAAGGAGTAGATTCCAATATAATGTACAGACCTTTCTAGCCACTAGCCAAACCGCGATTCCAAGATGCGAAAATATTGATCGAGAATGCTATTTCGATCTCACCCATGGTAAATCATGAAAGGTCCTCGTTTTTTATTGGCTTCTTTCGTTAATCAATTATTACCAACTTTTTGGATTAGTCAATATTGGTTTATCATGTAAGGGTAGTTTAGGGATTCCATGTTCATGTTCAAGCTTATTGGATCGCAAGCCCTCAAGCACAAGAGCTCATTGAAGGTATATCACTTATGATTAGCCCTTCTTGAAGAGATTTAGTTGCACACACACACTCTCTTGCATGTCTTACCTCTTGTATAAGTGTTTTGATTACCTTATATTGTGTGCTTTGTCTCCCTAACACACTTGCACTCATTGCATGTTTTTGAGTGTGTTAATTTTCATGAGAAGGCCTTAACCTTCTCTGCCGTGGTTGAGCTGACGTCTTAGCTAACCGCGACATGCAGGCGATAGTGATTTCTGAGGCTATTGTGTTGTCTTGGCCAACCGTATCATTGATGTGACTGAGGTTTTCACGGTTGAAGTGCCGTCTTGGCCAACCGCGATAAATAGCAAATGTGGCACTATAACGATGGTTCATTAGCCTTTGTTGCGGTCGACTACCATATTGGCCAACCGCGGCAGTCTATCTGGCCAAAACACTGCAGTTTTGAGTTTTCTCTATAAATACCTCTTTATGCTCTCTTTTCAAACCTAACTCGTTTTGGACTCATTTTAGAGAGATAGAGAGAAACCCTAGTGAGAGAAACTCCCAAGAAACCATTTTTACTCACCCAAATCCATTTACATGTGCTTCAAACATCATCTAGCATCATCTAGCTTCATCTAGGATGTTTTTCTTTCATGGGTCTTCTTCAATACACATGACTTGGTAAGTTAGAACACCATTTTCATCTTTTCTAGTGTTCTTACTTAGCAAGATAGTTATTTTATGACTTGTATGCATCTAGACTAAGTTCTTATCTACATGTTGAGTTGTTATGTTGATTGATTGGGTTGTTGTATTGTGATAGTTATTGCATCTATGATTGTTTTTATCCTTTATAGCTAAGTTTTTATATGGCATATAGGAACATGATTTTTAGGATTATTTGACATGTTCATTCATGAATAGTTAAGCATTAAATGTGTTGACCTAGCATATATGGCTTTGATATTAACTTAGGTTGAGTTCTCTTCATTAAGTGTTAAGTCTTGTGGCTAAGTGGTTTAGTGCACAAGTAAATAGGTTTAGAATCGCTATTAAAGGTCCATTGGGTAGAGTGGAAGGGTTAGTGACCAAGTATGGTTTGACTTGAGGTCAACCAAGGTTGTAAACTTTCAATCAAGTAGTGGATTTGAGAACCGTGTGTGGCTAGCACAATAGCCCGTGAGTTTTTTCCAACGGTGGGTTTCGCACGTAAATCAATCAACGTGTAATTTATTGTTTTCAGTACTTAGAATTAGTTGATTGTATTTTGCTTAGATTGGGTGAATTTTTTTAATATTGACTATTCAAGAAAAGTTGGTAATTAACTTGATTAAAACCTATTCACCCCCCCCCCCCCCCCCCCCCTCCCCTCCCCTCCCCTCCCCTTCCCCTTCCCCTCCTAGGTATATTTAGACACGCTCATTTAGTTACAAATCAAAAATCACGATCCAACCTGAAGGAGTCAGTAAGACACTCAAGATTAAGATCGCATATATACAGCCATCATTTGTCAATATATATGAATTTCCCTATGTAACGGATATTGGAGAGAGATTTATATAGATCGTGGCCCAATCCTATATTATCACATCATATAAGGTGTCTCCATTCTCATATCACCATATGAGTAGTCTAGGATAAGACTACCGTATAATACGAAATGGACTAGAATTGTAGATTGACCAAACAAAGTACCCAACTTCATTTGCTCTTTACGGACTCTTTAGATTGCATGTCCCAAACTGAATTCCTCTATATATGACACTCATATACTCAATTCGAGATTATATCTGGCAATCTTGGATGTTTAGCACATATGATATAAAAGTATGAGACATATAAATAGAATAAAAATGACTACTTCTTTTATTTATAATTAATCATCATTAACATATTACAAGCTTTAGGGCAAAAAACCCAACAATAAGGTGCATTCATTCTCATATCACCATATGAGTAGTCTAGGATAAGACCACCGTACATTATGGAATGGACTGCAGCTGTAGATTAACCACAAACAAAGTACCCAACTTTACTTGCTATCTACGAACTCTTTAGATTGCATGTCTCAAAATGAATTTCTCTGTATATGACATTCATATACTCAGTTTGAGATTACATCTAGCAATCTTGGATGTTTGGCACATATAATATAAACGTATGAGTTATGTTAATTGAATGAAATAACTACTTCTTTTATTAATAAATTTATAACATTTACAAATTTCAAGCTTTAGAGCATAAATTCCAAAAAAAAAAAAAAAAAAAAAAAAACCTTCAAGCAATATTTCACACCATTCCAAAACATTGTACTCAATACAGTGTTACAGGCCGCTTTCCCCTTAACTCTCTTCGACCATTTGCATTTCTTCTAATCGGTGCTAGTAAACATTGCCCTCAACTTATCTGTTTTCTCCAACAAAGATTGCAATGTTAAGAAAACCGAAGCAAACCTAGTAACTCCTGGCCTCACTATGTCCCTCTTCCTTATAAATGTCCTCATTAACTCCAATGTTGTATGGTGGGCATAAATGAAAATAGGAAAACTCTTGGCTTCCTCAAGTGTATTTTCTAGCTTGTCAATATCTTCAAACATGAGGTTAATGGTGTGAGTAGCATACGGACTCCAAAATGTAGATGTCATCTTTACCTTCAACATCTTTGTTGTGACCATATTGTTAGAGGTATTGTCGGTCACCACTTGAGCAACATTTTTAGGGCCAACTTCTTCAGTCGCACTTAGCATATATTTAAAAATGTCTTCACCTGTATGTGCCTCAAGGGAGTTATATTTGGAGGAAATGAAAGTGGTGTCTTCCTTGCAATTCACACACAAATTCATAATGCTCCTCTTTTTCCTATCCGTCCAAGCGTTCGTCGTAATTAAACATCCATCAACTTTCTGTGATTGTTCTTGGTTTTGATTGCCTACTTTGGTTGTCTCAAACTCCTTATTTAGTAGTGGTTTCCTCAATTACCATTGACTTAGAGGTTTGAAGTTTGGTCCAAATCGACTAATCGCCTCTACCATTTGCAAGAAACAATCATTATTAATGGCATTAAAATGAATGCCTGCTTAATACACCCTTTGCCACATATCTTTGAGTAACATGTGTCCTCTCTTTAAGGATGGCATCAATGAGGGACTGTTGCTTCATAGTATTTCGACTATTTTCAGAGGCGGAGGAATTAGGGTTGATAGGATTAGCGAATTTATCCATAAGGCAAAGAAGCTTAGAGGTTTTCCTTGGCCCTAACCCATCTATTTCCTCTAAATCTTCTTCCAAAACCAATACTCGCCGCAACTCTTACCTCTTCTTCTTCCTTTTTCTTATTTTTTTTTCTTGTTTTTAGCATCCATTATTGCTTGTCTACACCTCCGTTGCATATCAATGGATGCCTTTCGACATGGCGGCAACATGTTCTTTCAAACGGTAAACCCCCCAGAAAAGACCTTTTCACATAATATGCATTTCACTTTATCTTGATTTTTATCATCAATCAAAATTCCAAACTCCTACCCAACATCATTGGATTTCAGTTTTCTTTCGACGGGAACCGAAGTGGCGTTAGAGGCACCTGAAGATACATTAGCAGTACCGGTGGCATTAGAGGCGGCACTACTATCGGGCAAGGAAATCATGTCTAGATAAATTCTGAATTCTGAAATAAAAATACTAAAACACAACATCAAACTACCAAACTTAAGTAAAAAACTACAAATTATAAAGAAAAACGAAAATTCAGATCGAAATGTTGAAGAAGATTGTCACTTCTCCCAAACTTGAAACTACCAAAGCATATATTTTAATCAGGTCTTCAAAAAAACCCACAATCATATATTCTAAATTTCTCATAAATGAATATTGATAATAGTTTAATAATGAGGCAACAATATTAGATTATCAGACTATCTGAGTTTCTCATACATGAATATTGATTATTGAATAATATTATAAGTCTATAATGGTATAATACTGAGGCAACAAACTCTGAAGTAACAAAATCTGTAATTACTTCCTCAATTTCTCATGCATTGAAGTAATACTATAATAGTCTATCAGCTTTTGCAAGCCAAAAGTAATGACCTTTAGAATAATTAGTTAATTACAGATTCAATGCATACTGGTCTCACCATTTCAACAATTTAACAAAAGAGCACACATCACATATTCACAGTCGAGAACAGAGCATAAAGTCATGAACCATTTTAAAATGAATCAAAAAAGTAAAAACAAAACAAAACAAAACAAAAAAAAAACTAAAGAAAGATTAAAAATTGCCCACATTACAGTTGATGAAGAAACTATAAACAAAAAAAAAAATTAAAAAACAAAAAAAAAATTAATCAAAAGTTCAAAACAAAGAATTGAAGAAAGAAATAGAGCAATAGAGCACAGTCGATGAACCTGTGACAATGGGTGACAACACTTCGATCTGGCGATGAGGAGTGATGATGGGCGACGACACTTGCTTTTGAGTTCCGACAGCGACGAGAGGTGGTGGTTGGTGACGATGAGAGAGGATGTTGGTGTTGTTTAAGGTTGTGAATCTCTCAATTTGGGAATTTGGAAATTTGGAGAGAATGAAAATCAGGGAAAAAAAATTGTGTATATATACGCCGACAATACAGAGCGTTTTGGACCGTTATATATATATATATATATATATATATATATAATAAAATAAAATAAAATAAAGGCTAGGCGGGGTTAGACCTAGCTTTGACCCACCTAGCCTAGAAAAAGGGTCCAAGTCAGACAATTTTTTAGTTGCCTGCCTAGAATTGCCGAATTGGCCTATTTCGGGACGGCTAGGCAACGTTTAGGCGAGGCGACCGCCTATGCCATTTTTTTTGAACACTACATAAGAGTTTTTGAGTCCCAAATCAACAGTCGATAGCTCTAGAAACCAAAATCATGTTTTTATATACTTAGACTCCACCAAAGCATAAACTACTGGGTGCATCTGTGTAAGTGCCTCTTTTTGATTGGCTTAATTTCGTTGACAAAACAACAATTGGGTTCAATTATATAAGGGTAGCTTAGGATTAAAGAAATCATTGTGGGCATCAAGAGCTTCAAGGAATGTAATCTACTTGATCTTGACTCTTTTTGAAAAGATGTAGTTGCACACACTCACATTTCATGCTTATTGTTGATTGCATCTTGCTTGTTTTTGCCATAACATGCTTAGATTTATGATACATTACCAAGGGCTTTTCTGCGCCCTTATTCGGCGGGCACAGACCGCAGATTTTCTGCGCCCTTGGCTTCGGCGATTAGGGGCCGCAGAAAAGGCCGCCGAAAAGGGACCAAAGATGTCACCTAAATTCGGCGCCCTTAGTTTCGACGATTAGGGGTCGTAAAATAGGCCGCCGAAAAAGGACCAGAGGTGTCACCTAAATTCGGCACCTTTGTCAGCGGCCAAGGCCGCAGAAATAGGCCACAGAACCACTTTCATCAACGCGCCTGTTGGTATTCGACACCCTTGTTTTACGGTCACCGGCCGCATTTTTAAGGGCACATATCTACCTTTTTCTGGCCACTTTTCCAAAATGATGTCATTTCATTTTGGCTGTCTTTATATATCCCTTGATTGCCTTGGCTCGTTATAGAGAGCAAAAAATCACATCTTTCAATAGCTATATAGTGTCTTCAAACACA
This sequence comes from Acer negundo, assembly GCA_035582765.1. Taxonomy (NCBI): domain Eukaryota; kingdom Viridiplantae; phylum Streptophyta; class Magnoliopsida; order Sapindales; family Sapindaceae; genus Acer; species Acer negundo. The sequence continues at coordinate 18,762,557 of CM069242.1, forward strand.
AACCACCAAGAGTTGATCTTTGATCTTCCAAAAACTCCAATACCCTTCATTCTTCATGATTCATACATCATCTTGCATGGGTTAGGTATAGTGTCTCTTGGTTTCTTTTCTTTACTCACATGACTTGTAGCTAAAACATCATTTGCATCTTCTTGTATGTTCTTGCTTTACAAGATAGTTTTTTTATTACTTGACTAGGTTCAAGATTTCATCTTTATTACTTGACTAGTTTCAAGATAGCTTTCTATTGTGTTTGTGAGTTGTTTGTGATAGCTATTGCATACAAGGTTGATTTGCACATATAGCTAGGTTGTATACATGTCATATAGCCAAATGATATCTAGGAATGTTTAACATGTTCGTCCATGCCTAGATAAGCTTAAATGTTTGACCTTGCATTTTTGCATCTTGAATATTGCATATATTCACTCTAGGTTGTTAATCTCTTCTCTTAGAAAGTCAAGTCTTGTATTTACCTTTTGGTAGTTTGCAAGCAAAGGACTAGGTTCACTTTTGAAGGCCTGCGGGTAGTAGTGTGGATTAGTGACCGTGTAGGGTTTGACATGGTCAACCTAGGTTGTGATTGCATTATAATTAGTGCATTGAGGTTCATGTGTAGCGCACATAACAGCCCGTGGTTTTTCCCGTGAGAGTTTCCACGTATATATCAAGTGTCGTTCATTCCGCTTTATTACACTTGAGTTTAGGTTGTGAGGATCAACTCCAATGGTTGTAAGAAGTTGGCCGGTGTGAAATCCTTCGATGAAATACATCCATTTTTCCATCCCTTCTTCAAATCAGCAAGGCAAATGTATAACCTCCCAAACCTTGGATTCTCAGCTCTATCTTCCACAGAACACTTCATGATAACCGAACTTCCTGGGTTCATCCTTCTAAGCTCTAAATCATACTCTCAAAGTTTGGAGTATTGCTTCTTAGTAAATACCATGGATCATCTCTCTTGCAACATTTCTAACAGGATAGTACTGCCATAGGAAGCATCCACATTAATGTCTATCCTCAACTGTTGAGACATTCCAGTATAGTTGCAATCTGAGTTTGCCCTCCATCGACCTACAAACTTCTCAGCTATTAGTTTGGAACTAACAAATTTGTTCTTAAAAGACACAACATATGTGTGTTCATCTATTAAAGACTTTATCTTGAAAGTATTGTAATCAATTAACCAAGATGCAAACACAAATCACTTGTAACCCTCTACCTTGCAAACTACCATAACCCTGTTGGGATCATATTTTTGAAACTTAACAATCCTCCTATGTTTCACAGCATGTGCCCTGGCGGCCTTTCTAAATCCATCAGCATTACCAGACTCCATACCAAGTTAAAAAATTGGATCTTAAATGTCACGTATTTGATTGAATTTGTGGTACCTTTTCTTTATGAACTTCTTCAAGGGTCCTCCTTCATCCTTCTCACCATCTAATCTATCCAAGCTCCTCGATCAAATCATCTGATCCATCATCAATATCATATCCAGATCCACACTCTACACGTGGTATATCTAAAACTTGTAAAGTATCTTAATCCTTTGTAAGATCTACACAAATATCAGTTGCTATGTCTTTTAGTTCTTACTCATAATCAGACTCTACTAGCGGTTCGGTTTCGGTTTGAAACCGGCGGTTTCGGTTCCATGGCCACCCAAAATCAAAACCAAAACCGTAACCGAAAAACTAGTTTGGTACACAGTTTCTAACCGATGGTTTTACAGTTTCAGTTTCGGTTTCGGTTTCTGTTTAAAAACCGACGGTTTTGGGTTCGATTTCGGTTTGATTTCGGTTTTTCAAAAAAAAAATTCAAAAAAAGTGTCACGTGGCAGCTTTTGATTAGTCAATGTTTTTAAAAAAATTTAAAAAAAAAAACAGGTGATTTTTGGCGGTTTTTGGAAGTACCCAAACCGAAACCGTAACCGGTTCAATTGGTTTTGAAACCGCAGGTTCCGGTTTTGATTTTGGGGTGATTTTTGGAAGTACGGTTTCGGTTAAACCGCGGGAAAAACCGTCGGTTTAACCGAAACCATGGCCACCTCTAAACTCTACTAGTTCCTCAGCCTCATCAAATTCTTCCTCTAAAACTTAGTTCTCTCAACAGCTTCTCTATTCATTCGTCATCACCCTCTTCATTAACCCTAGTTAGCCTATTACCATCCACATCAAGCCCATTCTCAACACCAGCAGTCCCATTATCATTTGCATCAGATTATGCCCCCATTGTCATTATAAGTCGCGCAGCAGAAAAAAAAAATATGTTTTTAAAATTATCTTTGACCTTTTCAGTATACATGAATATGAGGAGGAATTTTATAAATACCTTTGAAGCTTTCGCCTTCGTTTCTTTTCAATTCGTCCCCACAAAGTCTTTCGAGCTATGACCCATGATCTAGAAACTGTGTGTGGGTATGTCACGGATTCCGAGAGTACTTGAATGGAGACTACCAAGATGGAGAAGACAACACCTTGTCCTCTTGCTAGGGTTCGGCCAAGCTTGAGCTGAAAAGAAAGTTTAATTCTTTTTCTTTTTCTTCTCCTTGCCACACCTCTCTCTCTCTCTCTCTCTCTCTCTCTCTGTGTATTATGGTTAGGTTAATTTGTTTCATGATAAATATATCTTATATATCAAGATTCTAAGGTTTTGTTAACCAAGTCAAAATAGGATTATAAATCCTTTTTAATCCAATCACCACTAGGACTTGAACATTTGACCTTTATAATTTAAAATAATCTTTATTATTTTTAATCTTTTTGTTTTAGTCATGGTTCGAACTTGTAACCTCCAATTAACAATTAATAATTCTTAATTATTAATTTGTCAATTAAATAATCATATTATTTAATTATATTTAATTAATCAATTAAATAATTTATTAATTAAATAATCATATCATTTAACTAATTCCTAGAATATATCCAAGTTACTTTAGTAACATAATTAATTGGACCATCCAATTTACAATGAGCCTTGTTACCAATAACCGTAAAGAGCTAGCAAGGGGACCTAATAGACCCACAGTTTTGAGCTCCAATAATACTTAGAAAAATTAACTAAACTCTTTAATTAATATTTTAATTAATTTTTCACCATTATTAACCTCGGAGTTATTCCACTAAAAACCCGAGGTTGCACTCTCGTAACTATAGATGTTTTACACAACCAAAATATCAGTGTCCATCGATATAGCTATTTCATATAGTATGATCTTTCACAAGTAATTCATAATTAGAGTTAGGTCATAAAGTCTATTATACCTCTCTAATTATATCTTTTCATTTAAGTGGCATTGATTCTCTAATGAACAATTATATCCTTATTTCCTTTACGGAAAAAGGAGAATGCTCTTAATCATTCAAGTCCTGAATCAACCCTTAAGGGAACTACTTCTCTACTTCTCGCAAGAAGGAGTGGAATCCTCTATTGTGTGCATACCTTCCCAACCACAAGACAAACCGTGATTCCAAGATACGGAGTTATTGATCAGGAATGCTACTCCGATCTCACCCATGGTATGTCAAGAAACACGATTTAACTTGAAGGGATCAGTAAGACACTCAGGATTTAGATCACCCATATACAGCTATCATTTGTCGATATATATGAATCTCTATATGAAACGGATCTTGGTGATAGATTCATATAGATTGTGACTCATTCATATATGATCACATCATATAAGGTGCCTCCATTCTCATAATACCATGTAAGTAGTTTAGGATAAGACTACCATACATTACGGAATGGACCGCAATTATAGATTAACCAGAAATAAAGTATCCAGCTTTATTGGCTTTCTATAGACTCCTTATATTTCATGTCTCAAACCGAATTCCTCTATATATGACATTCATATACTCAGTTTGAGATTTACATCTAGCAATCTTGGATGTTTAACACATATGATATAAACGCATAAGTCATATTTATTAAATGAAAATACTACTTCTTTTATTAATGGATTTATAACGTTTACAAATTACAAGCTTTATAGCATAAATCTCAACAGTCATCATTAGGCATAATCACTAATCTCCTAGCTACGATCCTAAGACTTTAGTTGCCGAGATGGAATCAATTCATCTCCTACGATTGCTTGCAATGGTTATATAGGCTCAAGATATAGATGTACCACCCTATTCTCAGGAATCTTATCCTCAAACCACATCAATTCTTGATCACTTTCTATGTTAATGGGCTTTTTATACCCTTGCAGCTTAATCCAATACCCCACAGGCAATTTATACCCCAGGTTCATAGCAATATCATCAATGTCTAGCAAAGGCAATTCGCTAATACTAACATAGTCAGTAAAAAATAAAAAAAATAAAAAAAATAAAAAAAATAAAAACTAATTGTTTCCCCAATATAGTTATCCATTGATTCATCAAATCTCCCTCATGATGCACCCTAAAGCTGAAGAATTTCTCTAGATCATCAAGATCTCAAAGTAAATCACAATAATTGAATCAAAGTAAATCACAGATATAAGCATTACATAACAAAATAAAAACATATAAGGCTATGGCCGGGCCTTGTAACTTGTAACATGTCACTGTTACCAAGCATTAAATTTGGGCACAAACAGTGAAGAAAGAAACCATTCGCGGTGAAATTAAAAAGGTAATTTCAAGTTGCAAGTGGGTCTAATTTTGAGATTTTATTATATTACAAGTGGGCTATATATCTATGACCGATTATGATCTATTATGAATTCATGTGGTCCCCTTCATTTGGGCAGTTTTGTAGTTCTGTCTGATATGTAGTAGACAGAACAAAATCATCAAACCTTTTATATATTTTAAAGTTTTTCTCATACCCATTCCATTAAATACCCCAAAAACACAAACCACAACGATACAACCAAAACCTAGAATGAAAACCAAGAAAAAACTTACCATATTACCGCTTTTCAGCAACGTTTTTCCTTGCTGAAACCATTTATTCACCAACGTTCATCACCCTAATCATCAACGGAGCAACACCGAAGGAACCTTAATCAAAATTACGACAATTTCTAGCCCTAAACTTCCAATTCGCAACCCTAAATCTTCAGAAAATCCAGAAACCCTAGCTTTTTCCAAGAACGAAAACAAGAGAATTTTTAGGATATTTTGAAAAAAATAAATAAAAAAAAAACTCTTCAGAATTTGCAAGTTTCCCCTCCAATTATAAGTGTGAAATGACTAAAATGCCTTTAGAGGAATCGCACGTGCAGGGCACATGACGAGAAATTGGACGGAAAGTGGATTTCATTACCATTCCGTCAGGTTTTGCCAATAAACAATAGTTTGGGGGGTTTAATGTCTAAAAAAAAATTATGGAGCAACATGCAAATTCACATTTATTTTAGGGGACGTTTGTGCCAATAACCCAAGTTTTAATAATTGTATATAATAACTTTATGAAATTATAAATTTTTCTTTATATTTTAAAATATTTTTATTTTGACCCCACAAAATTTTTTGTTTGTCATCGTAGCTTCGCCACTGTTTTCATGTTCAATAAATGTTTCAACTTTGCAGACATGAAAATCTGCTGGAACAAAAAAAAAAGAAGATAATTTTGACGTAATTGTTTGAAGATTTCCACATAATCACGATGATAAACTAATTCAAAAAAAAACAGAAAGAAAATGACAATGAAGAATTGACAAACACAAAAACTCCAACTGGATGATGAATTTCCCAGGTGGATTATTGAAGCAGGTAGTCTTGAAAATCATAAAATATGGTGAATAGAAGGCAAAAATTGTCTCTTTATTCGGATCTCTCCTTTGGCTTCATCTTCTCAGTTGTTTTTAATTTGTCTGAAACTATTTTGTTCTTATTAATTTCCAATCTCAACTAATTCTTCTCCCTGTCAAAACAGAAGCGGCAAATGCCTGAAATTGCAACAGCATTAGCTCACTATCATTTGGCAGTTTTTAATAACTTCAACTTTGAAATGGTTGATTTGGATCTTTCGTTTTCAAAGTAAAAATAACAATCCTCTACTCAGAGTATCTTTTGTGATTTTATGACATGTTCTATATTGTTTTATTATAAAAAATAAAAAATAAAAAATAAAAAATAAAAATAAAAAATTGTTGATAAATGAATTGATAACATAAATATGAAATCATCAAAATTAGTATTTTTAAGCACTAGAATGTTCTTTTCTTTTTTTTCTTTTTCATTTTTATAAATAGCAGCGAACTCAAACCCGAGACATTTTCCAAATGAGCGCTCTTACCAAGGAGTTATATTGTACGGCAGCACTAGAATGTTTCTATACTAGCATTTTGGAAATAATGTATCTTATAAAGCTACAAAAAACTTCTTTATTGATTTTGACTGTTCTTTCTCTAGCTAGGTCGGTCCAAATAAAATAAAGGATCAAAGTTATACAACATTATGAAACTAAACATTTAGTTTACATAAGTTCGGTCCTGAATTTGTTTTTATCAATACCCTCTTAGGGGTTCAAAAGGGTTGTTTCCATGAAATCACTAGGACAAATAGATAGATAAAATTTAAATGTCTATTTTTTTTTTTAAGTAAACTAATTAAATGTCTAATCGAAAACACATTTTTATATTAACAAAAACTATATGATATACAATGATGTAGCTATCAAAGAATTCTAAATACAGTTTAATAAAACTGGAAGGAGTGGGACCGTGGTCTTTGGTGGAAAGTTTGTATGGAATTTCTTCTTCTTTTTGTCAACTACCCAACTCCCCATCCTGCTCTCTAAGCATATATCATCATCAGCTTATTTTCATTAATTCTATACCAAAACGTATCAAAAATTAATTTTAAGGATCAAATTATATTAGCTATAGCTAGAGGCTTCTAATTAAATTAGAATGTCAAACTTTGTTCAGGAATTTGAGGAAGATGAACAGCTTCAAAGCAATACCACCATTGTTTCACAGTCCTCTAATGGCAGTCCTTCACATGCTGAAAATGGTGTTGATGGTTCCACTCCTTCCACCATCATTTCCTCAAAAAAGAAGAGAAATCTTCCTGGAAATCCGGGCAAGCAAAAGCTTAATTAATTACATTTACTTCTTGTTTGTTACTTACATATAATATAATATTTTAGTTTAAAACTAATACAAGTTAATTTGGAAGAATTTTCTACAGACCCAGATGCAGAAGTTGTGGCACTATCTCCAAGGACTCTTATGGCAACAAACAGGTACATTTGTGAGGTTTGTCATAAAGGATTCCAGAGAGATCAGAACCTTCAGCTCCACAGAAGAGGACATAACTTGCCCTGGAAGTTAAAGCAAAGGACAAGCACTCAAGTTAAGAAGAGGGTCTATGTGTGTCCTGAACCCAACTGTGTGCATCATGATCCAAGCAGGGCTCTTGGTGACTTGACTGGCATCAAAAAACACTTCTACAGAAAGCATGGAGAGAAGAAATGGAAGTGTGACAAGTGCTCAAAACGTTACGCTGTTCAATCTGACTGGAAAGCACACACCAAAATCTGTGGTACTAGAGAATATCGTTGCGATTGTGGCACCATTTTCTCAAGGTAAATTGTAAAACTTCACAGATTTTTTTGTGCTTTATACATTTATTCCATATTGAAGATCTTGTTTGATCAAATGTTTTTTTTTTTTTTCCAGGAAGGACAGCTTTGTTACACATAGAGCCTTCTGTGATGCATTGACAGAGGAAAGTTACAAAGTAAACCAGAACCAAACACAAGAGTTGTTTACTTCATCAATGCCTAGCTCAGATTCCGGCTCTAACACGATGATGAATCTGTCGATTTCTAGTGAGAACATGGATAATTCACTGATACCATTATCTCTAAGCTCAGATGGAGTGATGATAACGAGCAATCTAGACTCTATTCTCAATCCAAGAATGACAAGAACGGGTCTTAGCTCAGTTGGTGGATCGAATGCCTCTCTCCTCCTTCTAAATGGATCCTCATACACATCTGCAACAGCCTTGTTACAAAAAGCTGCAGAAATGGGTGCCAAGATCAGTGACAACACCATCGCCCCGATACTCCTAAAAGGATTTTCCGGCTACTCCAACAGCAACATAATCTCATCTGGGTCGGTCCAGGATGGTTCTGCAATGATTAATACCAACATAGGACCGATTTCCGGAGGCTCCAATGGCTTATATCTTGGAGACCAAGCAACATTTGACAAAATCTTGGAGCCTGAAACAGGGAATTTAAGACAAAGTACAGCTTATAACGTGTCTCAACCTGCATTTTTTGATCAATCCAGTCATTTTCTGCATCACCCAGAAACTGAAAATGGGAAAATGACACTTGATTTCTTAGGGGTGGAATTGGCTGGGAATTCTGGAGTTGGAAGAAAAAGAAATTATGATGGAAATATAATGGGATTGGGGTACTCAAATGGGCAACAAAGTTTGCACAATTTGCACTCAGATTGGTAGGGGGAAAAAATCTAGTTTTCAGGTTGATAGAATTTCAACAGTTTTTCTGATGCTACAATGATTTTAAATTGTTTCTGCAAAGACTAGGAACTTTTTTTTTCCGGTTTTTTTGAGGCAGTATATGATTTAGCCGTGAATGGAAATTGCATTATGTAATGCCATTTGTTAAATTAACTTATAGCAGCCTTCCATTTCAACTTGTCGATTTCCAGGATTTTCAGTCGGTTCAATCAGATGAGATATAAATAATTGAAACAATCTGTGAGCCCTCTAACAGAAAGTTTGTTAGCATAAGTTCCTAAATACTTAGTAAAGTGCGTACAGTGAGACTCAAAACATTCACCACTAACGTTGAACGAGAGGTATACACCACCCTTCCTTAAACACCTGTCTGTAAAATGCATTCTTGTTATTGAACGTGTTTAATAACTAAAACCTTGGAGGAACATGTGGTTCTCAGAATTTCTAGGAATGTTGTGGTTAGCAACACTCTACCTACATTTCTGCTTCAAGTTTACAACAAATTCTACAAATTCATGAAAAGCTACTAATAAATTTAAAAATTATTTAAGTTTAACAATATTTTAATCAAACCCTAGAGAAAGCTAATGAAATTCTTGTTAGTTGTTAAGAAGATAGAAAGTAACTTTTTATTGTAGAAAAGTCTTATGTCCATCCATAGATTATACCAAATTGATGCTCAAGGAAGTTTTCAATTTCATATCACTTTGCAAAACAATAATTTGATATAGTTGATGAAACCTATCAAATTTTCTAAATTGCAAAATTCAATTTTTAAATTGAGACACCAAAATCTCATAAAATCACATTTACAAGAAAACTTCAAAAACAATAGAAATCGCACAGAAGCATGTGTTACACACAGGCCACAGCAAACCTTCCACCTTTAGAATGAAAGGACTTGCTCGCCGTCATCGACTAACCATCGGTCGGCGTTGGTCTTCAAAAAATTATTAATTCAAATTTACCAATGAAATCGTATAACTAATTCAAGGCCTCTTCAAAACAATCTATACAAAATGGAATGCTACAAATTGCCAGTTTGAAAGTGTCAACTACCAACTGTCTACAAACCTTGTCCAAGAGTGAGCAACAGAGGCAAAAATTTATAAAGAGAAAGGAAACAAGCATCTACCGTCGATGATTTAATTAGACCTTAATATATGGGGCTTTTGGTTTTCTGCAGACTGCAAGCATTATGCAAGTAATTGAGAGGTGTTTTTAACATCCCAAATCCCAATCAAACCCTCAGAAAAACAGACACGAAATAGCACAAGACTAACCACCAAGTATATCCATAAACGCAGCTGATGCTGATGTGCACGTGTGAACCCCTTACTAGCTTCAACAAAATGTCCTGTACTGGTTCAACAAAATGTCAGTACTGGTTCAAAGCAGATTGGCAAATTCCATTAGGATCAAGAGTCAGAATATTACCTTTCCACTGTTAAAAGTTTAGATCCTAAAACAATTTTAATGAACCCCTTTAATTTTATGTCTGTCTGCTAAACCGTGTTCCATTCCAAACTCAGCTGCCAACATAAGTATATCAGTTGTGTTCTCCCAATCAGCCTTGTGTTCCTGGCTTCTGTGCCTAGGCTCAATCTCACACCTCTCCAGCCTGCCAACACTATCAAGCTGATTCTGCATGTCTTCAAAGTCCTCAACGGCAACAGCTTGTCGTTTTCCCGTCTCTATGTCAAAGCTCTTTTTGGGCACTTCTGGATTCGCGGAATGGCACAATGATAATGAATTGGCAAAGATGGAAGATGAATCTACCTTGACCTTTTCCCTGAAGTTGTTCTTAGAACGGGGAAATTTTGAACAGAAAACCTCCATAACGTTTTGCATACAACCATGGTTATAAGGATTCATCTTTCTGTGGTACCGATACCGGAAATTCTCGTATGTTGTCTGTGCAAACAATTAAAAAATTGAAATAAAGGAGAAAAGTAACGGGAATAATGAATAGATGAAAAGTTGAAGATAAGAACCTGATTGGTGAGAATTAAATAGAGATGAAATGTCGTGAGACCTCCAACAAACCAAACAGTTACAAACGTATATACAATCAGAAGTCCTGAAACAGGGGATTTCACGAGAGCCCTCCAGAGATTACACTTGTATGAATGCATTATCTTACTGATGTTCACCCAGGAGAAAGCGAAAACATACAGGCATAGCATGGTTGTGGAAGACACAAACATTAAAAAGAATCTGTAATTCCTCTGTCAACAACTTCAACAAGTTAGCATTGTGAAAGGTAAAAAGCATCCAAAGCAACCAGTAAAAGTTCAATGAAAAATAACTCAAAATGCCACGGCCAAATCATTTTGCCTAATAGTAAGAGATTAGGATGACACATACAAGATTTGGATCAAAAGTAGAATATCAGCATAGTGGGAATTTTTTATTCTCTAAAGTAAATTTGTAAGAGAATCTTTTTCGATTATATGAAAGAATTCATTCAACCATGATCATGCTGCTACTCTTTAAACCTTGAAGACAGAATCTGATAAATTTAGAACCAGCACAGTTAATTCAGAATGGGGGATTTTTAAGAGAAACTAGTTTACAAGCACCAAAACAAGACGATTATCTGAAATTAACCAATTACACAGATTTGTTTTCTTATTTTTGTGGTCAGCCTATCTATGCCCTGAATCAGAAGTTCAGTTTATCTGATATAGAAAATAAAGCTATAGAAGCACAAATACTGTAAATTCATAAATAATTGTAAGTTCCTGAGTGCTTACAATAAAGGTTTGCAAATGATGACAAAAAAGGAGGTGTTAATGCAGAAATAACAATATAAAGTGAGCAACACAATCAGAATGCTTTGTTTTCTTCCTAGGATTCATGCAAGTTGTGTCAAAGTCAAACTACACAATTTAACTAAAGACGATTTGTACCACAGACCGATGGATCTGGAGCCGCAGATAATTACAAATTATGGGTAACACTCCACATCACTAAACAAGCCCATGAACAGATAATATCAGAGTTCATAATTTAGTAAAAAAAACAAAAATAAAAAATTCTTTAAATTGGAGCATACCTTCCCAATACATTGTCCCACCCATGGGCAATGATGATCAAAACGCTCAACGCAGTTATTGCATATAGAACAATGAGAGCATCGTGGTGGACGATACAGCATGCATGTTTGGCAGTATTTAACCTTGACAATCATTCCATTTACAATAACATCTTTAGTGGGTGGTAAATTAGAACCATTACCCTGACTTCCCATCCAATCTGAAGAAACAGTTGAGCCATCATCGTCTAAATCTGGAGGATTTGAATTACGAGGAATAATGCCAGGGTCTATTCCAGATGTAAGCAAGAGAAGAAAAATAACCTGCAGTACTTGACAAGCCAACGACAAAACCTATCAAATTGCTTACAAAAGTTGGTTAGAAGCGAAAACATTAACTCAACAGTACACAGATCATTTCTCTAACAAAAGAAGTTTGTTTCTGCCTCGAACAAAAGTAATAAAAATAAATAAAAAAGACCTTTCTTGTGCCACGTTCGAATGTCAGACCTTAAATGGTGAATATCTATACTCCCAACAAAATTGGGGGACCAAATACACTCAAAGAAATTTTCTACAGTCATTCAGCCAAGTGAAAAATTGAAGTTTCACTATTTTGTAAACCGAATTATAGAATATTCAGCTCAAGATTATTCTGTTTTATAACGAATACAAAAATGAGTATCAGTTTTCAACTTTTCATTGTCAAACGTTTAACTTCCTAGATTCTGACAAAAATTCTATGGATTGGAGATGCAACATAGTTAGATCTTGTTCGAAAACAGTTAGTGCAAAGATATAGCATGGAAGAAGAGGAAGCACTCACATATACAGTGAAGACAGCACATATAGCTACAATCAAATCGCCTAGTTGGTGCTGGAATTCCTTGATAAGTGTTTGAGAAACAAAGGCACAAAACAGGATCACTGGAATCACAATCAGGGAAATTGTAAAGAAAATTGACCTCACATCTGGTCCAAATATTATTCTACCTCCACAGTAAAACCTCTGCAACCACAACAACAACAACATTCACATATTAATACAAAAATTATTTTAAAAAAAAAAAATAGTTAGTAAAAATCAATAAAAAATAATTTTAAAAAAATTAAAATTTAACAAAACCCAATTAGCAACTAGACTTAAATATACTAAATTCACGAAAATAATGAACCAGATATATAATAATTAACAATAATGAATTAAAAATAAATAAAAACAGAGAGAGAACAGACATTGGAGCCTCTCCAGACTTGATAGAGACGGAGAGTTTGAGGATTTGAATCGATGATTCGTCTGTTGGAGTCAGAGAGTTGGGGAGTCCTTGCAGCTTTATGCATTTTCTCATTCATTTTCTTCCTTTTTTTTCCTTTATATTTATATATATATAAATATTTTTATTTTTATTTTTTTTGCCTCTCTCTCTAAATCCCTCCGATTCCCTCCATCAAAACAACCCCCTCTCTTCTGCGATCTGCATTTCAACATTCCATTTATTTTTTAAATAAAAAACACAAAAACAAAAAGCAAATTGAAATGTGGATGCATCATGAGACATATTTTCTTTTAAAAAAATTGAAAATGCACCTTTTGAACAGTGGAGACGAGGAACCCTAAATGTTTGGAGGAGCTGAGAATGTCTCCAAGCCAGCCCAATCTCAGACAAGTAGAGAGACAGAGGAGATGACAGATAAATTATAGCTATTATTAAATTTTCATTTAACAAGAAAATTAAACTTAAGCAAATTTTTAAAAATGAAATTGAAAAAATAAAGAGTAGAGAAGTGAGAACAATATTTGCTACCGTGGCAAATTTTTGCCAGACAACTCGGATCGCCGATTTTCAGGACTATTTGCACATTTTTAATCCTTTTATAATTTAATTGATTATCACTATCTTTTATTTCTTTCTTTTTTTTTAAATATTAAAATAATTCAGGATTTGGATACAAAATCAAACCCACAACAGTGAGGTAGCATAACAAGAATCAATATCATTGTATGGACCGGTGAAATTGGCTTCTACAAGAACAGCACAGACTACAACTCCAGGAACCGGGAGAAAGCTTCCCATACTTGGGATGTCATGGCCAATATGGGACAAGGAAAATTTGCAAAAATATAAGGCGCGTCTAAAGCTATTTTTGTTTTTGTTTTTGTTTTTCAAAAATAAAAACGAAAACGAAAATGAAAACAGTGTTTTTGGTTTCAGTTTCAAAATCCAAATACGTGTCTAGTTGCATATCCTGAAAGCTGGATTCTGAATATGAAAACGTAAAAAACGCGTCTAATATCATTTTACATGCCAAAATTAATAAGTTGAATTTTATTTATTTATTTATTTTTGGTCAAATATTGGCAATGCTCAGAACAAAGAATTTCTCTAATTTTTTCCAAAGTACTTATTCTAGCACCAATTTACACAAACAAAAACATTCCAGATTTTTGTTTCTTCTCTGTAAATGAATTCTTCATCAAATCAAACACAAACTCATCTCTTCAATCTAAAACACAAATACATCATCAACAACTCAAACAAGTAAAAAAATTGACAAAAAAAGTCCTTAGATTGTTTTCTTTTGTAAATCAATTCTTCATCAAATTCAAACACAAATACATCTTCAATGACAAATAAAAAATTTGAACAACATCTGGAAATCTCTAGATTTTTCGAACACCCACACCCATAACCACAGTCTGTTCTTTGTTCACAAACACAGTCACACCCACAATTTGACGGACTGGATTTGACGGAAGGACGGTAGTCTAACTGGATCTGACGGCCGGCGGTGCGATCGCGTCGGTTGGGAACTTCGCGGCGAAGATCAAGTAGTGGTGGCGTCGGTGGCAACTGTGACAGTGTCAGAAAAGAAGAAGAGAGAAGCAAAGGAAGAAGAAGAACAGTGATAATGAAGAAGAGAGAAAGAGAGAAAAAAAAAAGATATGGTCTGGAGAGTAAGAAAGAAGAAGTAAAAAAGAAAAAAAAAATTGAGTTTTTTATTTAAAATGAAAAACAAAACGAAAAAAAATGAAAAACATCTGAAACTTGTTTTAGAAAATTTTCATATTTAACGTTGATGTTGTTTTTGTTTTTATTTTTGTTTTGAAAATAAAATGAAAAATAAAATGGAAAATGGTAACAAAGGCATATTCGAAATCGGATTTGAAAAACAAAAACAAAAACACCCTTCTAAAATGGTACTTGACGCAGTCATATATACACTCTTGACGTTGAACCCTGGTAGCAGAGACTCACTTTAGAGCGTCCAGTCACATTGGCAAGAGGCCAAGTGTAATCTTATCTTGCTTATTATCATGATAATGATGATGATGATGATATTCTTAAAATGAATCGACTTTATTTATATTACTTACTCGACTAATCATTTACTTAAGTCTTCAACTTAGTTAAAAATAAATAAATAAATAACTATTAAATTTTTCTTATGCTTAAGTGCTTAACCGGGGATTTTTCTCAATAAAAAAAAAAATTAAGGATTTTTATTATAAAAAAAAAAAAAAAATTGTATGGATTTTAAAGATAAATGAAATATGATTGGGAGTTTAATAAGCGTCAAAAAAAATATTTTATTTTTAATAAAAAAAAACTATTTTTCTTTCCATGTTTTAAATGTTTTAGCTTAATAACTTTAGAAAATAGAGTTTCCAAACTTGAAATTTTTTCTATATGTATATTTCATTTTTCTTTGAACAAAAATGTGTTAAATTAATATAACAAGAGTATAGTAAAATTAAGCTTCGAAATAAAACAAAAAGATTTTTCACAAAATTTAAAATATTTTTGGAGAATTATTCCTTGGCAATGTAGGGTATATATATAAAGCTAATTACTAAACTATCATTAAAAATTAAAAGATAAATCTTTATTTGAAGACAAATAAAATCAAAAGATTCTATTTAGTCTTATATATATAAATATATATATATATATATAAATTTTCCTTTGAGGATATCCTGATAGAATTATATAAAGGTATTGAATGTGAACCACTCGTTTTATATACTTTGACTTGGTATGTATGCGTCAAATCACTTTTATAAATGAGTGACTCACATTCAATATCTTGATAAAGTTATATAATGATACCCTGATAGGAACGGGACCGTATATATATACGAAAATTTTTCCTATAAGTGGATATTGAATGTGAACCACTCGTTTTACGTACTTTGACTTGGTATGTATGCACTTGTCAAATCACTGTTATAAATGAGTGGCTCATATTCAATATTCTGATAAAGTTATATCAAGATGTACCGATAGAAATATATATATATATAGCTAATTACTAAACTATCATTAAAAATTAAAAGATAATCTTTATTTGAAGATAAATAAAATCAAAAGATTCTAATTGGTCAAAAGACAATAAAAGGAGGAAAAAGATGGTCAAAAGCATATCCATGACAGCGACGCATTTCCAAATTCCAACTCACAATGTGCCTTGGAGAATCATTTCATGCCGTCCAGAAACAAAACTCATACTTCACTTTTTTTTTTTAATCACACTAGAAGGGGTTTTCATATGTATTGTCTTTTTTTTTTTGCAAAAACTACTCTGATCCGCTAATTATTTTTTTTCTGAATATCTATTAATTCAGAAATTAGTTATCATTGGTAAGATTCAAGCTGCTAACTGAAAGCCCATCCATCTATTAACTGAGCTACTCTCCTGTTGGCATCCGCCGTTGCTCTCTTAAAAAAAAAAAAAAAGTGTGGAGTTACATTTTCTTTAATGAGTAGAGATTTTTTTTTATTCACATTATAAGACTTTATTGGAAGATGTTATGTAAACTTGTATTTTGCTATCTTATTATCTTACTTTTTTAATATTTGATGATTCTTACATATCTTTTTGATTAATCAGACAAAGTTGGTGTTATGAAAACATTATTCAATGTTTTAATGTGAGTGGATGTCCACATTAAGAAATCAAACTTATCATCTTCCTAACTTCTCTTGTAACACCTAAATGATATATGGTCAATTTATGTTGTAATTTATATCCATTATTGTGTAAGTTATGATTGTAAAGATTTGTAAGACTATAAATAAGAGTTTTCATCTTGATATATGAGTGATTGAGAAGTATTGAGGAATAAACCAATCTTTTTTCTTGGGCTACTATTTTCTCTCCTTTCTTACTTTATATTTATGCTATTATGTTCTTGTTTATTTTATTTATTTCATAACAGGATTGTATAAATAAAAATAACACAATAAATGGAGAAAATCTTCCATACATGCAATGCACCTTAATCACTATATATCATGTCATATGGTATTTTAAACAATCAAATTTGTTTTCAATACCAGGTGGCACGATATCAATGGTCGAGTGCAAGGTCGGCCCTGCTATTTGGCAGGAGGGGTGGTCGGCCCGGACCCCTTTTTAAAGGGGTCATATTTAGTATTAGTTCAAGTATCCATGTTTATTTTATTTTAAATCATAAAAGGCCTAAATATTTGTTTGGCTATTAGTCTAAATGTTTTAGATTAAAAAAAGCCTAACAGTTAAAATAAAACAATAAAAATATAATAGGGTCTAGTTTAGACAAACAAAGGTCAAAGAGAAATGTTTGTTAAAGCTCAAATTTGAATTATTATTTTTTTTTCCAAGCATGTCAGTATATAACCTAAATGGCTAAATGATTTAGGGTTTATTGTTTTTCTCTCCGACCATCAACACCCAAATTCGATTTCTTTCAATCTCTCTCAACTGTCTAATTTATTCACACACTTCTTCGCTTCTTAGCTCTATTTCAGTTCTTTGGTAATTCGATTGATCGATTTAGGGTTTTATGCATCATGCATCATACATGTTCACAAAACCCAACTCCTCATTTGACATATCAATTAAAATATATGCCTAGTAAAAAATTGAGAACTTTTCGGATTCAAGAATTATTTTTTTCCAATACTTCGCTATTTTTTAATGTTTTATCTTTAATAAAGTTACAACAAATTGTTTTTTTAGTTGAAAATTTTTCAATTCTTTTTTCGAAACTGCATTGCATTCTTTGTATCATCCATGCAAAAAAAAAAAAAAATCACTTTAAAATCCAATAAATTTCATTAAATTTCACCAACAATGATATAAATATATCGGAAAAAAAAAAACTGAACAAAAAGGGCCTATTTTAGGTTTTTGCCTCGGGCATCAAAAAACTCAAGACAGGCCGAAGCCGAATGCAATACAGTGATGCATAGAAGATGTTCTCCAATAATAGATCACCATGTGAAAATTGATGGAATTAGGGCACAGGTTAACACCTAGAAATTGGATAAAAATCAATTATGAACCTCTTCATTTATTACACCTGCTTTATTATTTTTTGTAAATTGTAAAATGCTAATTTTACCCTACCTTTAATTTTTGGGTAGTGCTTTAACAACCAAATCAAAACCTCGGAAGATGAATGGTCTCTCTCATTGTTCATTTTAACTCTAACCGTGGTAGTTCTTGTGAAAGATAAAAAGGTAATTGTTCCTACTTTAAAAAAAAAAATTGGTAAAACAATATATGGTTTATATTTTATATGTTGTTAAACTTGTGAAATTATCTATTTCATCAATTGGTTATAAGATAAGCACAGCAAATCAATTATTTATCTTTTCCAACTAGATTTTTTTGGTAGATAGATTTAATCAGTAGAGGGGCATTTTTTTTTTTTTTTTATGTTTTAATTAATTTATTAATATTTTGATGGAGTTTTGATAGAATGTGTGTTTGTTCTGTAAACACCAAAATTAATTATTCATCTCTTGCAACCAAAACTCATTCATGGAATTAGGTGGATAGATTTTTTTTTTTTCAGTTTAATTTAATATTTTATTATTAATTTGATATCCATTATTAATATTGTTTTTTATTTTACTTACATTTTTTTTTAGGTATATATAAACAGGGCATGGCAGAAGATGATAATATTATGACCGAAAGAAGAGAAACAAATACAAGAATTTATTGGGATTTGAATGAAATTCCAAATGAGGAAGAAAATGGCAGTGATTTGAATGAGAACATTCAAGATGCGGTGGAGAATGATATGGAACCATTTGTTAGGCAATTTTTTTTGAGTGAAGAAAATGCATTTACGTTTTATAAAAATTATGTAAATCAATATGGATTTTCAATTCGTAAAGGCCAATTCATCTCTAATAATGGGGAAGTAAGAAGACGTGATTTTTTTTTTGCCATCGAGAAGGAAAACTTGATCCAAAAATTGTTGATCCGTCGAAGCATCGCAAAGATAGAGCATCCGCATGATGTGGGTGTAAAGCTGCTTTACGGGTCACTTTACGTAAATAATTTGATATTTTTCCTCAAGAGTGTTAAGTGGCTATATTTGTGGCTGAACATAATCATGTTCTCTTATCTCCATCGGAAGTTCGATTTCTTATTATTAATCGAAATATCACCAAATCAGATTAACACCGCATAATGTTGTTGAAAGAAGGAGACCTTTCAATTAGACAAACAATACGTGTTTTTGGAGCTTGAGAAAAATGTAAAACATGGATATCTTCCATTTCTTGAGCAAGACATGTGTAATCTTTTTTATAAAGTCAAGAAAATAGATTCATAAGTTGATAAGATGGAACTTTTGAATTATTACAATAGTGCTAAAGAAAGCAATCCTAAGTTTCAATATACATATACAGTTGATGAAGAAAATAAGTTGGAACATATATTTTGGTGTCCTCTTTCTTGTTTTGATTGGTATCAGAAGTATAGAGATGTAGTTATTTTGTATACAACCTATAAGGTCAATTCCTATGACATGCTTTTTGGTATTTTTGTAGGAGTAAATAATCTTGGAAAGACAATCCTCTTTAGATGTACATTACTTCGAAATGAAACAACAAGTGCTTTTCAATGGTTAATGAATGTATGTTTACAATACTAATTTTTTTATGTTATATTAATATTGTTAATTAGAATAATAATTTTTATTTATTAAATTATATCTATTTTTTATAGAATTTTTTGGGCTTAAGGAAACATCTACCAAACACTATACTGATTGATCAAGATCCATCGTTAACTAAAGCTATTACAAAAGAATTGCCAAGAACAAAACATGGCTTTTGCATTTAGCACGTTACTGTAAAATTTAGCGGTTGGTTTATAATACAATTGGCGTGATGATTTTTATATACAATTGGCGTGATGATTTTTATAGACTATATCAGTTGGAAACAATTACAGAATTTGAGCATGAGTGGCCTCTTGTTATGTCAAGATATAATTTACATGGTAATAAACATGTAAATGGTTTGTATAAAATTAGAAATTTTGGGTACCTATTTATCTTTGAGACTTCTTCTTTGATGGAATGACAATAACCAGTCAGTCTAAAAGTACCAATGTATTTGTGAAACGATTTATCAATTCATACACAAATTTATATCAGTTTGTTAAACATGTCAGTTATTATCTTCATTTATGTGTGTTGTGTACAATATATTTTTATGAAACTTATGCTTTTGTTATAATTTTTTAGATTGATCTTGCTATAAAAACTATTAAACAAAACGTAGCACATGATACAATGTTGGCAACATGTAAAATACCTCATTAAGGACAATGTCACTGTTAAAAGAACAAGCTCAAAGCATTTTGACATCCTTTGCATTCAAAAAGTTTTGAGAAGAGTTTGAAAGGGCGGATCGATACTTAATTCTTGAAGATTTAGGTGTTGAATTCATTATGCAACATTTTAAGAAATGATGTACTTTGAAACACAATGTATTTTGGGATGGTAAGATGGCTACTTATAGTTGTAAGCATTTTGAATTTTGGGGAATACTTTGTCGATATATATTGAGTGTATTCTTTCATAAAGATTGCTTCGAGATCCCTTCTACATACTTGCTCTCTCGATGGCATCGTGGATTGAAGCAAGATAAAGAAATAGTTGAAGTTCCTCGAAATGATACAACCTCACTTGTGAAGAAAATACCATTGGGCAACAATAATATAATTGGAGATGATATTGGGTGTCCTCCAACTTCTAAAACAAAAGGATGTCCAAAATAAAAGTGGATGAAAGGTGGAAAAGAATTAAGGAAGCTAAACAAGACTTGTGGACTTCGCAAGCGTATCAAGCATAACATCACCACATGTCTAGAAAAAAGAAGATATTGATTCTCAAATTTATTCGAAAAAGAAGAAAAAGAATAAGAAGAAAGCAGGAGATGATGGCCTCAATCTAGTGTTTTCTTTAAAAATTTAGGTAGCTTCACCTTTTATTATTTTTTAGATAGTGTTAATCCGTGTTGTAAGGGTAAAGGATAACAACCACTTTATTTTCATTGAAAAAATAAAAGCACTAATCAATTTGTGTATTTATTGTTTTGTTATAATAAATACTGAGTTTTTATTTCTTTTAATGAAAATAAAATGGTTGTTATCATGTGTTTAATACCTATTTTTTAAATCATTATATTTATCTTGTTTGAAACAATTTTTTAATTTATTTTTAATCACTTTTGAGTTGTGCTACATAAAACATACAGAAGACAGTTTCAATTTTTGTTGTGAACTTGTTTTGCTTCTGCTAGGACTTTTATATTTGTTTGTTACCTTTTTCCAGCTTCTTTTCATTTTTCTTTTTTTTTTTGAGACATGTAAAGACATTGGTGAGAAAACATTTTATATCTATAACCAATTTATTCAGTTAATTGTGATTTCTAAATTATTTCTTTTGATCTTCGAATTGATGTTGAGTTTCATTTTCAGAAGATATGTATTTTTTTTTGGAATTCTTTTGGAATTTAAATTTTTTTTTGGAATTCTTTTGGAATTTAAATTTAACCATTTTAGTTTTTTGAATACAATGAATGAAAAAAATAATAATAATAATAATAAAATAAAACAGAATAGGTACTTTCAGTGTTCTATTTTATGTTAGTTTTACATTTTTTTTTTTTTTTAACTTGAGTTTTAGTTTCATTTGAGTGCAAAACTTTTATGGAATTTATTTTGCTAGATTTTAAATTTAACTACTTGAGTTTACTGAAAAAAAATAAATTAATTAACTAAGACAGCTATTTGAGTGTAGAACTAAGACATTTACTTTTACTTGAGTTTTAGTTTTAGCTAAGTATAAAACTTTTGACCGAATTTATTTTTATGGATTTTAAATTTAACTACTTGAATTTAATGAATAAAAAAAATTAAAAAATAAACAAGACAGTTGTATAGAACTAAAGCACAACCCATAAAAATTAAAGATACAGTAAAATTGGTATTTTACGATTTATAAAAAACAATAAAATTAGATGTAATAAATGAAAAAGTTCATAATTGATTTTTATCCGTTTCCTAAGCGTTAACCTTTACCGACCATAGGTTAACACAACCCTTCAAATAATATAATAAACTTTTTATTATTATATTATTATTATTATTATTTTGATAAACATAAGTGGTAACGTAATAATTACCGAATAATAATAATATAATAAACAATTACCAAATGAATGCATCTTAAACATCTTGTCTTTCCAAGAGAAATATAAAGAATCTCTGCCATCAAATTTGTTGGGATTAAAATTACAAATACATGCTTGTTTAATAGAAACCCTTTTCCATTTCTTTGATTCTATGTTTTGTGTATATAAATTCATTTCTTTAGTGTAGTATAATTGTTAAAGTTTTTCAGTTTTAGTTTTTCCTTATTTTACAATATTCTCGGCTGCCATTACACATGTTCTTCTAAATAACCTTTGATTAAAGATTGTTTCAATAAATATATATTTTACATATTACAATAATTCGGGTCGGTTATAAAGAGGGGACAGATTTGAACCCACAACCCCATGGTCCACTAAAATCTTATTTAAAGCCTGTTTCAATTGCAACCTAGATTTAACCTTATCAATGATGACCCATGATATTACATTGGTCTGATGGGAAAAAAAAAAATTATTAGTTAAATCTTTTTATAAAAACTTGCATAATTTACAATTTAATCCTATAAATTTCAAGTTTTTATAATTTGACCCCCCGACTTTACACTCCAAGTCCATCCCCTGTCAGTTGTTGAAATCAATCTAGTTGAAACTCAATTACATCAACTGTCACATTTTAAGCAGTCTATTATGCTTGTATATCTCTAGTTGAAGAAGCTTCTTTGTGTTTTTGGAATATATTTTGCTTGATGTGGTCTATATGGTTATCTGGAATATTGAAAAAGTAAATGGCTCTTCAACTTTTACAAGAGGAATTGATTCTAAGCTCCTTTATTCATCTTTTTATCTTTAACTGATCTTGTTTTGAAGCCGAAAAAGCATGACAAGCTAGGCAGCTTCAGCGACAAGGATAGCTAGCTAGCGAAAATCTTAAGCGTAAATGACTGCATTGGAATTAACCATTCAAGTTCTTGGCCTTGCTCCCAGAGTGGCTCTTGGAGATTTGCATACCTTCTTCTCATATTGTGGAACTGTTGATAAAATCCAGCTCAATAGGTAAACAAATAAACAAACAAACTTAATTTCATATATAAAACATTTGCTTGTGTTCTGCTCTCTGATCCGATACTTAGCAGAAACAAAGACCAATCACAGACAGCTTTGGTATCATTCAAGCAGCCATTTGCATATCAAACTGCTCTTCTCCTTGATGTAAGCAAGAATCTGACTGTGAATCCATTTCAGACATACAATATATCATATAACAAGTTTATAAATATATGTAAAAGCAATGAATTACATCCAACTATCTCAGTCAGGATATATACTGTTTGCTCTGCTTGTTTCTAGGATGCTATTTTTGCAGGCCAAGCAATTCGCATCATGCCTGCAACGGATTTTGCAAATCCCTGTAGTCCAGACAAGTTGATCAATAATAAGACCAAGGTAATTAATTTATGTTTGTAGTTAATTGCTGTCAATTATGAGGCATAATTCATGTTTGTAATTTGATACAGAACAACGAGGTGCAAGGACTGGTTCCAGCATTGCATACCGAAATGCAAGCTATAGCTTCAAAGGGTGCCGAGATGTTGAAGAAAACGAAAGAAGAGATCGAGGAGAACTACAAGCTCACGGAGAAGAGTATGATGCTTGTGGAGCAAGCGAGATCTCTAGTTTGTGCCACGGAGCAGGCAGCAGGATATGTTGGTTCTAAGATCGCAAACACCGGTGCAAATTGGCTGTCTAATGTACTTGATAACGCCTCCAAGCGGGCTGCAGAGCTGGGACGTAACAGGAAGAGGAATAACCCCAATTCCAGGAAGCAGAAATGAAAACTCTTCGGTTGCTACTCTGCTGCAGCTTAATGTTACTGACACAGTAAATAACAAGTACATTTACACAATTGTATGTCGTCTGATAGTCTGTATTCTCTAATGTCCGTTATCAGATGATTTGGGAAAGTTAATGTACCGATAACATAGAAAACTGGCATCCTTTGTTAATTGTTAGTAAAGATACTAGAACAAGAAAAAAATATAGGAATTGTAAATGTCAAACACCAAAGGAGCTTAAATGTCACACCTCTTCTACTATGTTGTTGAAATAGTAAATGTCAAACACCAAAACGTTGTTGGGAGCTTATATGAGGTGGGGCCAAAATAATAATTAAAAAATAAAAAACAAAAATCCAACTTAATAAGCATGCAACTAAATTTCAACAAAAACAACACTAAAATTCATTAAACATTACTTTTTTGTAAATTTAAAATTAGATTAACTAATAAATAGATTACTCATAAAATCCCATAAACTAAAAACTATAGTAACCCTTAAGTTTCAAAATAAAATTAAATATTTAAAAGCTATAATAATGACTAAATTATACCTAGTTTGAAGACAAATTGTTGACATTGATAAAAGATCGAGCCAAATTTGATGGCGTGAGAAAATTTTTATTATAAAAAGAAGAAAAGAAAAGAAAAGAAAAGAAAAGAAATACTTTTTCTGATTTGATTAGGAAATAAAATTAGAGTAATGTTATTTATCCAAATTTAATATCCAAATCTAGTGCTAAAATGATGTGGCATCCCTAAAACCAATTTATTTCAATTATCCAATTATAATACAAAGAAATCAAAAATGCCACATCAATTTTTTTTTTACAGTATCTATCTATCTACATATCTAGCTCAGGTATCTATACACGTTATTTAGACAATAAGAACTAGTTTATTATTGTTTTTGAGAAGTAAAAATCGGTTTATTTTATAATTTTGACATAAAATGATCTTTGGTAAAACCTCAAAAAGTAATTAATTGATAATTGATAATCTGACAAATTTTAACAGTGATTTTGAGAAATAGATGCGGTCCTGGGGAGGTTACTTTTTTAGAGTGATTATGGAATAATCTATTTCAGCATTTAATGAATCTTTTAAAATATTATTATTATCCTTATGAAATCAAATTAAAATCATTTATATACCTTATTTCATCTCAAAATTAATGATTTTATTTAAATATTGATTTGATTCATAAAATTGTTTTTAGTTATTATAGAATTTTTTTTTTTTCTAATTTAAATATTCTACTTAAATATTGATTTAATATATATAATTAATGAAAAAATGAAATAGGGTCATAAAATAATATATATTTTAGTCATCGTAACTAATCTCAACATTTTTACAATAAAATTACCAAACATATATATATTGTTTTTAAGGTATAAAGTAGTTTTAAAAACATAATTAACCAAACATCTACTCATTAACTTCATAGCTGATTATTCCTTCAGCACAGCTAACAATAATTATTATAAAAGTTGAACCAATACCAAATTGGCAGCAATACCAAACTAACCCTAAATACAGGCAAATCAATACTTTGATTTTAATCTTTTATCACAAATTAGAAAGAAAAAAAAAATTAAGAGGGGTAGTGTGTACAGGAGTTTGTGGCCCACACTACCCCACAAGTTTGACCCAACTCTAACTCCCATTATGCTATCTCTCGTATTTTTCTGCATTATTAGGAAATAAAATTAATACTTTAATTTAATTTTAATTTTTCTGTTACAAATTAAAAATAAAAAATTTAAAGGGGCTAGGTTGGGCATTGGGGGTTGTGGGCACTAGCTTGAGCCCACTCCAGCTCCCAGTATGCTCTCTCTCGATCTAACAAGCTTGAGCTGAGTCCACTTTAGCCCCCACTATGCTCCTTTCCTGCCTCCCTCTCCTTCCTCTAATGAATTTTTCATTTTAACGGATCTTAATAAAATCTATCCGATTTAAATGAATTTTTTTTTGAATTTTTTTTAGATGATAAGTTCAATAAAATTTACTTATAGATAAATTTTGAAAAATTTTCAAACACTAAAGCTATTTTTTTTTTCTGATTTTGTTAAAAATCAAGCATTAGAAAATAGAACAAAAAATAGGAAAAATGGAAACCATAGTTGTAGTATTTGAAATTTTTAAATTTTGTTAACAAGAAGATTTTATTGAACTTATATATATTTTTTTAAATCAAATCAAAATTGATTAAAATCAGTACTTACTTTAATATATATATATATATATATATATATATAAATGGGGGAAATCCATCAGTATATTTTGGTGAAATGTCACATTATTACCAACATACAGATATTAGAGTCTTTATTACACAACTTTTCGAAAACATGTCAAAATAAATGGCAGCCAAGAACCCCAACCTAGTTAATACTTATTAGCAGCCTCTTTCTCCTTCCTCTACAGAATTAAACCCTAATTAATTCCACTCAACACAATTAAACCCCAACCTAATGGCACCCAAAAAGCCTACTTTAGATTGTTTATGGTGGCCAAAAACCCCAACCTAGTTAATGGGTAATGGCAGCCAAGATGCTCTCCTCTAAACCCCAACCTAGTTAATGGCGGCTAAAAAGCCTTTTGGAGATTGTTAACGGCGGCCAAGAACGGTGTGTAATGTTGGAGAGAAATAAAAAAGTAAAATCCACTCACCAAAATTAATTAAAAGAATTCGAGTTTATTGGCAAGAAACATTGGACCAAAAACTCGAAGTCGAAGAGAACAGGGAAATAACATAGATAGATATAACGATCGGCATTTATCCTAGGATACCCAAATTCCTACTTCTATATACCTATTTGGGCGAAATTTTTTAGAGAAAAATAGAAAAATGGATGGGGGGTGAGGATGATTTTCATCCCCAAATTAAAATGAGGATGAGGAAGAGGGGAGGTCACCATATCCCATCATGACATCCTTATATAATTTTATCAGGATATTAAATGTGAGTCACTCATTTATAAAAGTGATTTGACAAATGCATACATACCATATCAAAGTATGTAAAACGAGTGACTCACATTCAATGTCTTTATATAATTCTATTAAAGCATCCTTATAGGAAAATTTTCTTAAATATATATATATATATATATATATATAAATATAGTGAATCTCTCATAAGGATCTCTTCCCTTATTTTAATTTCGGTAAAGACTACCATGAAATCACATTGATTTGAATGAATTTTGATCTAAATTTTTTTATAGATAATAAGTTCATTGAAATCTACATATGAATAAAATTTGAGAATTTTTCAAGCACTAAAACTATTTTTCTTGAATTTTTCTATATTTCACCCATTTTTTGATGCCTTCATATTTAAAACAAATTGGGATAAATACTGGTGCCTGAAAAAATTTCAAAATTTCGCATATGTAGATTTCAATGAACTTATTATTCACAAAAAAATCCAGATCAAAATTTATTCAAATCGATGTAATTTTATGATGGTCCTTACCGAAATTAAATTAAGGGATCCTTTTGAAAATATTATAAACTGACAGAGACAACCTAGAGTAACTATTAAAAGAAGAAAGAAAATTGAATCCGTAAAGATGAAGAAACTATGAACACCATGAATGGAGCTTCAAGACTAAGCATATATTTGCTCTATATTTTATTGAAAATGAATTGATTAAAATTACAATGCTATAATTGTATTTGTTTATTTATATACAACTGAGGTCGCGTTATTTGTGTGAACTTAATTCCAGAGAAGTGTAACTAACTCGTAACAAACTCCATATCAACCTGAGCTATGATTTCCCGCCAAGAAGTTCTTCTAGAACCCTTACCAGGTCAGTTTGGATAATTAAGCTCCTGAGCTGATTCAATCACAGTTACAGTCTCTAAATTGTGATTGATCATACTACTTCCAATGCTGATCTATTAAGCATTGTTGTGGATCAGTTACAACTGATAAAGCTGAGATTGAGTTGCTATGTTTATCAACAGAGGCAGTAGTCTTAACATCATCCCACCCCCCCGCCCAAACTGGACCTTGGTGAAAAAGCAAGGTTCAATTTAGAACAGAGAAAATCAAAACAAGCTTGAGAGAGAGATTTTGTGAAGATATCAGCTCGTTGGAATTCTGTTGGGACATGTTGAACCACAAGCTGCCTATTTGCAACTTTTTCTCGCACAAAGTGAACGTCAATCTCGATGTGTTTGGTTCCATGGAAAACAGGATTTTTAGACAAAGCCTCAGCACTTGTGTTGTCACACCAAAGAACAGGACAAGCAACTAAGGAAACACTAAGCTTAGTAAATATAGAGGTCAACCATAAAACTTATGTTGAGGCCTAAGACAAGGCTCTGTATTCAGCTTAAAAGTTGGAACGAGCCACTACTTTATGTTTCCTAGAGCTCCAAGTGATCAAATTAGGGCCTAAGAATACACAACACCCACTTGTGGAACGTCTATCATCAAGGCAAGAACCCCAATCAGCATCGCTATAAGCTCTTACCTTTAGATAAGCAGAAGGCTGAAAGAAAAGGCCAAGACCAGCTATGTCTTTTAGATAACATAATATCCTTTTACAAGTCATCCAATGAACATAGTAGGTGCTAAAAGAAACTGACTTAATTTGTTCACAGCAAAGGCTATGTTTGATCTAGTGTGAGTTTGATATTGGAGAGCCCCAATTGTACTTATGGACAATGATGGATCAGCAAATGAAGCACTATTATTGATAGACAAAACAGTCCCGGTGCTGATAGGTGTGGAGCAAGGTTTTGAATGTTCTAACTTTGTTTTGAGCAGCAAGTCAGCAACATACTTCGACTGAGTAAGGTAGATACCATCAACATTTCGAAATGCTTCAAAGCTGAGAAAGTAATTGACTGGTCCTAATACTTTTAAAACAAAAGCTGAGTGAAGAGTATTGATTGTATGTTGAATCAAAGCTTAGCAGCTACCTGTTATCAAAATGTCATCGACATAAACTAATATATAGATAACATTCTGACCATCCTTTCGAATGAAGAGAGAAACATCTGATGTTGCATTCTGAAATCCCTAGCTAACCAAAGCAGCTCTTAATTTGTGAAACCAAGCTCGTGGAGCTTGTTGCCCTACTTTAGGCGATAGATAGCTTTGTGTAGTTTACAAACATAGTTGGATTTTGAGGAGTTAACAAAGCCTTCAGGCCGCTGCATATACATAAGCTCACTCAACTCACCATTCAAGAATGCATTATTGATATCAACATATTGGATCTCCCAACTGAAAGTAACAGCCAATGTAAAAATTATACGAATTGTTGATGGCTTGATGACAGGACTAAAAGTATTAAAGTAATCAATTCCCTCACTTTGATGAAAGCCCTTTGCAACAAGCCTAACCTTTTACTTGAGAACACTACCATCCAGATTGTGTTTGACTCTAAAGATCCATTTGTTCCCAACCAAATGCATATCTTAAGTGGTAGGAACTAGAGGTGGCCACGATTCCGGTTGAACTGTCGGTTTTGTCCGCGGTTTAACTGGAACCGTACGGTCTAAACCGGAACCTAAACCGTTGGTTTGAAAACCGGGTGAAAACCAATGGTTCCGGTTCCGGTTCCGGTTTCGGTTTCGGTTTGGCAATCCCAAAAATCGAAGAAAACCAACGATTTAACCGACGGTTTTGCCCACAGTTAAACTGCCAGTTTTAAAATAAAAAATAATAATAATTCAACCAATCAGAATCTGCCACGTGTTAGGAAATTTTAAAAATATGACTATTGACTGTGAAACGATTGGAAAAAAAATTTTAATTTTTCTTATTTGCGAAGCTACCCCTATCTACTATACTATAAATACACCCCCTCACCCTTAATTTTTCTTATTTGCAAAGCTACCCCTATCTACTATACTATAAATACACCCACCCCCCCCCCCCCCCCCTCATTATTCTTCACACCACTCTCATTCTCTCAACTTCTCTCTCTCAATCTCTACATTCTACAATTTTATTTA
The DNA here is from genome assembly GCA_035582765.1 of Acer negundo. Classification (NCBI taxonomy): domain Eukaryota; kingdom Viridiplantae; phylum Streptophyta; class Magnoliopsida; order Sapindales; family Sapindaceae; genus Acer; species Acer negundo. Next base: position 18,792,306 of record CM069242.1, read on the forward strand.
ATTTTCATTTCATATATAAATGATTTCTTTTAGTTTTTTCAATCATTAAATTGATTTACAATATTTATTTCTTCTATTTTTGACTATCATAAAAAAAAATAATAAAAAAAAAATTAACCAGTATTATTTCAACAATATATTTTTTTCAATTATATATATATTTTTTACTTGCTTACCACTCTTATTCCAACAATATTTATTTCGTCTGTTTTTGACCATCATAAAAAAAATTTAACCACTATTATTTCAACAATATATTTTTTTCAATCATATATATATTTTTTACTTGCTTACCACTCTTATTCCAACAATATTTATTTCTTCTATTTTTGACCATCATAAAAATAATTTAACCACTATTATTTCAACAATATATTTTTTTCAATCTCACACACACACACACACACACACTTCATTATTCTTCACACCACTCTCATTCTCTCAACTTCTCTCAATCTCTCTCAATCTCTACATTCTCAATTCTCTCTACATTCTACAATTTTATTTAATTTTCATTTCATATATAAATTATTTCTTCTAGTTTTTTCAATCATCAAATTGATTTACAATATTTATTTCTTCTATTTTTGACCATCATAAAAATAAGAAATAAAAATTTAACCACTATTATTTCAACAATATATTTTTTTCAATCATATCTATATATATATATATATATATATATTACTTGCTTACCACTCTTATTCCAACAATATTTATTTCTTCTATTTTTGACCAAAATAAAAAAAAAATTAACCACTATTATTTCAACAATATATTTTTTTCAATCATATATATTTTTTTACTTGCTTACCACTCTTATTCCAACAATATTTATTTCTTCTATTTTTGACCATCAACAATATTTATTTCAAAAAAAATTTCTCACCACTATTATTTCAACAATATATTTTTTTCAATCATCTATATATATATATATATATATATATATATATTGTTTACTTTGTTAACACTATTATTCCATCAATATTTTCTTTACATATATCTATATTTTATTATTATTAATTTTTCAATGGTAAGTGGGGGAGATGGTTCAAGGAATGTGAACAGAGGAAAGGGTCCAATGCAAAACTTGTTGGAACACGTTAGTGATGCTTGTCACATACGACGATGTGTCTTTTCACCAGTTCCTTCAAGATCGATTTGGATCCGATCACCTTTTTAGTCCTAATCCCCCTATAATAATTCCCGATTTCGACCCCGATCACAATATCCCCAACCCCAACAACCCTAACTCCAATACTAATGAAAATCTATCTGACCCCAAACCCCCTTCAGATGATTTTTTTACAGGTGAAGGTGAAGAAAAATAGTCGGTGAAGTCCGATCTCTTCAAAGTGCATATGAAGAAAACTAAGTTAGATGATGGATTTTTCCATATCCAATGCAATTACTGCACCAAATCATACAAGATTGCAAGAAACTTCAGATATGGCACGTTCTGGACCCATATCAGAAAAAATCACCTGTCCGAATACACGATGGCGAGTAACCAAGCCCAAATCTCCAGGTACACAACCTTTTCTAATCTATTATTTCATTACGCATCTGAAAAAAAATAGAGAACAATTAGCATTAATGGTAGCGACTGAACACTTATCTTTTCGTTTTGGTGAGAAAGTAGGTTTTGTTAATTATTGTCAAAATGCATTAAATCCTGCAATACAATGTGTTCCTAGATCCAATCTCACACGTACATTAAATGCCATTTACAAAAAAAGAAAAAAAAAACATTTTGAAAACATTTTTTTCTCAATTTCAAGGTTATGTTTCCGTATGTGCCGACATATGGACCGACAATTTTGGTAGTCATTCATATTTGGGTGTCACATGTCATTATATAGACAATGACTGGGACATGCAAAAAAAAATTCTTGCATTTCGTATTTTCGATGACTCACATTCAGCTCAAAATATTTTTCGACTCCTTAAAATCGTTTTTCAAGAGTATAATATCCTTAACAAAATTTTTCCTATTGGCTTTGATAATTTTGTAAGCAATACCACATCTATTCCTATGTTACAAGATTTGTGCAATCCCTATTTTGGGGGTAAATTATTCATCAACGTTGTGTATGTCATGTTTTAAATGTGTGTGTTCAAGCTGGATTAGCAGAGTTTTCTACTTTTATTAGACCAATTAGAGATAGTATTAACTATATTTGGAGGCATAACAAAACCCAGAAATAATGGTTAAAATATTGCTCTCTGAATAATATGCGTTTCAAAAAATTTTCTCGAGATATTACCACTTGTTGGAATTCAACTTATAAGTTTCTTAATGAAAGTGCTGAATATAAGGATTTATTAGTTTCTTTTATTAAGTGTAACGTTCCTTCAATTTCTCTTCAATTAAACCATTGAGATGCATGTATAAAAATTCTTGAATTGTTATGTGTTTTTAATTATGCTATCAATGCTTTATCTAGTGTTTACTATCCCACTACTCATTTATTCCTTATTCAAAGTATTAATATTGTTGTTGCATTTAATGATTGTGAATTAGATGTTGAATTGAGTCCATATGTTGCTGCCATGAAAAAAAAATGGGTACAGTATTATGGGGAGATTCTAAATATTTACTTGCTTGCACTGTGTTTTGATCCACACTTAAAATTAGTTAATTATTACAAATGTTTAGGACTAGAAGTTGATATTCTTCATTACTGTGATTTCGTTAAGACTTTGCTTTATGAATTATACGATAAATATGTTAGAATGTATGGTCAGTCTTTGAATGTGCCGGTTTCACAACCCTAACCCACATCTGGTGGTACTAGTAGTTCCGAAAAATTTCAATTAATAGGTTTAGGGGATCGACTGTTTTCCCAAAGAACCAAAAAATTACGAACATCTTCTTCATCCTCATCTGCCTCTGAGCTTGACCGGTGTTTAGAAGACAGTCATCAATATTCAGATGAAGGATTTAGTCTCCAGGTTTGGTGGAAGAGTCATCAACAGGATTATCCAATTTTGGTTATTATTGCCAAACAAATTTTTGGAACGCCGGTTTTACCGTTGCCATGGAACAAGAATTTAGTGTAGGTGGAAATATTTTAGACCCAAGACGATCGTCTATATCTCCACAATCACTTGAAATCCAAGCGTGTGTTGATGATTGGAGAAAGGCAAAATATAGACAGCAAGAACTCCAGCCGAAGATAGTGAACGACTTCTTTGAAGATGACTAAACCACGGGAACGGAAGACAGTGAATAGGTTCCATTCCAACTTCCAACCTCCAACACCGAGCAACTAATTAAAGGTAAAAGAACTACGTGGCATTTGATTTCTCTACATTGGTGAAGGATACGTAGGCAACTTAATTGTGCAAGACATGAATTTTTATTTTTATTTTTTTAATTTTAACATTGTTACATTGTAATATTGTATATTTGAATTCAAGCCTTTAAGGCCAATTTTTTTTTTAATTTTTTTTTTAATTTTTGTATTTTTTGTATTTTTTGTGAAATTGTAAAGTTGTATTTATTAATAAATGTCAATTTCTTTTATTTTAAACATTGTGAAATACTTAAATACTTCAATAGTTCAATGAAAATGTTTCTAAATGTTTTTTATTTAAAACTTTGTTCATTGGAATTATTATTTGGTAAGATTTTATAATTACAAACAATCTATATATTTATCTAAAATAAAATAAAATAAAATAAAATAAAAACCAAAACCGAAACCAGACCAAACCGAAACCAAAACCAACCCAAACCCAAACCGAAACCGAAACCGAAACCGTGAAAACCATCGATTTCAAACCGTGGTCCAAACCGTATTACATGATTTCGGTTTCGGTTTTAGGTTTCGGTTTTAGGTGGCCACCAAACCGAAACCACCGGATTCAGTCCGAAACCGAATTAAAACTGAACCATGAACATGACTAGCAGGGACCAAAGTCCAAGTTTTGTTAGACATAAGAGCATTATATTCATCCTTCATAGTTTGCAACCATTTTGCATCAGTGAGTGCCACTTTAACATTTTTAGGCTACAAAGAAGTGATCAGGCTAAAGGGAGAATATCACATTGCTGAATATGTTTTAGGCTTATAAATGCCCAACTTCGACCTAGTGACCATAGGATGAGTTGCAGCCACAGATTGAATAGGTAACACCGAAACAACAGTAGTATCTTGAGTCTGCACAACATCAGTATCTTGAGTTGCAGCCATAGATTGAATAGGCTGAAAGGGCACAACAGCAGTATCTTGAGTGTGTAGTGGTGACTGCCTGGGCTCATTTAAGTAGTCAACTGGAGTTGTATCTTGACTGTGATCAGTGCTATTATGAGAAGTATTCAATGGTGATATAACATGATGATCATTTAAGGTTAAACAAGCTGATTTCCTAGTGTTACAGATGGGAGATATAAAATGTAAAGTAGAGACAGGCAGACTTTTTGAAGAAACTGAGGACTGTGTATGAGTAGTGGCAAAAAGAATCATGAAGGGAAACTCTAACTCATTAAAGATTAAATTCATAGAAATATAGACTCTTCCTAAAGGGTGAAGACATTTATATCCTTTATAATGAATACTATAGCCAACAAAAACACACTTTGAAGTATGGAAGTTAAATTTCTGATTTGAAAAGGGTCTCATGTAGGGAAAACAAGCACACCCAAATGCCTTAAAGTAGTTGTAGTTAGGCTTTCTGTTGAATAACAGCTCAAAAGGGGATTTGAAGTTGAGTAGAGGTATAGGAAGATTATTGACAAGAAGTGTGGCAGTAGTGAATGTCTTTTCCTAGAATTTCAAGGGCATATGTGCATGGGCTAAGAGGGTAAGTCATGTTTCAACAAGATGGCGGTGTTTCCTATCATCCACCCAATTTTGTTAATGAGAGTGAGAGTAAGAAAAACGAAGTTGAACACCTAGATTTCTAAGATAAAGAACAAATAACTAATACTCACCTCCCATATCGGATAGAACACATTTGATTTTCTTACCAAATTGTAACTCAACAGCCTTTTGAAAAACTATGAAAGTGTTTAAAGCCTCTGATTTAAGTTTTAGAGGATAGATCCATGTGAAACGACTGAATGCATCAATGAAGGATATGTAGTATCTACTTCCTGATATGGATAACAAAGGAGAGGGACCCCATATGTCTATATTAATGAGCTGAAGAGGTTTTTCATACACACTCTAAGACCTAGAAAAAGGCAGTTGATGATGCTTGCCTTGTTTGCAAGATTCACAAAACTCTAAAGATGAAACAGATTTATTTATTCTTAGATTTTGCAAGACAACCTTCAAAATAGCAAAAAAAGGACGGCCAAGCTTTGTCTGCCACAAATTAGCCTTAGTGTGAGTAGCAAGCTTAGCATTGAATACAACAGGACTTTGCTTATTGACATTACTACAACTAGAAGCTAAGAAATTAGCTCGATTATTACAAACATCAAAAGGAGATTCTGACACAAACACAGATAAAGGACCATAAGAAGTCTTAGATTTCTTGACTGGAAGAAGAACACTGACTTCAAGTTGGTAGAGACTATCTTTAAGTAGCCTTGAAGTAGCACCTTCCTCGAATCCTTGTCCTTAACCATAAAATGATCATCATAAAACTCAGCAAATGCATGATTATCCTTAGTAAGTTTAGATATGCTTAAGAGATTCTTAGTAATGTTAGGAACATGCAACACATTTCTAAGAAATAAAGGTTTGGAAGATTTAGTGAGAGGGTTTAGATTGGTTATACCAATGTGTGAGATGCCAAGTTGATGTCTATTCCCAACTGTCAACCTCTCATTTCCTCTGTACTCAAACCTTGATGAAAGATTACCTGCATCAAATGTAATGTGATTTGTTGCCCCACTATCCATGTACCAAGCTGGGTCTAAGACTGACTCTGGTGTGGCAAAGTAGGCAGCAGCTTGTTGATTGTAGTTAGCCTGAGGAATATGAGTGAAATTTACTGGATTGTAGTTGGCCTGAGGAATTTGAGTGAAATAAGCTTGAGCTTAAGTAAATTGTGGATGACCAGACCCTTGCATGTTTCCATGACTTTGATTTCCTTAGTTGTTGCCTTGCCAATTATGATCAAACCTTTTGTAGCACTGTAAGATAGCATGACCTTGTTTGCTACATAATCGACAAAACAATTTGTTACCATTAATCCACTTTCCACGACCTCCTCGACCACGGCCTCTACCATTGCCATTTCCATTTCTACCACTATTATTTTACTGTCCCACTCTAGGACCACCAATAATGTTAGTTACATAATGGGTAGAAGTTCCAGCAATATCAAGATGAGAACTAGTGTTCAAGTGTTGATTACGTTGCACATGAACCATCAACATATATTGAGCCTCTTGCATAGAGACTTTGTTCTGTAGAGATGTTACAACACTGATAATTGGATTATAATCATGACCAAGGCCATTGATTGCACTCAACACTATATCAAACTCAGTAACTGTTTGACTAGCAGCCTTAAGATTATTTCCAAGAATCTTTATCTTCAAGAAGTACTCAGAAATTGACAATGAACCTTTCTTTATGTTTTGTAATTCTTGTTTGAGTTGATAGACTTTGGCCATTGATTGTTGTGAATACAAATTTTTCAAGCATCCCAAACTTCAAGAGAGGTTAAGCACTATGTTACCTGTCCAATCAGATCTTGACTCAATATTGAGAGAAGCCAGTTGAGAAGAATTTGATCAACTCTCCTCCAAGCCGTGTAAGCTGTGTTGATCACCATCTCACTCTGACCTCCTCATTCGGTACGGTTAGTGGATTTAACAAACTTTGGTGGAGATGACTTCAGGCCAGAATTAGATCATCAAGCTTTAAAGCTCGAATAACCGGAAGCACTTGTACTTTCCAATAGATGAAACTATGTGGATCAAGCTTGATGGACACCTGAAAATTCAGTGCCTTCGCAATCGAAGTTAGATCTATTGAGGCTAAAGATACAGAAGACAAAACTTCTTGAGCATGATGAGTCGTAGCTTCATGCGTGTGATAAATTGTACCTTCTTGAGTGCGGTGGACCATAGAATCAACTGAATCTGATTCCATTTGACGATTAGTCTTTTGTGGCTCTGATACCATGAAAATCTTATAAAATGAGTAGAGACAGACTAGAGTAACTGTTAAAAGAAGAAAGAAAATTGAATCTGTAAAGATGAAGAAACTATGAACACCATGAATGGAACTTCAAGACTACGCATATCTTTGCTCTGTATTTTATTGAAAATGAATTGATTAAAATTACAATGCTATAATTGTATTTGTCTATTTATATACAACTGAGATCACGTTATTTGTGTGAACCTAATTCCAGAGAAGTGTAACTAACTCGTAACAAACTCCATAATAACCTGAGCTGTGATTTCCCGCCAAGAAGTTCTTCTAGAACCCTTGCCAGGTCAGCTTGGATAATTAAACTCCTGAGCTGATTCAATCACAGTTATAGTCTCTAAACTGTGATTAATCATACTGCTTCCAATGCTGATCTATTGAGCGTTGTTGTGGATCAGCTACAGCTGATAGAGCTAAGATTGATTTGCTATGTTTATCAACAAAGGCAGTAGTCTTAACACCCTTATGAGAGACTCACACACACACATACAATATATAAATATATATATGTATATATATAGTTTTTATATTGTCAATTCGTCCTGACATAAAATATATCAGGACGAAGAATGTGGACTATAGATTATGGAGAAGTTTTGACAAGTACATACACTTTGAGTCAAAACATGTAAATCTAATGGTTCACATTCTTTGTTCTGATATATTTTATATCAGGACGAACTGATAATATATATATATATATATTTATATAGTCTTTCTATTGCCAGTTCATCCTGATATAAAATATATCAGGACGAATAATGTGGATTACAGATTATGGAGAAGTTTTGACAAGTGCATACATTTTGAGTCAAAATATGCAAATCTAATGGTCCACATTCTTCGTCCTGATATAATATATATCAGGACGAACTGATAAAAGAAAAATTGTATATATATATATATAAAGAGTATAAGGAATCAATTATTTTAATTTTAGTAAGGACCACCATGAAATCATATTGATTTGAGTGAATTTTGATCTGAATTTTTTTGTAGATGATAAGTTCATTGAAATCTACTTATAAATAAAATTTAAGAATTTTTCAAGCACTTTAATTATTTTCTTTAATTTCCTATATTTCATCCATTTTTTGATTCCTTAATATATAAAAATTGCGGGATAGAGTTGCATCAAAGGCCTTAGATGTTCAATATGTTTCTTCAGAATTTCAGGTAGTAGAATCACCTCAAGAAAATGCTTTTAGCTGACTAGAACATAATCAATATATACTGATGTAGCAACAAATGTGGCAAGTGCTAGTGATTGTGTACATTAACTATGTGGCCCCAAATATTAAGGGCTATCCGATGAGCTCATTTTGAGCTATTTTTGTTTTTAATTTTCGAAAATGATTTTGAATTCGTGTTAGTTAACTGTTTTTTATTTTGTTTAAAATAAATAAATAAATAAAAACAAAAAAACAAAAAAACAAAAAAACAAAAAAACAAAAACATAAAAAACAAAATCAGTGTTAAAATTGAAAACACAGAAAACAACTTAAACTTGTTTTTCATTTTGTTACAAAAAAAAATTCACATTATCATTTTGTTTCTTTTTTTTTTTCCTCCTTTAATGTCTTCTTCTTCTTCTCTTCATATACATCTTCTCTTTCCATCGTCTTCTGCTTTCTTCTTCTTCTTTCCTCCCTACCCCATGAAAGCAAATTTGCTCCTCCAACGCCCTTATTATTTCTTCTTCTTCTTCTCCCTACTCCATAAAAGCAAATTTGTTCCTCCAGCACCCTTATTATTATTATTATTATTATTATTATAAAAAAAATTTTGCTTTTTCTCTTTTGCTTTGGAGGAGCAGATCCATCAATCTAGTCAGTTTCTTTTTTAGCTTTTTAATTTATTTTTCCTTTATTTTTTAAATATTTAGATAATTATTTGTGATGAATTTACATATTATATTTGTATAATTACTAATTATTTACTAATATGTTCTACCATTTTAGGTTATAAGTTATAACTTTAAAAAAATTACAAATTTGATGTTACAACTTTTTATTTAATATTTTCTGTAAATCTACCATACGTTTTTTTACCATTTTCATTTTCAGACTACAGTTTTCTGTATAGACTACCGGATACATTTTTAGATTTCAAAACTAAAAAAAAAATCATTTTTTTTATTTTTATTTTCATTTTCAAAAAATAGCAAATGAAAAATATTTACGGGCGCCCCAAGTGTCTTGGCAATATACTCTTGTATTTTAGGTTAAACTAAAAAGTCTCTAGAATGTTGTCTTAGTGTATATAGATTATTGAAGCATAAAACTCTTGTATATCTTGAAGGAAGAGAATCAATGTTGGCAGCCATGGATTAATACAGCAACTCTCCTTCTATTTTTAGCTTTATTTTTCAAGTACAATAATCCAATCAAATCAAGTACAATAATCCAATCTAATTCTATCTGGCCACGGTAAAATCCAATACAATATATAAATGAGTTTCAGATAAGTTTGGCACACTGTATTATATTGGATTAGATTGAATTGGAAGGCTAGTTTGGCATACAGTATTTTATTGTATTGTATTGAATTAAATTGTATTAGATTGTATTAAGTTATACAATGTTATGATGTAATTTTTTTTCTAAATATTTTGTTAACTAATAAAATGAAATATTTTTAGAATATAAAAACCCATTGCAAAATATATATTTATTGTATTATATTTTTTAAAAAATATTAATAAATATGTAATTAATATTTCTATTAGATAAATTATTCATTAGAATATTTATTTAATTTATTTTTAAATTAATATATTAAAATAAATTATATGATATTATTTTGTATTATATTTAACATTATTATTATTGTTATAGTTATTGTTATTATTATTAAAATTAATATCATTTTTCTACCCATCGTATTATTTAATACACTATCCATTATATTAAACCAATTAAAATGTATTAACTAATCCAATCGGATGTATCGTTCAAAACAAACCAAACATATTATTCCGATTCAATTTAAATGCCTAATATAAATACAATGCACCCGTAATCACATATAATAAAATCAGCAGAACCAAAGTGTGATAGTAGTGTGGTTTGACTTTTGTGCGTTTTCGAGAATTGAGAAGCCGAGAATGGCTCATCCTTACGTGCCCAGAGATCTGAATCTGTTAGATTACGTCCCCAACTCACTCTCTCAATCCACCATTCTTGCTGTCTATGGTCTCGCTTCCTTGTTTGTAGTTTCCATCATCTGGCTCATCTCTGGTTTGTCCTTCTCTCTGTCTTTTTACTTTTTGTTCATTCGCTTACTTTTTGTATATTTATATTATCTGCTATGGCAATTCAATCATTCTATGAAAAATTTAATGGCTTTTTGTATTATACCTTCGACCCACATAGTTATATACCGTTGACATTACTTGGGCGTTTTCAAAATATCAACTTGACAACTTGTTTATTGATTTATGCCCAATATGAAACTATAGTAGCTCTGTAACCACAATGCCTGATCAGTGTTTGAAAGAGTTCCCAAACTTTGATTTATTTGTAATATACCTGTTTTGATTATTCTGTTTTTGTGGGGTTGGCTTATTTTTCTTTTGTAATTTACTAAATCAAATCAAAGTGAAGAGAAATAATAGGATTAATGTTTTTGTTGGATTGTTCATTGAATTTTTCATATGATTAAATCTCCTTGCAGTTCATGTCTCCCTGAGTGCTTGTGTTTATATTCAAGTTTTTATTTTTCCCCTTGAATCCTGTTTATATGTGGCTTTTGTATCTAGGTGGTCATTACAATTTTAGTCTATCTACTAATCTCACTTCCTGAGAACTAAAATGGTTTCAAGCTCTTATTATGTTTACGCAGTTCTTTTCCTGTACCAGGGAGATGCGCCAAGATCTCGAAACTTGACAGATGGCTTATGTGCTGGTGGGCTTTTACTGGTCTGACCCACATTATTCTGGAGGGTTATTTTGCTTTCTCTCCAGAATTTTACAAGGACAAGACTGGTTTTTATTTGGCTGAAGTTTGTAAGTTCTTTCTATCTATTCATATACGACGATTAACATTATTAGCAGTGCTTTCGATTGTCTGATGTTTAGCGGATAATACTCATAAATAGAAGTTTGCAGGGAAAGAGTACAGCAAAGGTGATTCAAGATATGTGGCAAGAGATGTGGGAGTCGTTGTTGTTGAAGGAATGACTGCGGTTTTAGAGGGCCCTTTTTGTCTCCTTGCAGTGTAAGTCTATATGACACGGATTAAAATTTTCAGATTCTATATTCTGTGTTCTGAATCATATTTCATCGAATCCACTATTTGTTGAAACTCCTTGTTGTTGATGGTGCAAATGGTTGCTGATATTTGGCAGGTATGCTATCGCTAAAGGAAAGTCCTACAGCTACATACTTCAGTTTGCAATTTCTCTTGGGCAGCTCTATGGGACTGCTGTTTATTTCATAACTGCTTACATGGAAGGGGATAACTTTGCAGCTAGTACATACTATTACTATGCATACTACATTGTAGCAAATTCCTTCTGGATTTTAATACCGACACTCATATCTGTTCGGTGTTGGAAAAAGATTTGCTCAGCAGTCCAGCTACAAGGCCAGAAGAAGACCAAAGTTCGCTGAGGTAGACTTCGGAATATTTCACTTGGGACCAAAGATTGTGCAATAATTTGTTAGTTGTTTCATAGTTGTAACTTGGTTAAATTTATGCACTTTGAGTTGGTTATATGAAACTACAATCTGGAAATCAACATTTTTTCTCTGTTTTTCAATCATGTATTTTTGGCTAAACTGAATGCTTTTGTGTCCTCTTTTGTACCAATTTTATGGAAAGAATTCCTATGAATTTAAAGTTCAAGTGTTATTATAACCGGTGGGGGATTTATCTGTGCTTTATTTTCTTTATTAGTACTATAATATAAGACAAAGTAGTCCTGAAAATGCCGAACTCTTAAGCTCTCCGCTTGTGCATCCAGTGAAGGATCCTCTTAAGGACCTGAATCTTGGCTACAGGGGACTTGAATCTACTTGTTGGAAGCTTTTTTTCTTTTCTATCTTTAATAAAGGAAAGTTTACATAAAGCTTGGATGAACTTTGCTTCGAGTAGAGTTGAGGGCATCATTGAAAGACATTTTCTCTTGTCCAAATTAGTCTATGCTATGCTTGAATGTTCTGTACGGACGTTGAATATCATAACAAAAGCATTGTTTGATCAAATGCCCCAAATAGATTTATAACCCTATACCGGGTTGGCACGTGGCGGCAGTAGATGAAATGGAACAAGCCTGAGATCACGATCTTGACTTCCCCAACCTTCTTAACATTAACCATGGATTCTTTGTGAGAAATGTACAGCTTTTAGACTCAAGTCTTTTGAGAAACCAGTGACCCAGTTTCTAGTTTATTATTACTAATTTATTATTTTATTGGAAGTTTTGTTAGTGTGGGACACACTTGTATTTTAGTCAATGACGTAAATTATAATCTGAAGACCAGGTTTGGGTCTCTGTCTCTCTATGAATTTATATTGTATAGCTGCTTTGCTCACTTGTTACCAAGAATTGAAGGGAAACTTCTTTCAAGCATCCGGAAGAAGTGACAAAAGATCTGGGGGAGTGAATTCAATGGACTGGAGCAGTCTTGAACTGAAAGTAATATCTTGTAGACATCTCAAAGCCTTCAATTTTTTCCAGAAGTTATCTGTCTATGCTGCAGTCTCCATCATCAATGGCGAATCAAAGAAGAAGGAACAACAGCAGTGTCTGCAGCGGCAAAAGACTCCGATAGACAGAGAGGGAGGTACTAAGCCCGAGTGGAATCACTTGATGCAGTTTGATCTCAAAGCTCTTGATGATGATTTCAGTAATTTCTTGATTAGCTTTGATCTGCACTGTGAGGGGGTCGTTTATGGGAAAAAGACTGTTGGTAAGGTTCGTGTTCCGTTGAAGGACTTGATCGATGAGTTCAATGGAGCTGTAAGGTTTGTCAGTTATCAGGTTCGCGCCAATGGAAAGCCTAACGGGGTCCTGAATTTTTCTTACAAGCTGAAGGGCATAGCCAATGAAGATGTAACAGCTTCTCCAGAAGTCGACTTGTCAACCGGATTCCATTCTTCTTCTAATCGAAAAGTTGAATACCCGTCTCTGGAAGTCCGTGATAAGTCCCGGGATATCTGCTATCCTTCACTGGATGACATTCAATCTCCTTTACCAGGATTCTATACACCTTCACCTTCACCAAAGTACGATTACAAAACAGATGTTTATGGTATGATTAATCCTCCACCACCACCGCTATCACCACAAATGTTGCCGCATATGACCGCAAATGAGTCGTACTGTCAACCGTATCAGTCTCCAATGGTTCAAACTCCAGGGCGGTGGTACATGGTGGAGTCAAGTAGTTATGGTTATGGTTATGGTTGGCCCAATGTGGGACAATTTGGTACGTTTGATGTTGAAAGACGGAAGGTCTGACTAGTCTGAAATAGATAGCTTTTACCACTCTCAGGATTTTAGACTAGAAAAGTAGAAAGAGAAGCAGCCTGTGTAGTCATATTCATATATAATAAGAGCTATTTTCAATACATTTTTCTCATTTTATCACTCTCCAGATCTCCAAACACCGATATTGGTATATGCATAATTGATTCTGTGTATTTATCAAATTTAATCCTGCTCTACGTGAAATTTATCGGGTGTGAATGTTCGGATTTCATTAAATTCTTTACTTTGAATTCTCGTTCATTATATGGATTCGACGAATGAGATTATTGTCACTTTTTTTGTTGTTCGAATGTATAAAATAAGACAATTAAATATTATTGTCATAGGTATTTTAGAAGAAAATTTGGAAGTGGAAAGACAATGTCATAGCAAGCTCCAATTGATTATTACCTTAACATAAGATAACCATAACAACCACCAAGAAAATTTTTGTTTGATTACCAAGAAAAACCATGGGCGACTTGATAAAATTTGACCAAGTCAACTCCTTTAATGTATGTATAAATTAGTTACATACAACTTTGCATAATTATAAAAATTTACAAATAATTTTTATAAATTATTAGAAGGGCTCAAAAATTTAATAGTACTCTTTAAAGAGTCAGTTTTAAGACTATCAACAATTTAATAACTTAAGTTTTAATAGCACCTAAAGTATGAATCTAACAAAAATACCCTTAAAACACACTCACAAAAATAAGTCTCATGTTTTTTTTTTTTCCGAGACTTAATTTCGTGTTTTTTAGACTTATTTTGGTATTTTTCGAGACTTATTTGGTGTTTCCGAAACTTATTTTATATTTCTGAGACTTATTTTCTAATTTCCAAGACTTATTTGTAATTTCTGAAACTTATTAAGTATATTTACAATCTCCGAGATTTACCGGGAAAAAATGAAAATTTTCAATTTTTTTTTTTTTTGTTTATCTTCTTCATCGAGACCTCCAATGAATGCCGATTTCCAACCTTCATTGGAGGTCTGTTCCATCTCCATTGATGGAAGACCTTCATTGGTTCACCATCAATGAGGTCCACCATCAATGGAGGTTTTTTAAAAGAAAATAAAAAACCTAAAAATGGCAAAAACGTAATAAAAGAAGGAGATTATGTATTTTTATCTATCGGTGTCATTTAAACTTAACTTATTAAACTAATGATACTCTTAAAATTCAATATAAAAAGAACATTATTTCCCCCTATTTCCACGTTATTGGAACGTATCAGAGAATTATTTTGAAATTCTATATAATTAAAAAAAAAATTCTTTTAATACTTGGATCATATTATAAGATGGGTCCTTTACAAAAATATATTATAAGATTAGACCAAAAAATAATAATAATTTTCTATGATTCAAAAACTCTCATTTAAATTATGTAGATCGATCTCATTTGTCTACGTTTAATCCCATCATAATGTTAATGGGGATTGGAAGAATATTTTTAATAGGATGAATGGGTGACATTTACCACTGATATATATATATATATATATATATATATATATATATGTATATATATAATCATTCTTTTGTCAGTTCGACCTGATATAAAATATATCAGTGTCTTAAATGTCGGTCATTAGCTTCAAATGCTTTGACTCAATGTGCATGCACTTGTCAGTGCTTATCCATAATATATGGCTAACATACAATGCACTTATGTATTTTATATAAGGTCGAACTGACAGGAGAATGACTATATATATATATATATATATATAATTTTTCTATTGTCAATTCGTTCTAATATAAAATATATCAGGACGAAGAATGTAGGTCATTAGATATACATGATTTAACTCAAAGTATATGCATTTGCTAAAACTTCTCCATAATCTATAGTCCACATTCTTCGTCCTAATATATTTTATATTAGGACAAACTGATAGTAGAAAGACTGATATATGTGTATATATATACACGGAAATTTTCATATGAGAATGCCCTAATAGAATTATATAAAGACATTGAATGTGAGCCACTAGTTTTAAATACTTTGACTTGGTATGTATGTACTTGTTAAATCACTTTTATAAATGAATGACTCACATTCAATATCCTGATAAAATTATATAGAGATGTCCTGAAAGGAACGAGACCGTATATATATATATATAACACTAACGGTGGTCACAAAAAATCATTTTGTATTTCCCATATTTGATGTAAGACGTGAGAATAAAAGTAATCAAAAAACAAAAAAAAAAAAAAACAAAAAAAAAAGATGTGAGAATATAAATTAACTTCTTTTTTTCATCATTAAACAAACTTGTTGGACCAAGCAAGGTAAATATCTACAAATGGGACCCTATTGAAATTTGTGACATATTGAAAAGGATTTATGTGGTTTCCGGGTCTTCAGTCTTCGCCTAATAAAAAACAAAATCAACTACTCTGTTTTTCAATTCTTCGGAATTTGTCACTCGCATTCATTTTCAAATTTCAATCTTCAAATTCAATATACCTACTTCCTTATTTATTTGTGTTTCGATACGGTCTATGATTGATAAAATTTATATTACATTATATAAATTTGATGTTCAACCTTACAAATGTCTTAGAAGATCGAGAATTATGTGTTTTGCATCATGAAATCTATGTCAAAACAATTGAAAAAATTTAACGCATTTAACCTAATGTACACCAAATTTTTTTCATAGAGTAATAGTATATAATTAAAAATAAAATCACAAAATTTACATTTTAATGAAGAAATAATTACCACCGTCTAATGTGGTATGTCAGCAAAAGCACTTGTTAGAGAACAAATATATACGACAAGCAGGGGCGGAACCATAATTTTTTTTCTGGGTGGACCGTGGACAATTTCATATAGATAAAAAAAAAAAAATTATACTAAATAATAATAAAAAAATCATTTTAATAGCGAATCTCGACTATACTAGAGAATTTTTATTAGTTAAAATGAAAAAGTATACCTAGTCAGAGGGTATAATGAGTCTTACTATCAAATACATATTCTAAGTTCTAACCAAGAAAAAACACAAGAAAATAAAAAATGAAATACGCATACAATGTAAATACAATAAGATCCTACTTATAATTTGACTTATGAGGCTTCGAAGAAGTAAAAACATCTATTACAGAATCCAAATTAATTGTAAAAACAAGTTCTCTTTCAATATAAACAACTATATAATTCTCAAGAAACTCGTTATTATCTTGTTGCGCAAAGACGTTTTGACAAGTTTCATAGCAAAAAATAAAACTTAATTTTACAACATAAACTTTAAAATAAAAATAAAAATAAAACTTACAATTTTCTCATACTTGCATCTGTATACCTTCATAAATTTAAAAGTTATGAAAACTCATAAAATTGAAATTATTGGAGACTTGGAGATTAATTTATATGGTAAATCTACTGCTTTTGGTTTGTTGTTAAAGGGTTAAAATTTCTCAATTTGATCTTTCACTTGGTTAAGGAAATACGATGGGCTTTCATGAGTTTGATGCATGTTTTTAAGTTATTGAGATGTTATTAAGATAAAGAAAAATATGGTAAGTGAAGTGTGAATCGGAATTGGGCTAGGATATACTTAGAATTAAATGGGGTGTATTTAGAACTATTAAAAAAACTTAATTTTTTTAAATAAATAAAAAGGCTAGCCCACCCTAGCCAGGCATGTTACTGCCTTTGACGACAAGTCGTTTCTCTATAGTATTCCACTAGTTGTTTTATTCCTTTGTATTTATGTAACGTGTCCTTTCCTTATAAGCTAGTCTAATAGGGTAACACATGGCCCTCATATATAAATTGTAATTTGCTCTTTTGCTCAGATAAGAGCCGCAATATACATAAATACAACATACCTCATTTTCTTTACTTGGTATCAAAGCCTTACTGGCTAGCATTGGCAATGATCCATCAGCTGGAGATGAAACCACACCACATCCACCACCTCTTGCCAAGAAGAAGAATCCCTCTAAGAGTTTGAAAGGATAAGCTAGCAGGGCAATTGGACTAGGTCTCACAGAAGGCCAAAATAGGAGCACCAGGTAATGCTCTTGGCTCCTATTGCTATGTCAAACTGAACCATGAGAACTATTGATAAGTCAATTTATATGCTTTGCGTATCCCCTATTTTCTTTATGTTTTGATC
The DNA here is from genome assembly GCA_035582765.1 of Acer negundo. Taxonomy (NCBI): domain Eukaryota; kingdom Viridiplantae; phylum Streptophyta; class Magnoliopsida; order Sapindales; family Sapindaceae; genus Acer; species Acer negundo. Next base: position 18,810,051 of record CM069242.1, read on the forward strand.
TCGTTTTCCTTAGAATTATCATGTTTTAATGTTTAAATAATGTGTTTGTAGGTCTATTTGTCCGAGAAGGAGTCCACGTGCGATAACGAAGATTTTCCGAGTGAATCCAGGGCTTTCATTTTAAAAGAGTTTTCCAGTCTTTGTAAGACGTATCGCGAAAGGTAAAATTACGTACTACGTCCAAGCGCGAAAATCAACATAGCAACACTGCCAACTCTCGCGATTGGTGTCGTAAGACGTACCGCAAAATTGGAAGAAATCAACACAAACTGCCAACTCTCGTGATTGGTCTTGTAAGACGTATCGCGAAAGGCAAAATGGTGTATAGCGAGATTTGCCAGTGTGTCCTAATTAGTTTCGTCAGACAGTTTCGTTAAAGCATATTACGAGACATACTACGAGATAAAAGTCACTGCTTGCTTTTCACCTTTTTTGGGACTCACTTTGACCTACCTCTATATATAACTTTACCAATTATTTCCAAGGAGTGCTTCATAAAATCTAGATCTCAAAATTGCTCCAAAACGCCTATCATCAAATCCTCCATACTTTCATCCATAAAATCACCAACTTCATTATTTCTTCACCACAATCCACCACAAATCCATCACCTCCATCATCTCCATTACAAAACCTTTCTTTACACGTCATATCCATCATCAATCGTCACTTTGGAGAATCAAAGGAAGCTTGGAAATACCAAGTCATTGAAGCCAAACAACTAAGAAGAGGAAGTTATTCACTTGAGTTCATTTCTTGTAACTTTATCTTTTGAACTTTTGTATTTGCTATGGATTGCTTCAATTTATTATCTCAAATGACTTGGATAAGTAATATGAGCTAAACACATATATGCTAGAGTTATGATGATACCAAACCCTTAATCTTTTAAATGATTTGCCTAATTTCTTTTAAAATGCTTGTGTTGTAATATGGATATTGGGTATGCTTAATGCTTTTGCTTGATTGATCATCTTGTAATTGTTATATTGGTTGTGTGAATGAACCGAGAGGTGACGCGCTAAACATGCTCGTCACAATATCCACTGTATTTGACTGGAAAGATGAGAGATCACTAGGCCAACGTATAAGGATCGTGTGTGTGTGTGTCCCACTATGCTAGATTAGGTTAAATATATTCTGTATGTTTGGGTGTGATTTCTATTACTAGAAAGAGATTAGGAGTTAGTTAAAGGGGACACGAACCTATTACATATACGTGCATAAATTGAGAGATTAGGTGAATCAAATTCGTAATTAGAAGGGTGAGGTGGATTATAAATTCTAGCATTATTTCATCGTATTACAAACATCGTTTTCTTGTGTGATTTACTTAATTTGCTTAATACATGCTTAGAATTAGCTTTAGATTAATTTAGTGATAAGTTTGGAAATTATTCAATCGTATTGTTCAAATAGTACGCGTGCTTTCGAACACCAGTAATCATTAAATCCCTTAGTCTCTGTGGGACGATACCCTACTTTATCATTGCACTACAATTCGACCTTGTACTATTGCGAGCGTGACGGTTTGTAGCAATCAACTATCTCTTGTGGAAGAGCATGGTTTTACCCGTTATTCGAAGAAATAGGCTAGAAGGGTTCCTTAATGGCACCAACGAATGTCATCCTAAGTTTATTACAAAAGAGAATTAACTCTAAAGATGAAGAAGTAGAATCGAATCCAAGCTTTGAAAAATGGATTGCTCAAGACCAAAACCTGTTAGGTTGGTTGTACAACTCAATTGATGTAAATGTTACTTCATAAGTGATGGGAAACAAAAGCTCACAATATCTATGGAAATCCATTGAAATACTAGCATAGTTTTCTTCAAAAAGGAATGCAAAAGAATGCAAAAAAGAAGGCATGAAAATAAGTGAGTACGTAAAAGCATTGAGGGCGCGTTTACTAATCGGGAATGAGTGGAATCGGAATCAAGTTCCAATGGAAAGGGAATGGAGGGGAATCAGAATTAAGTTACTAAATTTCATTCCAGTGTTTACTAAAAATTTAGAAATAAGAAATGAAATGAAATTATTCTATTTCTAGTGTTTACTTAAACTAAGGAATCAGAATGATATATAATTGATTACAAAAATACTCTTATGTATACAATATGTTGAAATTTTTTTTAATTATGAATTTTTTTTTATTTATACTGTTCATAACACTGTAATTATAATAGTTAACATCTTTATATTGTAAAAATTGAACTAATTAGTCAATAAAAATTAAGAATTGAGGAGCAATTTAGATTTAAAAACATAATTAATTTGATGTCGAATTAATTTCTCACATTTAGGTGTTTTTTTTTTCCTTTCTATCAAATGCAAAAATTAAAACACATAATAACCGAACATATACAATCATTAGCTCACATAGTATTTGACTCACTATTAACCGTATAAAAGAAAAAAAAAAAAATATATATATATATATATATATATATTATAAGCCATGTCTAGAAAGATTATCAAACAAAAAACAAGTCTAAAATATCAACATATAAACATGTCTCAAAATGTACATAAATTATTTAAAATGTTTTTAAACATTAAAACATTGCCAATAAAACTAAATAAAAAAAAATAACAAAAAATACAATGATATAAACAATTACGGTCTATGCTATGCTCTAGGAGATCCATAACATAAAAAATTACATCTATGAAAGCTTTGACTTATTGGTTCTATAAAAAGAAAGAAAAAAAAAAAAAACTTAAACAAAATTGCCGCATAGCTTTGCCAAAAAAAAAAAAAAAAAAAAAACAATTATAATTGTAAACCAACAAGTCAAAGCTTTCTTCAACATTAATCATCAACACAATTCTTTTTATTTTTTATTTATGTATACAACATATATATATATATATATACACCATGATTTTATATAGAATCAGTGCAACAAGTCAATAATAATCATGAACATGATTTGTATGTATATTTATAAAATCTACGATTAAAAAAAATCGTACTTGTAGCAAGATTTGGAGAAAAAATTGATGAACAAAAGAGAATGGCATAGAACAATCCCTAAAACAGAACGAATAGAAAGACATTTTTTTTAAAAATTATTATAAGTGAGGATATTTTAATAAAAATATATAAATTCCCTTTTTCAATCAGGAAAGGGAACTTGATTCCTAGGGTGGGTGGAAGGAATCAAATTCCCTTTCCATCAATAACTTAATTACTGATTTAAGAGTAAGGTCCACGTAACTTAATTCTCTAAATATTTAGTAAACACTGAAATTCATAAATCAATAACTTAATTCCCTTTCCTAAGTTTGATTACTGATTAGTAAACGCGCCATGAAAAGATTGACTGACAACTTAACCTTGGTTGGACAACCAATAGGGATTGATGACTTGGTTTCTCAAGTTCTTGATGGGTTGTACTCGCTAGAATACAATCCAGTAGTGTGTCAAATCAATGAGAAAGAAAATGTTACCTGGATGGAGCTGCAATCCAAGCTGTTGAGTTACTAGAGGCGCTTGAAATAGATCAATGGAGACATGGTAGGGCTGAATGTCGGACAAGCTATGACTAACTTTGAATCAACCAAAAGCAACAACAATTATCAAAACAGAGGGCAAAGTCAATCTTTAGGGATAAGGAACAATGCAAATCAAAACCATGGAGGAAATCAAGGGAACAATTACAAAGGTAAAGGTAGATCCAGAGGTGGAGGAGGTAAATTTAGCAGTGGAAATCGACCTGTTTGTTAACTGTGGGAAAATAGGTCACACTGCTGCTTACTGCTACTTCAGATTCAATGAGACCTACATGGGAAATGCTTTTGATCGGAACATGACCAACCAACTATAACAACAATCAACTTTTGTGGCATCTTCTGAGACACTCAATAATCCAGCTTGGTTTGTTGATGGTGGAGCCAGTAGCCATGTCACAAATGAATCAAGCAATCTAGCTCAAAAAAAAAAAATGAATACAATGGTAAAGAAACCTTTATGGTTAATATTGGTGAGAAGTTAAATACTGTACACACTGGTAATACAAATCTTTCGACAGAAGTAGACAAGAAATTGTTACTTAAAATGTGTTACATGTTCCTTATATTTCAAAGAACTTAATCAGTGTCTCTCAACTTATCTCTCATAATAATGTAGCTGTTTAATTTAACTCTCTTGGTTGCTTTGTGAAGGACAAACTAACTGGGGTGGTGCTGCTCTAAGGGAAGCTTAGAGATGGTCTTTACTGCTTGGATTTTCCTGTTGCAGCCAATCATCACCAAACCAATTTACCTCAATCAACACCTCTAACCTTTGTTGTAATGTTGAGTCCTTGAATTTCCCACAAGCAGAGTCTATGAACTCTAGTAGTTTATTTTCCTCCAAATAGGCTTGGCATAGAAGACTTAGCCATCCCTCAAGTAAGATTTTGTCTCAAGTGTTAAACAGATGTAATGAAAAATTTGATGCTAAATCCGAGTTTACTTTTTGTGATGCTTGTCAATATGGGAAATCACACATTCTTCCTTTTCAAAACTTTGATTCTCATGCTAGTCATATTCTTAACCTGATGCACATACTGATGTACGGGGTCTTGCACCAATTCAATTAATTTTTGGTTTTTTAAACTATTTACAATTCTTGGATGATCAAAGTCGTTTTACTTGGATTTTCCCCTTCAAATTCAAATCTAAAGCATTTAACATATTCCATAAGTTTAAAACTCTTATTGAGAACCGATTTGAAAGGAAAATCAAGTGTCTCCAATCTAATATGGGGGCAAGTATAGGAGTTTAGTGAGTTTTTTAAGCAAAATGGGGTTGAATTTAGAAATCCATGTCCTCATACCTTTATTCAAAATGGAAGAGCAAAGAGAAAACACAAACACATCACAGAAACTGGCCTTACCCTTCTAGCTCAAGCACACATGCCAACTAGATTTTGGTGGGAAGTATTTCAAACAGCAACCTACCTCATTAATAGGTTACCTACACCAATATTGAAAGGTCAAATACCCTTAGAGAAATTGTGTGGAAAAAAAATACATGAATATAAAGCCTTGAATTTTGGATGTGCTTGCTTCCCTATTCAAGTTTCACTCAACTAAGTGTGTATTTCTGGGGTACAATGAGTCTCATAAAGAGTATAAATGCCTTAGCTCAATAAGTAGAATTTATATCTCTAGGTATTTGATGTTAATGAGTTGGAATTTCTTTTCAAATCAGGTTTTATCAACATAAAAGAACCACAATCAAACACTATCATAACTACCACAAACTGGTTGAGTCCTCCTTTATTTCTTTCCAACACAACAATGTCAAATTCTAACTCAATTGACAAACAACTAAGTAATAGAGATTGTCAAAGAGTTGACACTGGAGCATCAACATCTTCTATTGGGTCTTTTAACTTGAAATCAGGTGAGGAAAGTTCACAACTCAATATTCCTTCCAGACCTATTCACTCTTCATCAGATTCATCTAATGTCTCTCCTAATCATGTTGTTGCTACAACTCTAGAGTATGCAACTTTCTTACCTAGTGAAACACAAAATGCATTAACAGTCGTTGATAGAGTGACTAATACAGCAGTTGAAAGTCACCAAATACAAACATGAGCAAAAGCTAGTATACATAAGCCCAAAAGGTATCCTGTAGAATTTCAACTATATCCTATCAGTATTTTTAATCTGCCTAGCTAGTGAGCTAGGTTCAACCAAAGAAGGTCATGAATCTGAACAATAGAAAGCAACTATGCTAGAAGAATATAAAGCACTAGAAAAGAATAGAACTTGGAGCTTAATACCTTACTATGGAACTTGAAGCTTAATACCTTACTCTCCAACCTATAACATAGTAGGGAATAAATGGGTGTACAAAGTAAACAAAATGCATGTGTAAGTTTTCAGAGGTGTAAAACAGACTGGTGGACAAGGGCTTTCATTAAACCCCTATCATAGACTACACTAAAACATTCAGTTCAGTAGTGAATGCATCTACTATCAGGATAATTCTATCTATTGCAATCTAAAAGAATTGGTTTGTGAGGAAATTGGATATGAACAACTCTCTCTTGAATGGGAACTTACAAGAGGCTATGTATATGAAGCAACCAGGAGGATTTGTTGATTCAAGTAGACCAAAGCAAGTATGCATGTTGCATAATGCTCTATATGGGCTTAAACAAACTTCAAGAGCTTTGTATGAGAAGTTGATAATGACACTAGTAGATTAGGGTTTTAAGAATTCCAAGTGTGATACCTCACTCTTCTTTTTCAGAGACAACAAACAGGTTATACTTGTGCTAATCTATGATGATATGATTGTAACTAGCAGTAATCCTCAGTTACTACAGAAGTTTGTTAAGAAACTAAATAGGTTATTTGCTCTCAAAAACATGGGGTCACTCCATCCCTTCTTGAGAATTAGAGTTAGAAAGGATGAGACATGGATATATTTGACTCAACCGAAATATATAGATGAGTTTCTGAGAAAAACAAATCTGCAGTATACCAGTCCATGTCCAACTCCAACAACAATCGGGAAACATTACAGATTAGCTGAAGGAGAGCTAATGAAGAATCCCACAACTTATATAAGCACGTTGGGTGCTATACGGTACCTAACAAACACTGGGCCTGATATCTCTTACATAGTTAATAAGTTGAGTCAAATTCTACAAAATACAACAAATAATCACTGGATAGGGGTAAATAGAGTTTTAAGATATTTGAGAGGAACTCAAGAAATGGGGATTCATATCAAGCATTGTACATACTTAACTTTAATTACTTTCTCATATGCGGACTAAGCATGCAATCATGATGACAGAAAGTCAGTTGCAAGGTATTGTGTTTTCTTTGGTGATATGCCGGTCTCTTAGTCTTCAAAGAAACAAAATGTGGTTGCAAGGTCCAACACCGAGTCAAAGTACAAGGCTTTGGCAAATGTAGTTTATGAACTAGCCTAGATTCAGTCACTACTTAAAGAGATCTCCTTTCCTCTTCCAGCAGCTCCAATAACTTGGTGTGACAACTTAAGTGTTGGAGCCTTAGCATACAATCCAATAAACCATGCCAAAACCAAACACATAGACATAAATGTTCACTTCATTCGAGACAAAGTCATCTTTAAGTCTTTTCAAGTTCGGTACGTTCCTTCACATGATCAGATTGTAGACTGCTTAACCAAACCGTTATCTCACTCCAGATTCCAATTTCTTCTAGAAAAACTTGGAGTTGTTTGCAGACCCAACCACATACAAGTTTGAGTGGGGCTATTAGAGAACATATATGACGAGTCGTTTCTCTAGAGTATTCTACAAGTTGTTTTATTCCTTTGTATTTATGTAACGTGTCCTTTCCCTGTTTGATAGGGAAACACATGGCCCTCCTATATAATTTGTAATTTGCTCTTTTGCTTAGATAAAAGCTGCAATATACAGAAATACAATATACCCCATTATCTTCATTGTGCGTATTCAACCAAATAATGTCTTGAGTTTGAATTGTTGTCACATGTGGTAAATTGAAAAGAAAAAAAAAGTGATAATTGATTGTAAGTTGTAACTATTATATATGTACAATTTTTATATTGTCAGTTCGTCATGATATAAAATATATGAGGATGAAGAATGTAACTTATTAAATTTACATATTTTGACTCAAAGTGTATGCACTTATCAAAACTTCTCTATAATTTATGATTCACATTCTTCGTCCTGATAGAAAATATATCAGCACAAACTAATGATAGAAAAACTGTATATATATAATGAATTATTTGATAAATAATATGATAATTACAAATTATTTAAAAATCAATTATCATCAGAAAAATATAATCGGGTCTTGAGGTTACATATCCATACACACTTTAATTATGATGTTAACTCAATGGTTTACCTATCACACTTACACCATAAGATTTTAGGATCAAATAATTACTACCATTGTCCAACTTGGTACATTGCGGTAAATATCAAACTCATTTCGAAATGAGAGTACGAGTCTACAATACTATTACATTCCTGTAAGAATTTCATTGGGTCCCACTTAATTAAGAAGTTCATTTTGTGATCGTTTTCAATCATATAAATATATATATATATATATATATATATCATGTCATTATGTTTTGACTTATGACTTTTTATCAATGTGGTGGGACTCTCCCAAGGGAACCCTATCACCACGGTTCAATGCCTGGTATGTACATATATTTACATATATAAACTTGTCTTCCTTGGCCTTATTTCTAAGTGAAGGTATGGGAGCTGAGCTTTGCTAGCAAAGACTTAAAAAAAATAAAAATAAAAAAATAAGGAGAAGAAGAATATGTCAATTATAATGACGGCTGGGATAGTTTTAAATAATAATAAAATAATAAGCTCATTTATGATGATTATATGATATGATCAGCTTACCTAATTTAAAGTTTTTTTAATAAGATGATAGTACATACAGTACTCTAACATAAATCAAACTTTTCCTAAACTTTAGTGATCGAATTGGTGTTTGAGAGTGTGATTCAAAGCAGGGCGGGCTGAAGCTATAGGCAACTAAGATAGTTGTCTAAGGCTCCATATTTTTATTATCAACAAATATGTATATATATCTTAACAATTAATATCCAATATTTTTCTTTCTATTTATTATTTATAAAATATCTCTTTTTTACTTATAAATTACCTTTTATTCCTATTTTCAAGTAAAATCATTCTATTTTCAAGTAAACCACATTTAAGTGGACTTAAATACTCATTAATGTTATTTATTTTTTTTTTTTCAAGTTTCAACGGTTAATTTTTTCTATTATATATTATTAATAAAATCTATTGTTTTATGTATTCTATATTCAATCAAATCCTTCTATTGTAATCTGTTAATTGAAATCAAACCTACTGCAATCAAACTCTCTTACTATATCTTCTTTCTATCAACGTTCCGGCCTTCCAGGTTTTATTGTTCTAAACCTTGCTACTTTAATTTATTTATTTATTGTCATTTTATTTATTTTTTTTCACCGTAACTTAATTATTTGTTTTTTCTTTAAGTGTTTATAATTGATAATATGATATTAGACAATAGGCATAAGACATGTCTAGTAGAAAATACGAATCCGGATGCAAAAAACTCAAAAAATTAATTTTAAATAAACTGTTTTTACTATATATTTAATATATTTTGACATACACATTCAATGCCTTGTTTTATAATTTCACTCTGCCCATGATACCCTTGAGCCGCCCTGATTCAAAGTTAAGATCTCTTATATAACTATAAGAAATTCCATTGCTAAACCATGATAGATGCCCATATAACTATTAAGTCTTTTGTGCTAGAGTTTGTTAAGTTCATAAGAAATTTTCTAAGTTGGTGAACAACATACCCCATTATGATGAATTTATGATTATGTATTGAAATTTTCATTGGAATGCTATTTTTTAAAGAGTTTATCGAATTAGCAAATTATTGTTTGTGATCATTATTATTGGTTTATTTACGGTTGTTGCGCCCTAGTTTCACCATTATTTATAGTGTCGAACTGGGTATAGAATATTTTATGTGTGTAGTACTAGTCTTAATCTTATTAGGATTATGATTCATTTATAGTTTTGGATTCAATCAAGAATGTAACACTATATGTAGAAGGTCTCTACTCTCACTCATATATGTGATTTAAAAACTTTTGTCTTCCCATTAGGAAAGGGAAGAGCCAAAAATCTGTCTGAAGGGGTCATTAAACTGAAATAAAAGATTTAGATGGGGCCAAAGTCAAAAAGTGATAAAAATTTAGTGGTAAATTTATAAATTTAGAAAAATTTGAGAGAAGGGAATCAGGGATCATGGCCCTTGTCGGCTCCCCCCTCCGCCACTGCCATAGGTGATCCAAGAAAGTGTGAGTGAGAAGAGAGTAAAAAATCCTCCTTTTGCTAATTTCTTATATATTTTATATTTAATTTATAGATTATTTCAGGTTATTGTATCATGAATTTAGTTGGAAATTCAGGTAAGCTTATTCATAATTATATATGCATTCAATACGGGTGATCGAATAAATTCTTACAAGTCTTCTTGAGAGTTTGAAATCTTTTGTTCTAATCTTGAATGTAGACAATATTAACAATTGTTTGGAGTTCTAGCGGTGTCAATTGCAAGTTAGAAATTAAGTTTTCATCACGATCGAAGTTAGAGTACCGATGCCGATCAAATTAGATTTGAAGTGTTCAACTAGCTATTGGAACATTCCTATTAGTTTTGGAATTATTGGAGCAAAGTATGGTTCCACTATCAATTATTTTGCTTTTGAATCCATCACCGAAAGAAACAATTCCACCATTTTAAGTACATTAACTCATGATCTCATTGAATACTCTGATTTGAACGAAGAGCTAAACCATCCACAGTTTTACCACATTTTTTATATATTTCTAGTAAAGATATTGGCTTTACGATCGAGCATGCATGCATGATGACATCTAACTTCGAAACAAAGTTTAAAACAAAAAACAAAACATCAAGTTGCATGATATTTAATTTAGAGTGATTTAACACCATTGATTTTGAGCCACCTTGCATGCTTTAATTTTTTAGACAACCAAAAAGTCATGAGTTATTTTTAGACAACCAAAAAGTCATGAGTTACGTTTCAGATTCTTTCCCTTTAAAGAACGATAGAGAAAGAAAACTCATAAAAGGTTGTATGTACAATTACAAAATTTTGTACAATTACCAAAAAAAAAAAAAAAAGAGAAGCTTTTTGACGGTTTCGTGGTAATACAACAGAAGCAAAAGCATGCATGTGCTCTATCCATTATTTGATGAAAACAATGATTCAATTCTATGTATATGTGATGTGCTTAATTAATTGCTTATATATAAAATTGAATTTTGATTTGATTTATTTATTTGTATCAAATGACCCATTTCGATACTTATTTGTTAATTAATTCCCTAAATTAGTAAGAAATATCGATCTATTTAAGAATGTTCAATATCTCTTACTAATTTTACTTAATTTTCATTGGTCATGGCTACTAGACGAGAGATGTACATAACTCATGAAATATCCATTATATTTCAATCCAATGGTTTAAATGAATCAAGTGTTTTAAAAATAAATATTTAAAAAACTTAAAACAAAAAGAGAGTTTAGGTAAATTAAAATCTCTAATTCTCATTGTTTAATATGTTATAAAAAAATAAATAAATAAATAATTTCTTACCGTGCATATCGGCCCCTTAAAGACTTAAAACTCAATTAATTAAACAAATTATATTTATTTTCTCACATAATTTTCAATATCTCAAAAGAATAAATATAATTATTTAATTTATTTCTTAAATCATTAGAGCATCTTCAATGCAAAAGTTGATTATATATAATTGTTGACATGACAATAATGTCAAGAGACTTGCTTCCTATGTAGTATAAAAATAAACTTGATAGGTAATCAATTTAAAATTTAGTCTCATCCAATGCTTCTATTTAAAAAACTTTTTTTTTTTTTTTTTTAATGTAGTGTCTATTTTTTTTTTTCTTTCTTTTTTTTTTTTTTTCTTACCAAAAGTAGATGAAAAATTAATGTCAATTTTAAATATTTGTTGAATCAACCGAAAAAAAGATATACAACAGACCGTTTAAAAGTAGAAGGTCGTGTTGACAATGTTTAATATTTTTTTGTCACATCAACTTGAGGTTGAAGATGCACAATTGCTTTAGAGATACATTTATTAACGGACTGTTTATTTATCCTACGTAGCATCTCTTTTTTTCACAAGTCACTCTTGCATTAAAGATGTCCTTAGAGCATCTCCAATGCAAAAGTCGCTTGCATATCAAAAGTTGTTGACATGACAACAGTGTTAAGAGATTTGCTTCATATATGGCAAAAATATAAACTTGATAGACAATCAACTCAAAATTTGGTCAATAATGTTTCTGTTTAAAATACATTTATTTTTAATGATTTGTCCAATTTTTTTCCTTTTTCTTTTTTATTTTATATCCTTACCAAAAATAGATTAAAAAAATTAATGTCAATATTAAATATTTACTTAGTCAACCGAAAAAATTGGAGTGCAACAGACCGTCTAAAAGTAGCCAGTCATGTTGACAATGTCTAATATAATTTATATTTTACCACGTCAGCGTAAGGTTGAATATGCATAGATGCATTAGTGATACATTTTTTTAATAGATGGTCTATTTATCCTATGTTGTATCTTTTTTTTTCACAAACCACTCTTGTATGCATCAGAGATGCTCTTATATTCTAAAGCATGTGTGTTTACATTTTCCTTAAATAAAACTTTCATGATAGGATTCTTAGACCTTAAGTTATATCTAAAATGAGATAAATAACCTTTTTCTCTATTTCGAATTTAGCATGAGAAACATTAGCATCTTGTCTCAGCAACATTCTTTTTTCCTGAAACTTGCATTATGTGTGTGCACTGTGCAGCACTACTGGAAAAGTTAGTATATCATGCATGATTATAATATATAAATGTAAAAGAAAAAGATCATCATCAAAAAGCAATTACCAGTAGTACTCAATAATGAAGCATGTAAATAATGTATTGGTAATGGTGGTTGAATGAATCACTTCCTATCTTAGCTAGCTTCTTTTTCCATCACTTTTTTCACTAACTTCTAAATTTCACCGTCTCAAAACTCAAAAGTGCTTTTAAGTACGTTTTAACTTCAGCTTTTTCTTGCTTTTTATTTATAAAAATTTGGTGCTTCCCATTTCTAGATCTACATGCATGCATACTTGGCATTCCTTGGTTGGCTATATCATGAATTTATCGGTTTTCAAGTACCAAAACAACCCTACTGTTTCACAAGAAGGACCATTTTATCTTGTCTCTAGCCAATAGTTTTGTACCACGCAGATTTCTGTGTTGAGAAGCTTCTTCTGTTCATGGATATATAATTTTATCACCCCCAACGCGCCCCCCACCCCCCCTCTTTCACCCCACTAAACCAATCAAAGCAAACCAAAAAAGTTAAGAGAATCTGCTTTTTGGCTTTCTATATAAACCCCTCCGATCACTCCTTTATTTCTCCATGCCACCACACTTGTACAATTTGTTTGATTCTTTTGAGATCATATTCTTCTAATATCATCAGCTTTTGTTTAATTTGCTTGCTTCAATAAGCTGCTAAAATGAAGAACAAAGCATCTGCTTTCTTGAAACAGGTTATCTGTTTAGTGACTTCTGTAGCTAAAGCCAAGTCACTGGCCATCAAAAACAAGACCAATGCAGCCAAAGCTCGTCTCATTATGTTCTCTCTTATGAAGAACAAGAAAGTTTTAATGGGTTCCATCTCTAACAAGATTCACAACCTCCTTGGTCACCAAACCAGCCACCACGTAGACAACAACGTTGTTGAAGATCAAAGCAAGGCCATTGTCCACCACAATGCTGTTGAACCACATTCAAGTTCAAGTTGCACCCAATACGTCTATGATGATGATGATAAGTATCCGGATCTTACTCATTCGTTGTTCGATGAGGAGGAATTTGAGTTCGATGATCAGGGCGGATCCATCATAGATATCGTGAGAAATTCAAAGGAGGAAGGAGAGAATTTCAGCTTGGAAGAAGAGATAGATCATGTGGCGGACTTGTTCATCAAAAGGTTTCACAAACAGATAAAGTTGCAAAAGCTGGAGTCATTCAAGAGGTTTCAAGAAATGATAGCCAGAGGCCTCTAAATAAGCATATACTTGCATTTAGCAAACTTATCGGCACAATAATACTGGTAAATTACTGTATCAATAACGCAGCAAGACCTTATATACCAATTAGTATATATTCAATGTCGAGCTAAGATGGCAAATCAGGATCATCCAGAGAAGAATAAGAGATGTGAAACTTTGTAATATATTGTGCTGGGGCTAGGGTTTGATTGATTGATTTTCTTGTTTGTATTTGTATTTGTATTTTTTTTTTTATGAGAATCTAGTTACTTTTTCAGCTGGATTTTCTAAGATTTACATATATATATATATATATATATTTTACGAATAGATTTGGTCGGTTTTATTATGTATTTTTGTAATTTAATTGATATGGCTATCATGTCACACTATTGATATTGATATGGATCCGGTTGCAAAATCGTATTTGAGTCATTGGGAGCACCCAAAATAGCTCTGACTTTGTGAGTTCATATCTTTTGTATACGAGCTCAGAAAAGCTATTATAATATATTTTCGAAAAGCTCAATACAAGCTCTATGTTTTGTTAGATATGTTCCGTAGGAGCTATAAAAAATAAAAAAATAATAAATAATAAATAAATAAGTCGTTTATTTTGTTGTTCGGAGGCTTTTAGTTTCTTGTGCATGCAACAATTAGTTGTTGTTTTTCCTCGTTTTTTTTAATAGAATTTATTTTTATCTTTTTATTCGGGATTTTTTCCTGTTTAATCTAGATGTTTTAGAAGTCTAGAAGGATTACGAATCCTTGTAGATTCGTGTGTGTTTCGTTTCTCCATGTATTAGGGTTTCAAGTTTTTTTAGCTTTTGATGAATAAAAATCTATTGAGTTTTCTCAATTTTATCTCTCTTTCTTCTATTTTCTATGGAATTATAGAATTAAGAAATCCTTGTTTGCTTGATCACGTGTGAGATCCGCTTCCATCACACCCGCTTCCATCTATATCAGATATGCATCCATGTAAATTCTTGTTGTTCTATAAAATTTGCATGCACTTAAATTAATTAAGGTTATTTACTTTACATTATTATATTTGAATAATAACTCTATTTTTTTTTTTTAACCAATAACTCTCCAAATTTTATTACTTCTAGATACTAAATACTGCACATCGTTTCCACTCTTTTATCGAGATATAAGAGTATCTCTAATGATACTTTTAAATAGATGATAAACTCCAAAATAGAATACCACGAGCTCAAACCAAACTCTATTTTATTTGTTTTCAAGAAAAAATTTTAGAGTTTCATTGTTTAGTACCAAATATGAAACTCTAAATTCACTTTTTACATTTTCTCTTCCATGTTTACCCTCATGTCCATAATTATTGACATTTATATCATTTTTACCTTTTTAATTAAGAGAGTTTCTTTTGACAATCAAATTTTTTCTTTTTACACTTCTTTTCTAAAAACACTTCATTTTCAAAATTAAAATTTTAAAAAAATTTAAATACACTTCATTTGTTACAAGATTATCCTTTTTATCTTTTTTTTTTTTTGAATTAAATTATTAAAAAAAGAAATTAACTCTTCTAAATCATTAGATTAATTATTACATATTAAATACTATTTCCTAAATTTTTAATTACCATATTAAACTCTCTCTCCTTTAATACATATCTCTAATTTTCTATCTTCATTCTTTCTCAAGCAAGACTAACAGTTAAGAAAAAAAAAAAACTTACTAATAAACTTGATTTTTAGGAACCATATGTATGTATATATATATATATTTTTAAAAATATCGAAATATGAAAATGTTTTTTGTTACTTTTATAGGTATGTGATTGCAGAGAGAACTTTAATTCTTTCATTAGTCTTAGAAATTCTGAGTTTAATCGAATCTAATTGAAACAATTCAAGCTTTAATATATCTTTTTTTTAAAAAAAAATAACTTTTTAATATATATATATTACTGTTACTAAAAAACTAAATATTCATAAATTTTTTTCCCCTTTAACTATTAATCGGAGATTGATGGAGAAAATATGGAAACATGATTTTTTTTTTTTTTTAAATGAAAGGAGATTAATTAGGAAAGAATGTTTAATATGGTAATAACAGATTTATAAGAGAGAGTTTAATAAGTAATATTTAATATAATTATTTATAAGAGAGAATTTTTTTTTTTTAATAATTTAATTAGTTTTGAGTGTCTTTAAATTTTTTTGTCTTGTTTAGTAATTTTAATTTAAGTTAAAATTTTCATTAATAAAAAAAATTAAATTGCAGTATGAATAGATAATTTGTGGATTGTAAGGTTGAAACTCTCTTTAATTAAATTCAATTAATAGATAATAAGTTTTAATTAATAAATTTTATTATCATAAAAATTATACTATTAGAATGATCTAATCTAGATCTTTAAAACGAGACTAATATTGAATATTTATTAATAATTTTTTATTTATCAAAATTTACCTATTCTTATAATTTACATATTAATAATTAGGGATATTATTTTTTTGCACCCTCACTTATGAGGTATTGGTCATTTTCCACCCCCTAGTTTGAGTAATGGCCAAAATCTACCCTCTAATTTTAGTTAATAGTTAAAATACACCCTAACGTTACTATTCCATTAAAATGTTTAATCTTCTATTAGGTCAGTAAGGGTATAATGGTAAGTGTACATGGAAAAGTTAATACAAATTAAAAAATGAATTAAAGAAATCATTTAATATAAAACTAAATAAGAATATTTAAATAAACTTTAAAAAAAAAATCTATCACTTTCTCTCTCTTCTCTCCTCAACACTATCTGACTCTCCTCTCTCGTTTCTCTCCTCTATCGATCTCATCTCCAGTTTTCACTCTTATCTTTTTATTATTATTATTATTATTTATTTTACAAATCTCCAACTTTATCACAAACTCTCATCCTCATCTCTAACTCAATCTCAATCTCTCTAACCCACACTCACTCTCTTCTAAATATCTCTCGATTTCTCTGGATTTCTCACTCTCAGATGGGGCTAGCGGCTTGTGGTTGATTTGTGGGTGGTGGTTGGAATCCGGGGTTGGTATGTGGGTTCTTTCAATTCTTTTTTTAAAATGATTTTCTTGGTTTCTAATTGATATTGAGAGGGTTCGATTTTCTGAGTTGATTGATGGCTCCATGGTTAAAAAAAATTCCTCTTAAATATAAATGGTAAATAATTCAAAAAAAAAATTAGAAAGGGTAAAATGGTGATGAAGATTTTGGTGTTTAGGGGCTCAGTTTGTGTCATGGTTGTTGAAATCGGTTTATTTATTTATTTATTTATTTATTTATTTATTTTGAGAAGATTTTTGTTTGTGTTTGTGGGTGTTGAAATTGTTTTGTTTGGAGAATAGATGATGTTTATGATGTTTATCTCTTTTTTTATTTTGTTAAAAGATACGGATTTGGAAAAAATGATGTTTATCTCTTTTTTTTCAATTTTGTTTTTGATGGATCTTGTTTTGGATTTGTTAGAGATCCCATCTGGATCTATATTTTTTATGAATTTTTTTTTTTCTGGGTTTAGACCGGGTTTGGAATAACAAGTTTTTTTTAATTATATATTTTCATGTATGGGTTTATGATGATGATGAATTGGGTTTGAATTTTTGAGGTTTGGTGTTGATCTTCGATTTGGTTGAGGTTTGGATAATCTAGAATCTTTTTAAATTTTTTTTTTCTGGTTGAATTTTGATATTTTTTCTGGGTTTAGACGATGATGGTGATGAAGATGATTTAAAAAAAAAAAAATTTGAAAAAGAGAGGGTGCAAGGGCAACAACGTCATTTTACATTATGAATAACAATTTTCTATCCAAAACTAACAGCAAGGTGGAAAATGGTCAATACCGAAACTAAAGGGTGCAAAAGGACCAATACCTCATAAATGAGAGTGGAAAATAATAATATCCCTAATAATCATAAGTTAGCATTAAAATAAAGATGAAACATAGTGATATTAAAACTTTCAAATGAAAATTACAATAACATAAACATATTAAAATAAGGATACCAAAAAAAATAGTTAACAAAAAACTTAAATAATAGCAGTATAACATATTAATATTTCGGAAGGCCATCCAAGCGACTTTCAAATCCACCTGAAAATAATCTACCTTGTATTTGAGAATTGTGAGAAATTTTTTCAAAATTCCATTTTCTTTGTTCTAAAAATTCGCGTTTGTTGGGATTTTTTATGAAATCCAAATCTATCATTATAATTTAAATTTACATATTATTTAATGAAGTCAATGTCACATATTCACTAGTTTCATACACCTGAAACTAGTATTATTTTACAAATGCACTAGTTTCATACATGTGAAATTAGTACCGTTTAACAAATCTCGTATGTTAGTATAACAACTCCTACTATACACTTTTTTGAAATTAAAAATAAATATATTATGAAATTAAGAAAAAGATGTGGGATTGAGCAATCTATATTGAAAAACATTATATTTAAGATGATGAAACTAATATTCATGCACAAATAAAAGTGTTGTATTTTTATAAAAAGTTATAAATTTTTTTTTTTTTAAATCTTATCGAAATAATATTTGTTAAAATTTAGTTGAAAAATAAAATTATATAAAAATAATTTATTGAAGGGGGTAAAAAAAAATAATGAAAATGTATATTATTTAAAGATAGAAACCGGGATAGGGATAGAGAATAGGGTTAGAGTGAAATTTTTTTCATATATATATATATGTTACACATATACACCTACTAAATATAATTATTCGTTTTAAAAAAATAAAAAATAAATAAAAATTGATTTTAAAAAAAAAAATCTAAAATAAATATTCAATGTTATCACCTTATTTACCAAAATGTCACTCATTTAATGGTAAGTTAACGGAATTGGATGGAATGGCTACTAGTGTCACACTTTTCACTAAAAATGGTCATTTTGAAACAAAATCTCGAAATGACTATTTTGATAGTGTGAGAATAAATGGGTGGTCACCGGGGTAATTATCCCAAAAAATTTTAAAATGGAATCCAAAAAGAATATTTCCTATTGAAACTCTATTTTAGAGATAGAGATAGAATATTGGTCAGAGATACTCTAATACCTTACGTTGCTCGAATCAATTATCCATAACGACACAACATAGCAAATCCAACGTGAAAATTCAACATCACTTACATCAGTGTAAGGGACATAGGTGGGACATGTGAGGGACATATTTATACATGAATCAATCTCATCTAAGATAAGAAAAGGGTTTATAAAGAAAAGTAAAAGGGTCGAATCCAAATGATACGATTTGGAGCCTCGCCGGTTGTGTCAAGTCATATCAAGTATATCATGTTTGCGTTTGTCATGTTAAAGCCCCACCACGGCACCACACACACTTTGCTATAAAGTGAAATTATGAATAATAAGTAAAATATAATTGTGAAAATAATTTAAAAATTAATTTTTTGTCAAGAAAAAAAAAATAGTTTCCATGATAAAATAATTTCAATTTTTTTTTTCCTTAAATGTATTTCATTATTTTTATCGTATATACACAAATAATTTTTTTTTAACTATACAAATTATCTTATCGAAGTTCGTCAAATTCTATAATTTTTTTTTAAGCTTTTATATAATTAATTTTGTTTTTACTTTAAGATCATTGGGCAATTATGCTTATCAATCTTCTTGATATATAATATTTCCCGTAATAAAATAAAAGGATTAGTTTTAAATTCAATCAAATGTGTAACAATTTTATAACTAAATCATTACATGTCAAAGGCGCCAGCACAAATGTGTCACTCTAAACTTCAATTAACTCTTCTTAACCCGTACTAAGTTAATGCTTAACATTAATAACAGTTTATCTCAAAGTTATTCCCATTTCGTATTAACTCATTAGTTGTTATAACAGGCCGGGAGACAAAAGTGTTTGGGCCCAGAAATATGAATACAATCAAACATAAAATATAATGTTTGTTCCAAAGTTCATGCTGTTGCATTTAGCTCTATATATCATATATAATATGCCCATTAATTGTTGAGAAAGCCATTCATTGCCTGTAATTGTGTTGAGGAAACCAGTTGAAATTGTTTTATGCTAGTGGAAATAGTTATTAGTTCAAAGGCTGTCTTTGATATAGTATAAATTAGGTGTTGTTAACAACACAAAATACAAAAAACATTTTGAGTTTGTAATTTTTTACTTGGTAATCACAACTATAGTCATTAAGGTAATATCTTTGTTATTGCAACAACATATTTGCATTAAAGTTTATTTAAACTATAATAAATAAAAAGAAAACAAAGGATAGTGGGGCAGGAGCGAAGGAACCTCCCTCGGCCCAAAATGACCTATTAACATTTTTTTTTATATAAAGGGATACGACATGAGGACTTTCCAGGAGGTCACTCATCCTAATACTGTTTTCGTCCAAACACGCTTAACTTCGGAGTTCTAATGAAATCCAATGCATCCCTAGTCTTACCAAACATATCCTCTACTAGAGATGCACACTTTTCTTCGGTACCCCAAATCCCCGCCTCCCCATCCCCATTTGGGGATGTTTTTTTGGGGATAAATGGGGAAATGGGGGGGGGGGGGGGTGGGGATGGGATAGGGATGAAAATCATCCCCATTCCCCCATTTTCCCCACTATTATGCTGAAATGGGGATGGGGTGGGGGGAGGTCCCCCATCCCCATTTCCCCATTTTCTCATTTCCCCCAAATATATATAAATATAATTATAATATCTATTTTTATTTTTATTTTTTATTCTAGGAAAACCCTAATTGGCTAACTAGTAACTCCCTATATACATATTTACTCTTTTTATCTTCAAAACCTAAAACCTAAATCTAAAAGTTGCTCTCATTCTCTCAAATTTAATTTGTAATTTTTAGTCAAATGGGGAAATGGGGTTACTGGGGGAAACGGGGAAATAGGGAAAACCTGGGAAAAACCGGGAAAACAGAGAATTGGGGATAGGGATGGATATAGGTCCCCCCGAAATTCTCCATCCCCATTTTCCCCAAATGGGGAAATTGGGGGGGGGGGGTATAGGAAGTGGGGATGAGGATGAGGGGACCTATATCCATCCTCATTCCCCAAACGTGCATCTCTATCCTCCACATTACATTTGAAATATGGTCTTGGTATTAAATGGGGTACATTTTTTTTCTAAAATGGTGCATATATATTATCAGACGGTGCCAATTTCGTAAACTTAAGAGCAATAATAATTAGGTGGGCTGAGTCGAAGCTATGTTTTGGGCCTTCTTGAAGTGGATTTAATGGGCCGAGAATCTCGGTTGCCAAGAAGTATGGTTGCCAAGTTTGAAAATATTTGAGTGATATTCCTAGTATGATGGCTGTGGCAGCGGTTTTGGATCCAAGGAATAAAACGTTGCAGGTTGAGTTACATTTTGGTATAGTATATGGTTTTGATGTAGATTGTCAACGAGATAAAGTGTATGGATTTCTGAAGAAGTTAATTACAAAATATGAGTCTAACGCTTTACTGATGGGAGTTGAACAAGTTGAAGAATCTTCATCATTTGATTATTCTATTGAAGTTCTTAGGGGTGATGAAGAATTTGAATTATATAAGAGCCATACTGTTGGTAGTTTGAACAAGTCAGAGTTAAAGAGATATTTGGGTGAGTAGGTTGAAAATAACACCCCTAACTTTGACACATTGTCTTGGTGGAAGGTTAACAAAGGTAAGTATCTGATTTTGGCTACGATTGTCAAAAGATATCTTGGCTATTTCCGTCTCTACGGTGGCTTTTGAGTATGCTTTTAATGCTAGCATTAGATGTTTGAGTCTATATCATAGAAGATTGCATCTGGACACGTTGTGGGCCTTGAAGTGTGCACAAAATTGGATATGGACTCCTCTTCGATGTATGAAAATTTTCAAATTATATTATACTTTTATATAATATTAGTTACCATTGATGTTGATTATACTTTTTGCTTTTTATTTTATTTTTATTATTATTAGGTCGCATCCCAGAAGAAGAAGTATATGTTATTGAAGGAGTAAATGACGAAGAGCCGGTAGCACCTTCTTGATTTATTATTATGTTTTGGATTTTTAGATTTGGGTTATTATTAATTTTAGTAGTATTTAAAAATTGTTCTATTTGGATTGAGCTGTTAAAATTGTTTTTTTTGGACTAATTGTTTTAATAGAATTTTTAATATGGGTCAAAAAATATATGTTAAAAATATGGGTCAAAAGTCAGGTTAAATTTTGGATCCAAATCCAGGTCATAATACGGTAATAATATAGGTCAAAATGCGGGCTTGGGTAAAGGCCTGTTTTTATGTGGGCCGGGTTCCAACCTGACCAGTAAGCATAAAATTGTTATTTGGGCTGGGTTTAAGCCTTTGAAATTACTAGGTCTTTGTGTGCACTTGGGCCCTCAAATTGCCAATCATAGGCCCGATATCCAGCCCATTATATTTTGGCGCTTAAAGTTCCCGCCAAAAGGAGAGCTCTCCCGGGACTTTAGTGGGAGAGTGGAGAACATTGCACTACCCTAACTAAAAGTTATCATTCCAAAAAAATTAAGAAAATGGCTGACACTCCGTCGACACCGGATTCACCGACCTCTGCCGGTTTCAATTCGGATCAGCTTCCGCCGAACACCAGCCAGAATTTCTCTACGGACGATGAGGCGGCGGTGGATCCCGATATCGTACCAGACGAGCCCGATGAGCTGGAAGAAGAGGAGGAAGGAGAGGATCTGTACAACGACAATTTCTTGGAGTCAGTATACCATTTCTTTTTTCTTTTATCAGTTTCTTGTTTGATTTGATTTGAATTGGTTAGTTGGTTAATTAATTTAATTTAATTGGGTATTGGTTTCAGAGATTATCGGAGAATGGATGAGCACGATCAGTACGAGTCGTTGGGTTTGGATGAATCTCTTGAAGACGAGAGAGATTTGGATCAGATTATGGCTGATAGAAGAGCTGCTGAGTTAGAGCTGGATGCTCGCGACGGTCCCATCTCCACCAACCCTAATCGCAAAAAGCTCCCTCTGCTTCTTCACGACCAAGGTCTTGTGTTTTTTCATTTAATTAGTTATTCTGTTACGTGGACATTAATGGGTAAATTTAAAATTGAAGAAAAAAATTTGATTTTTGATGCTGGGTTTCAGACACTGATGAGTGATGATGACCAAAGGTTTTCTTTTTTGTATTTAATTAACTAATCAGTTACATTGACATTGTGGGGTAATTTAAAATTGAAGGAAAAAATTGGTTGGTAATGATATGATTGTTGGTGTTTTTGGATTTCAGACACTGATGATGACAGCTACAGGCCTTCGAAGAGGTCTAGGGCGGATTTCAGGCCACGAAGGGGAAATAATGATGATACAGATGGTATGCAGAGTTCTCCGGGTAGGGGAAGGGGAAGTAATGATGATACAGATGGTATGCAGAGTTCTCCAGGAAGGGGACATTCGAGAGATGATGTTCCAATGACTGATGCTACTGATGATTACCCATCTGATGATGAAGACGGTGATGATCCTGAGTTTGAGATGTATCGTGTTCAGGGGACATTGAGAGAGTGGGTTACCAGAGATGAAGTCCGCCGCTTTATTGCTAAAAAGTTCAGGGAATTCTTACTTACATACTCTAATCCCAAGAATGAACATCATGATTTTGAATATGTGCGGTTGATAAATGAGATGGTGTCAGGTAAAAGTTCTACTCTAGCATAGCTTTTCTGGTGGAATTGTTTTTTTATAAAAATGAAATGGTTTAGAGATTGCTGTTGAAATTTAGAAACTGTTATGGAATTTTGCAGCTAATAAGTGTAGCTTGGAGATTGATTACAAACAGTTCATTTATGTCCATCCCAATATTGCTATCTGGTTGGCTGATGCCCCACAGCCTGTTTTAGAAGTCATGGAAGAAATTGCTGGAAAAGTTGTGTTTGATTTACATCCAAATTACAAAAATATCCAGCTAAAGATATACGTTCGCATCGCCAACTTACCTGTTTTTGATCAGATTCGGAACATCAGGTAATGTTTGTGATTTTGTTGCAAAGGTGATTCTATTTGATAAAGTCTAGTTCTCACCCTTTATATGGTCATCTACAGACAAATCCATTTGAACACCATGATTCGTATAGGGGGAGTTGTGACTAGACGGTCTGGGGTCTTTCCACAGCTGCAACAAGTAAAATATGATTGCAGCAAATGTGGTGCTATTTTGGGGCCATTCTTTCAGAATTCATATTCAGAAGTCAAGGTTGGTTCTTGCCCTGAATGTCAATCGAAAGGACCATTCACAGTCAACATTGAGCAGGTGAAAACTTCAATTCTCTTTTCATTTGCTTCTTTTTGTTTTCTGAAAAATCTTACTTTTTAATATTGTAAATAAAAACATCTGTTGATTAAACCAATAAGTTATTAGTCTTAACTGAGTGGTATTTGTACTTCTCTCATGTTCAAAGTAGTGATTGAAAAGAACGGATTCAAGAGACTTTTTCAATGCAACCAAATTAAACACTGATAAAATGTAAATTGAAGCTCACATGTTCATCATCTGTGCCTTGTTGCAGACTGTATACAGAAACTACCAGAAACTTACACTCCAAGAGAGCCCTGGAATTGTGCCTGCTGGCCGGCTTCCAAGATACAAGGAAGTGATACTGTTGAATGACCTGATTGATTGTGCTCGACCTGGAGAAGAGATTGTAAAATTCTTTTCATGGACTTCTTCTCTTTGCCTGTTCCTTGCTTTTGTCATTAAAATTATATAATTTTTAACTTCCATGTTGGGTCTTATTTGTATGTTTCAGGAGGTCACAGGTGTATACACAAATAATTTTGACTTATCTTTGAACACAAAGAATGGATTTCCTGTCTTTTCCACTGTGGTCGAAGCGAATCATGTCACAAAGAAGCACGACCTTTTTTCTGCTTACAAACTTACCCAGGAAGACAAAGAAGAGATTGAGAAGTTGGCTAAAGACCCCAGAATAGGAGAGAGGGTTTGTTACTGAAGATATTTTATTGCAGATACATTATATATCATTATGAATTCCCGCTCTGATTTGTTGTGTTAACCTAAATTTCAGATTGTCAAGTCAATTGCCCCATCGATCTATGGCCATGAGGATATAAAGACTGCAATAGCTCTTGCTATGTTCGGAGGTCAGGAGAAGAATGTTGAAGGGAAACACAGATTGCGAGGAGACATAAATGTACTTCTCCTAGGTGATCCAGGCACGGCAAAGTCACAATTCCTGAAGTAAGTGCTGTCATAATCTATTCTAAAGTGACTTAAAATTGTAATTGGGAGTCATGTATCTAACTTCTCAAAGATACATTTTGAAGGTATGTTGAAAAGACTGGGCAGAGAGCTGTATATACTACTGGTAAAGGAGCTTCGGCTGTAGGACTTACAGCAGCCGTGCACAAGGATCCTGTCACAAGGGAATGGACCCTTGAAGGAGGAGCTCTTGTTCTAGCTGATAGAGGGATTTGTCTCATTGATGAGTTTGATAAAATGAATGATCAGGACAGGTAAGGGAATGCAAATCTATTCTAGATTAATAATTAATTATTTTGGAAATCCTCCACCCTCTTCCCAAAAGGAAAAATCTGATCATTAACATTTTCAGGGTGAGCATCCATGAAGCAATGGAGCAGCAAAGTATTAGCATATCAAAGGCTGGGATTGTTACTTCTCTCCAGGCTCGCTGCTCTGTGATTGCTGCTGCAAATCCAGTTGGAGGAAGGTATGCAAGTAGATTGACATATTTAAGGTGAAAATTTGGATACACCGAGGAAACGTAGGAATACTCAACGGGATATTATCTAGGCTTGAGTTTGGAAGCTTTTTATGCAGCAGACTGCCTATTGGATAGACCAATGAAGCAGACAAATTAAAAAGTAAAAAACATCTAAACTTTCAAGAAAATGACCCAAAGTCATAATTTCAAAGCCACTCAATGAGGGCCCCTCGTATTATCACTTTTGCACTGATGATACCAATTGACTACATTGAAACTCTTATTTCTTTACTCCTGATTTCAGTTTATAAATGTAACTTATGTCTGTTTCCAGATATGACTCCTCCAAAACATTTTCTCAAAATGTTGAGTTGACAGATCCCATCGTCTCTCGTTTTGACATTCTGTGTGTTGTTAAGGTTAGTATTTAGCAACCTCAATATTTCTATAGTTACATATCCTTTTAATGGCTATTAACAGTGTATGCAATTGGTTATCTATTGCAGGATGTGGTTGACCCCGTGATAGATGAAATGCTTGCAAAGTTTGTAGTTGACAGTCATTTCAAGTCACAACCCAAGGGCGGTAGTTTCGAAGAAGATGCTCAAGCCTCTGACCGGACAGTTGATCCAGAGGTTTGTGCTTGGCATCCTACCTTTACTCATCCAGTTTCTTGTAGATTAGTTAAAATTGGTTATCAACTATTATTAATGATGAGAGAGTTTTTGCTCCTGATTTCAGATACTTTCTCAAGATTTGCTGAAAAAATACATTACTTATGCCAAGTTGAATGTATTTCCAAGGTTACATGATTCTGATATGGATAAGCTCACACATGTTTATGCTGAGCTGCGGAGAGAATCTTCAGTGAGTATTTTTTTCCTTGTGTGCTTGTTTTTTCTCGCTGACTAAAACTGATATTGTACATTGGTAATCTGATAGTAATGCCCTTTTCAATTACTGTAAATGTTAGCATGGTCAAGGAGTCCCTATAGCTGTGAGGCACATAGAATCAATGATACGGATGTCCGAATCTCATGCCAGAATGCACCTCAGACACCATGTAACTCAAGAAGACGTGGACATGGCAATTCGTGTCCTACTTGACTCATTCATTTCAACACAGAAATTTGGGGTGCAGAAAGCTTTGCAAAAGGTATAACAAGAAATACCCTAATTTTATTCTAAACCTTTGTATGGTCTCTGCTATCCCTACTTGCTACTAATATGTATATCTGCGATATTGGAGTCAATTCGTCTTACTGCAGCATAAGATTTGACTCTCTGATTTTGGTTATTTTTTAGAAATGGTCTTACTGTGCACAAATTCAATTACTATGTGCAGCTATTTGGGTAATATGCATAGTATTGTACATGGTTGTTTAGCAATTCTTGTCGTTGTTTAGTGATTCTTATGACTAGTGTAATACTTAGGTTGCTTCATACCTTACAATTGTCAATAATTTAATAAGGTAGATAAGGCAGAAATGCGCATGCAATAACCCCTTCTAGATGTGTAAAGCCAGCAGTGCTATACATTTTTTTCAAGTTGTAAATGGCCGAGCCTTGCTTAATAGCTACAATTCTAAGTGCTATTTTAACCCTGTAAATGATCTGCATCCACCGCTTGCTTGATGACATTCAAACTTTTCTCTGCTTAATGTTGATATGTTGATGCTTGATTTTTTTATGATTTCTAGTATTAAAAGAGAAAAGAATGACAGAAATTTAATATCATTGCAGAGCTTTAGAAAGTACATGACTTTCAAGAAGGACTACAATAGACTGCTACTTGAACTTCTTCGTGAGCTTGTGAAGAATGCACTGCATTTTGAAGAAATTGTTTCTGGGTCTAGTTCCAGGCTTAATCATATTGATGTGAAAATAGTGGATCTGCAAAACAAGGTAACAAAATGTTGAGGCAGCTTTTCTAATTCAATTAGCTATGTATGCATGATCATATTATTGAAATTTGTGTGTGATTCCCACTTCTAACAGGCACAAGAACGTGAAATCTATGATCTACAACCATTTTTCAACAGTGGTGAATTTTCTGGAGCTGGTTTCGAGTTGGACGAAGTCAGGGGATTTATTAGGCACCAACTAGCAAGATAATGGGTAGCATTTTCTGCAGCAAGTCACGCATGGGCAGGCAATTATTTGGGGTGGTAACATTTGGATCAGATTATGTAGCAAAATATTGTTTGAAGATTTCACTTAACAGATTTCTATATATTGTAGCAAAAACAAATAGATTAACTCAGCTCTCTCTTCTACAACGGATATATATTTAAAAAATTTTACCGACCTTTGAGTATGTGTGTATGTATTTTGTGCATATATTTTCATCATGGCTGTTTTTTTTTTTAAGGTTTTAAACTTTTAATCAATACTAAAAATTACATTTGTCACCGGTTATTATAGTTATGTTGTTAAAAATCAATTTTATCTATGCATGCATATATTTTATTCTATATCAACATTACTGATTACATATTCTTTTTCTTAGAGAGGGAAAGCTTACAGACAAACGATAGCAAACTTGTGACTTTGTAAATCAAGTTCAATCATCTCTCATGGATTTTTGTTGGTAACTTGTATAAATTTCTTACATGGTTTCCTCCGATATCTTAAGCAAGAGATTTTATTCTAACCGATGATTAATAGTTATATAAATTCATATCGATACCACGAGTATTATACTTATATAACAATTAATAAATATATCATTGACAATTTTCTCAAGATATAGAGAGAATTATAAGTATATAGATAGATAGTGAGATGAGTATTGTGTGATTTTGGAAGGCAAGAAATATAAAATAAAATAAAATAAAATAAAATCATGAAAAAATTATTTCTCCAAAAAGTTATTGATATTGTGTAGTTATAGACTTATAGGTCTTGGCATCAAGAATTATTTGTACATGCTGCAATAACTGCCACCAACCCTTGGCTATTGCTAACTGTAATTTAATTCTTAATTTGTCTGTAAGAAAAAAATCAAAGAAAATTAATTAATAATTTCAACAAAATTAATTAATTATAAAATTTTTAAATAAATAAATAATTGAGACTAATTGAAACTCGTCGTGATAGGAAACCATATTCATGCATTATTGAATTTTTTATATTTTTTTTAACTATTTGTATTGCGACAAATTTACTGTCTTAATTTTTTTTAACAGAACGGACACCAAAAACGTTAATGGTAAATCTTAAAAAGCAATTAAAATTATAACTGAATAATTGAAATTTATTTTTTAAGGAAAAAAAAAAACATGTAAAGTGATCCTCACTTGTAGCTAACAGGTGACTAGCTGTTAAAAATAGAAAACGATGGCAGTGAAAGTGAATTGGATTGAATGATAATATGAAGCATTAACATACAAATTGTGATCCAAAGAATGCAAATTGTTATACCAATTTTGGTGTTGATTTTTGGTTGCTTTGCTTTCAAAATTCAAGCTTCTGATACCGATTCTGATTCTGTAACTTTCACATCCTTTTCTTCTCTCAATCTTTATTATTATTTATAAGCTAACTATTTACATAATTTCTGTTTTTCAGACATTTTTTTACGAGTCCTTCAATGAAACATTTGATGGGCGCTGGATTGTCTCTGAGAAAGATGACTACAAAGGTCTACTCATTTTCTATAATCTTCTTGTGTTCTGCATTTACATAATACTATTTATACAATTCTGAATTATCTCTACATCTTGGAAGCTGAAAAAATTCAGTGAATATCACACACAAGGTTTCAATCGATGTATTCGTTCTGATTTTACGTTTCCAGGTTGTTTTTTTAGTGATATAGGTCATATGAATAGTTGTTCAGGCTACGTGACTATGCAAAAATCATCAAGATCATCTGCACCTGATAATTTTTCCCTACTTAAATTCTATTTATGCATCTGATGTAGGTGTATGGAAGCACTCAAAGAGTGAGGGGCATGATGATTATGGACTTGTTGTGAGCCAGAAGGCAAGAAAATATGCTATTGTGAAAGAGTTGGATCAGATTTTGGATATTAAGGACACAGAAAAAATTGTCCTACAATATGATGTTAGATTCCAAAATGGAATACAATGTGGAGGTGCTTACTTGAAATTCCTTCACCACCAAGAAACTGGATGGAAACCACGAGATTTTGATGGAAAAACTCCATACTCCATCATGTTTGGACCTGACAGATGTGGATTCACAAACAAGGTGCATTTCATTTTCAAGCACAAGAATCCCAAGACTGGAGACTATGTTCAACATCAACTTTTGAAACCTCCTACTTTGCCTGATGACAAACTCTCTCATGTCTACACTGCTATTCTAGATAATGACAACAGGTTACGGATTCTTATTGACGGGAAGCAAAGGAGAAAGGCGAATTTCTTCTCAGCTGATGATTTCGATCCACCACTGCTTCCACCCAAGTCCATCTTTGATCCTGATGATGAGAAGCCGGAGGACTGGGATGAACGGCCAAAGATTCTGGACCCAGATGCAGTGAAACCGGATGATTGGGACGAGAATGCACCTGAGGAAATCAAAGATGAGGAAACTGTAAAACCTGAAGGTTGGTTGGATGGTGAGACTAAAGAGATTGATGATCCTGATGCTTTGAAACCGGAAGATTGGGATGATGAAGAGGATGGTGAATGGGAGGCACCAAAGGTTGTGAATCCAAAGTGTACTCAGGCACCTGGTTGTGGTGAGTGGAAGAGACCAATGAAGAAGAATCCTGCATATAGAGGAAAATGGCATGCCCCGTTGATCGACAACCCTAATTACAAGGGTCTTTGGAAACCTAAATTGATTCCAAACCCTGATTACTTTGAGCTCCACAAACCTAATTTTGAGCCTATAGATGCTATTGGTATTGAGATTTGGACAATGCAAGATGGTATCTTGTTTGACAACATTTTGATAGCTAGTAATGAAGAGGTTGCACACTCTTACAGGGATGATACATGGAAGCCAAAGTTCAAAGTAGAGAAGCAGAAACAGAAAGAGGAAGCAGCTACTGCTTCTTCAGATTTCCTCTTCAGAGTCCAGGTAATCTATTAGTATTTTAGGATATCTTTCTACTGGGTCTTTGAAACTGCACGAAAAATTCCAGGTCTAGTCCTGATGAAGAATTATTCTCTTTCTACTATACTAATTTCATGTTTATTTTCATCACACTAACCAGTTCTTTTGAATGAATATTGCAGAAGGGGGTTTTTGACCTGTTCTATAAGATAGCAAACTATACTCTCTTTGATAAGTACAAACCTAAGATCCTTGTGAGTTCACAAACTTCAGATATGAAATTTTTTTCCAAAAATATATAGATCTTTACGATGATCAATTCAGATATGAGGAATTTTACCATTGGAATCCTATGTTTGTTGCAGGAGATCATTGAGAAAGGAGAAGAGCAGCCTACTATAACATTCGGCATCATCATCGCCATCTTGTTTATTATTTTGACACTTATCTTCAGAATTGTATCCAGTGGCAATGAACCAGAGGTATGTGCATGCCCAAAACTCTGACATTTTCCTGGGATTTTGTTACGAGGATAGTTAATATTTCTTCCTCGAAATGTGCAGCTCCATATCTCAGAACCTTTCATTGACATGGCTGCTGCAGGAGCTTTCGATAATCAAGGAAGTAGCAGAAGAGAGAACGAAGATGAGATTCAGAAGGATGCAGCTGTAGGTCCTGCTCATCGGAAACTTAGAAGAAGGGACGCATGATTGAGGTTTATAAAAGAGTGTCTGGTAGTTTTACGAATTTTTGATATAGGGAGTCTGTTGCTGAATTTTTCTTCTTAGTTCTATTGCAGAATGCAGAATACTTTCTTGAGCATAGATGGCTAAACTTCTTATCTAGCAAGGCAATTAATATATTATTCAATCTCAAACTCGTTTACATAAATTCGGGGCTAGCTCAAAACATTGAATTTAACATACCCTAAACTCTGAAATTCTGTTACAAACCTATATTACTCAGACCACCATGAAGTCAAATATCGAAAAGAACTACCAAAAATCTCCACATGAACAAAATCCATTCTTAAAATGGTGATAGCAATTCGGGTCCTTTATTATGACTTCCCGTTCCACTGTCTTAGCTATAAACTTTGCAAAATCATGACAACTTTGACACATTCGAAGATTTTTAGTAACACGGATTGTTACCTTTGCCTGTGTACTGATGAGCCCAAAAGAAAGCGCCAACATCTCACTGTGTCCAATTTGAATGCACTCCCGTTCTTCATCAACATCATGGAGGCTAAAATCTGGATTGCGCCTATGTCTTTTACTTTCCATTTTCTTCATCAAAGACTTTAACTCCCAATATATTCCCTCTGATCTTGGGTGGGATACATCGCCTGTGCCAAAAACGTGAACTTTATTTCGAAGTTCTACCCAACTGTAAGCTTTCTTAGGCTTCAAACCCATGTCTAAAATCGTTTCTCTTAGTTCCTCTACCATATCCCATTTTGCACTGTCAGCATACCAATTTGATAGTATTACATAGTTATCGGCATTAAGAGGTTCCAACTCGCTAAGCTGATCGATGACTCGTTTACCTATCTTCACTTGCCGGTGGATCCTGCATCCATCCAGCAATGCTCTCAGTACCTCTGGATGCTTTTCAAGGCGACGTTCCTCAATAAAGATCCTTGCCTCATCAAAGAGTCCAGCACGGGCAAGTAGGGAAACCATTAGAGCACAGTGAGTGACCTTAGGTGCTCTAATGCGGTTAAAGTAAAACCAACCTTTCTCAACCATGCGAGCAGTGCTACAAGCATGGAGAACAGCTGCATAAGTAAATTGATCTATTCCAATTCTCGAGTCTTTCTCCATTTCACGAAACAAATTCACTCCCAGCTCTCCTTGTCCATGTATGCTATAGCCCAATATCATCACTGTCCACGATATAACATCTCTCTCCTTCATTGTTGCAAATATGTTTGAAGCGTACTCAATGAATCCTGATTTAACATACATGTCCATGATAGCATTCTGGACCATAATATTAAAGTCAGTCCCGTTCCTAAGCAAGTAACCATGAATCTCTTTACCAAGCTTATGGGCTGCTATTCTCGCGCAAGCTGGAAGAACACTAGAAAAAGAGAGTGCATCCGGTTTTATTCCATCTCTATTCATCAGCCGTAACAATTTCAAACCATCATTAAATGCACCATTTTTCACACTCACACCAATCATTTCTGTCCATGAAATAACATCTTTTGATGGCATTAAATAGAAAATCTCATTAGCATCTTCAATACTACCACAATCAATATACATTCTCAAGAGTGAATTGCTAACCAACACATCAAACTCCAACCCCCGTTTCCTCGCGATGCCATGTACTTTTCGCCCTTCTTGGATTGATCCTAACACACCACAAGCACCGATTGCAGTTGCCAATGCTACATTATCTAATTCAGCACCCAATTCCACCATTTGATGAAAAAAATCAACAGCCAACTTGGGTTTGTTTTGCATCAAGTACAACTTAGCTAGCATTGTCCAAGAAACCGAATTCCTCCCAGAGGACTTAAAAAAAATCCATTTTGCGGAATCAATACTATCAAGACGTCCATACAAATCGATCAAAGCTGTAACGACGTACTGGTCAGAGCCAAATCCAAGCTTGAAAGCTTGGCCATGAACTTGTTTCCCAAAAACGAAGTCACCCCAAAGACGAGAAGCAGCCAAAACGCGAGGGAGAGTGTGGTTATCGGGAAGGACACCGCGGAGCAGCATTTGATGATAGACAGAGAGAGTATGTTGGGGTTGTTTATTGGAGAGATGGTTCTGGATAAGTCTATTCCAGGCAAATGTATCTGACAGAGGAATTTCATCGAGCACCTGGTGGGTGGTGGTGGTGGGAGTCACTCTTGTTGCGCAGACTTGCAAGTGGTGGGTGTGCTTGTAGTGGGTTCTTGTTGTGGTGATGGGTGTGTCGGATTTCAAGAAATTTGACGTGTGTGTGTGAATTGTGGATGAAATCACATCCATTATACTATTATAGGCTGTCGGTGGGAATTTTGTTCTGTGAATTTGGGATTGTTTGAAAACACAACACAGGTGGTTTGATTATTTCATTGTTGGCGATATGATAGAAACCACCACAAAAAACAGGACTTCAGTTTTTCTTTTATTGTACGAATACTTCTCTGATTGGAATTCATGACCGTCCTGACTTTATACGGCCCCATATTAATAAATACCCGTATCCAATATGAATATATGGTTGTGGTTGAACATCATTAACTTATAATTTCAAAACATCCTTATTAGAGAACCACCATTTATTGTATATTTGTAATTCTTGACAAAATTTGGAGGCTTATACAAAAGGGAATTAGGGAGTGAACCACCATTTATTGTATATTTGTAATTCTTGACAAAATTTGGAGGCTTATGCGAAAGGGGATTATGGAGTGTCAGAGCGTTCCAAAATAATTACAATAGTAGTCCAAAGTTCCAAACTACTACTCCCTCAATAAGGTGATACAAAAGAATTTGGATCCTCTGCTAATCTAATCTTTTTCCTTACTTCATTTAATCTAATGACATATAAGTATTGCAATGAATGAGTGACTAAGATGTGATTGGTTTTCATAACCACTTTATCAACAACCAATCATATGCTTTAAAAAGGTTAGGAAAAAGATCATGAAAAAGATCATATCAATAGAGGATCTAAATTCGATACCAAAACCTTTGTCACAGGTAAAAAGGAAAGTGTATAACTAACTTGATTAGAAACCGATGTGCGTCAAAGATACATTATTGTGATGAATTTTGAATTATGAATTATGAATTATTATTATTTTTTTTTTACTTAAGTCTTAACCGATAGATACTATAAAATATAACGAAACATTTTTTCCCTTATCATACATATAAGAGTAATACTATATTGCCCAAATTTATGCTCATATGATTTGGCATGAGAATTGTAAACACCATAAATCATGAGATGACCTGGTGAGTGATGAGTTAGTTTGGACAATCGAATATTACTCTGAACATAAAGATAGATAAAAAATAAAAATTAAGAGACATCCCTTCTTTTCTAATAAATTGAAATTTTAGATGGTTTCAAAATTCGTTCAAAATAAACCTTAAATTTAAGAGGAAATACCCCTTTTAAACCAAAAATCAAGGGCTTTTATTGTTTTTGGCCAGAATTAGTAAAGTGATTGTATTTGTCAAAGAATCCACCTTTTGGACAAAAACGCCCTTCAGTAAAAAAGAATTGAAAAACGATAAAATATGCAAAAGGAGAGAGGAGAGAGAACAGTTGTCTTCAGTTGTGAAAGAAGAGAGACAAGAGAGAGAAGAACGAAAACCTAGCTTTTCAATTCAAAGAAAATCAAACTGCGTACGACGTTTGGTGAAGAAATCGACCAAAAGGAGAGGGAATCGACTAGTGTTTGGTGAAGAAATTGACCAGCAGAGAGAGAAAATCGACCTGTTAAGAAGAAAGCCGGTGGAGAACGAACCTGTGTGAAGAGATGCAGACAGCGGAGAACGAAGGAGCCACGGCAAGCCTTTCCGGGGGAGCGATAGCGAGTAACGAACGCAATGCGGCTGTTGACAGGAGAGAACAAGTTGCTGGACAGGTTCTTTACTTCTTTGAAATATATATATACATGTTTAATTTGTTGATTAATCTCTAAAATTTTGGATTATTGAGCAAATTGTTTTGTTTTTCTGAGGAATGAGCATATATTATGTTGTTATAACATTAAACTTAAAATTTGGAATGGAGTTCAGCCAGTGTTTCGATGCCTTGGGTGTGACAGGTGGTGTTTTGAGTTAAGTTGTTTGTATGTTGTTTGTAAGTTGTTGTAAGAATGCTTGTGTGATAGTGGATGTGGCTAGCCTTTAAGCCTGTCGGTTGTACTTGTGTCTTGGTTAGTTTTTCCTCATAGTTAATTGTTTGCTTAAATTTGTGAGATTAAATAATGCAGACGACATTATTTAAATTTAAGAATATTGGTCTTATAGTGTTGCTAAGAATGGTAAATTTCCTCATAGGCTATATGCTCACCACTTATTGTTGGTCACATATAATGTTGTTAATTGTATGCTTAAATTTTTGAGATTAAATAATTATAACAACTTTGTTAATATTATGGCCATTGTATGCTTAAATTGTATGCTTAATTGTATGCTTAAATTGTATGGCCATTTCGGAAATTTAAAATTTGTTGATATTACAGAGTTTATGCGTCTTTGGAAGAACATTTTGGTTGGTGTGGTCTCTGTGTTGCTGCTCTGTGGACACAGTATGTACATAAACGCAACCTTTTTTTCTTTCTTTTTGAACGATTGATGTTGCTGATAGGAAGGTTTTATCGAATTTCAACGATCCATGTGAGGTTTCTGACGAATTTTTAAACAAGTCAAACGAGAGAAATGGGTATTATAGATCAACTAGATGGAAAATATGGACAAAATAAACTTTGTATACAACATCAAGCATAGAATATGATTACATCAGATCAAATTTCCCTTAAAATTATCAGCTCGGAAATTTAAAACTTGCCCAAGTTGACTAGTTGGACAAAAACAAACCCAACATGTTGAAGCAAGTACTCATGTCTTTTCTCTATATATTAATCCTCTGCTACTGCTAATTACCATCTTATTTCCATAATATATTAAGGTTGATCTTCCACCCACCATTCCTGCAACAAAGGCCAACAAAAAACCCCTTTCAATCTGCTGAAATTCAGATCGAAAATCGAAAGAAATGATGACAGTTGATTGAAAAAATCATTAGAGAGGTCTTAGAAATACCTCACTATATATGCAGAAATGGTGAATTTGCATATATGGCAAATTTGTTAGTAATACATGGAACATGTAGAGATATAACAATACATGGTTAGTTAATTAAAATCTGGATTAAATCAACCATCGAATTTTCGATAATTTTCATAATTCATACATACCCTGCCACCAATTCCCTCTTGAAGCAGCATTGTTAGCATTGCAACCATTTGGATCCTCCTCTCCTCCATCTTTCTTCACCTGATAATAATTAACAAAAACAAAAACAAAAGCATTTTAGTTTTTTATTTTTATTTTTATATATATAAAAAACTGATGCTATATATGATTAGAGATATTAATCATCAGTTCATGAATTGATTATTGATGATTAATGTTGACAACACTTACAACATGGTGAGAATCAGTGGATTTGGTTCTTGGAGAGTAATTTTTTTGGTCTCCATAGTAGATTGAAGAGCTGAGATAACAAGGCTATGTGGTTTTATTCTTGTAAATTGACCTTTTGATGTCTTTGATATCAGACTTGTTGCTCTTTCCTTGCTTTCTCAATGGCCGTGTTTTTCCACTCTAGCAAGCCAAACCCTGAAATCACACCCTTTTTTTTTTTTTTTTGTTTGTTTGTTTGTTTGTTTGTTTGTTTGTTTGCATTTAGGTTATGCTAAAAAGTTCAGATGCAATGTCATGCAAAGCAAAAAAATAAACCTCTTGATGAGAGCTAGATTTTACCCGCCAATCTTTATTAATACAACTAAAATATAAATCAAACATATTAAATCTTGACGAGAGTGATATTCGATCTTAAACCTCTTTTATCAACATAAAAGATCGTAACTGCTGGATGGTTGCGTTTATGTACATATGAGCATATTCCTCTCAATGGGTTGTCTGATTATTGATTGTTCTACTATGATAAAAATGGTCATTATACTATGTGGAATTTGGGAGATTATGAACAGAGTTATTTATAGTGTCTGTCAATGGTTGCGTTTATGTACATACTGTGTCCATAGCCAATTCATTCATTCAAAAGAGGGTTTTTGCATGCATAAGCCAACAATTGTCAATTGTGTGTAATGTCACAGAATGTAGATTAATGCAGTATGGTTTTTGGTATATTTTTTTGTTTCTGTGAATTATTTTGTATCACTCGTATCAACTCCTTTGAAATTTATGAAAATGTTATATCTCTCGGTGACATAGTAATATTCACATCCAGATTGAAATTTATGATCTATTCTTAGCAATGGCTTAAACTTTAGTTTAAAAATGCAGTCATGGAGTATAAGGGAATCTGGTGTGGCATCTACCAAATGGGTTTTGTGCAGTATTTGAAGACATACATATTGATATAATCTCTTTGTATAATCTCTCAATTGTTGCCCAATATTTTCCAGATATAATCTTCCTCTTCATGCACTCTATTGTTCTCTGATCTTACCATCTATTACCGTTCTCATATTCCTCTTATTCTGTCTCATTATAGTTCAGGGTTTCTCTCATAAACTATAGAAAACACTCTGAATCTGAGTTTTATTGTTTCTGAATGCCAAATTCGTGCAGAGATTAGAGCAATTTTAGATCGAAATTATCTTACACTCCCTATCTTTCTTAGCAGTGTATGTGTTTACTAGTATCAAGATTTTGTAAATTAAGTGTAATAACAAATTTTAAGTTATTATTTTATAAATAATTAATCACAAGAGGAAGCCGAAAATCTCATTCTCAAAGAGAAAGTTTTTTATGTGGTTGTCTTAAAGAGAAAGCTGTATTGTATTCTCTGATATTGGACTCGTCTGTCCATAGCCAGCAACATCATGCATATGCAGCTGTGTGGATTTCGATGGATAAGTTGGAATGTTTATGATGTGCCTGTCTTATGTGGCTTGATTACATATCCTGGTTGCATATTGGACCTGTATTTTAGTGTTATGGATTTTCCTGGTGTGTTTAAGTGTTATTTAGCTGCTGTGTTTAATTGTTTTTGGCTGATGTGT
Source organism: Acer negundo (assembly GCA_035582765.1). Taxonomy (NCBI): domain Eukaryota; kingdom Viridiplantae; phylum Streptophyta; class Magnoliopsida; order Sapindales; family Sapindaceae; genus Acer; species Acer negundo. Next base: position 18,848,287 of record CM069242.1, read on the forward strand.
TTAATTATTTTTTGTCTGATGTGTTTAAGTGTTATTTGGCTGGTGTGTTTAATTCTTTATTGGTTAGTGTGTTTAATTGTTTATTCCTAGTGTGTTTAATTATTTTTTCTTGGTGTGTTTAATTCTTTTTTGCCTGGTGTGTTTAATTGATTTTTGCCTGGTGTGTTTAAATTTTTTTCTTTGGCTGGTATGTTTAATTCTTTATTGTTTTGTGTGTTTAATTATTTTTGCCTTGTGTATTTAATTATTTTTTGTCTGGTGTGTTTAAGTGTTATTTGGCTAGTGTGTTTAATTCTTTTTGGCTAGTGTGTTTAATTCTTTATTGGCTAGTGTATTTAATTGTTTTTGCCTGGTGTGTTTAATTCCTTTTTGTCCGGTGTGTTTAATTTGTTATGTCTTGTGTGTTTAATTCCTTTTTGCCTGGTGTGTTTAATTATTTGTTGTCTGGTGTGTTTAATTGTTTTTTACCTGGTGTGTTTAATTTGTTATGTCTAGTGTGTTTAATTGTTTTTTGCCTGGTGTGTTTAATTGATTTTTTGCCTGGTGTGTTTAGTCCTTTTTGTCCCGGTGTGTTTAATTCTTTATTACCTGATGCGTTTAATTGTTTTTTGCCTGGTGTATTTAATTGTTTTTGTCTGGTGTGTTTAATTTGTTATGCTTGGTGCGTTTAATTGTTTTTGCCTGGTGTGTTTAATTTGTTATGCCTGGTGTGTTTAATTATTTTTTGGTTGGTGTGTTTAATTATTTTTACCTGGTGTGTTTAATTTATCGATGTGCCTTGGTGTGTTTAATTGTTGAAATATTGTGTGTTTAATTTAATGAACTCCACTTATTTGAATTGTGCAGATGGAAAATATCAACTATAAACAGTTTCTCAAGGTCAAAAGAAATAAATGGAATGAAGAAGAATTAATCAATGTGGGTTGTCGGTTGAAGAACTTAGCTACTATAGAGAATATCATACGCAAGGAAAGGAAGCACAAGGAATTCATGTCCAATTGCTTCAAGCAATTCAGCAACTTCCCGCAAAACTCGTTGTTCTCAGCTATGATTGTGCACGATGTACTATTGAGGGAATTACAAAAGATGGTGCAACTGAGAACGAATTGTTTATTTTGTTAGGTGGTAAGGAGGCAAGATTTGGACATAGAGAATTTTGTTTGGTTACCAGTTTTTGATTCAGCGAACTTTTAGAGATTATAAACACGTCGTACGTAGCAAATGTAGACGGCATCCAGAAAAGGTATTGGCCTGGACCAAAAGGCGAGGAATTGAAATTGTCCACTGTCTATGAACGGTTTTTAGAACCCAACTTCAAGCAACCTGATGATTCGCTGAAGATGGGACTTTTTTTTATAGTAAATAATGTTCTGTTTGGCCAACCATTAGATAAAAAAGTCACCAATTGGCTTTTTAATTTGGTTGATGATCTAGACGCATTCAATAGTTTTGCATGGGGCCATTACGTTTTCAAGATGATGATGCACTACTTGAGGCACGGATTTCGATCGAGAAACTCCAATAAAGGACATGGCAAGGTCAGGTAGCGATTATACGGTTTCCCATGGGCTGTTGAGGTTAGTTTCGCTTACTATATTTCTTTAGTTAATATTGGCTTATAAATTACAAGTTATTAACTTTTATAGTTTTCATAACTTGTAATTTTCAGGTATGGGCGATGGAGGCTGTGGACACTCTAATAGATGGGTTTGGCAACAGATTAGAGCATACATTGCCTAGGATGAGGCGTTGGACAATGTATAGGAGGCCTCGAAATTGCGTGCAAATAATTTCAGATATTGAAGCTAATATTCGTGCTGGGAAGGTGGGTTATTCGCATAAATATATCAATTTATGAAATTACTTACAACATTTTGCACCGTATAATATTATGACATTATTACAGATTCAAGTCTTGGAGGAATTGAATGCAACAGATGATGAGGCTGGAGCAGATTATTGGGTGGGAGTAGACTCCGATGTCTGTGGGTTCACAATTTATACCTCTAGTGGAAATGAAGGATAAGAATGAGTTGTTGGACACTGGGGATGATGGTGACGATAGTGGTCATAGTGGTGAAGTAGGTGAGGGTGGTGATAGAGATGATGTTGGTGATAGAGGTACTCGTGGTCAGAAGAAAAAGCGGAAGGCACCGAAATAGAAGAAAAAGGCATCGGCTAAGAAGAAGCAGAGGAAAACAGTACCAATCACCAACCTTGCTGAAGAAGATCCACTTCCCTCTTCATATTCACCCGGATATACACCTACTCAACATGACGATCCACTTTCTGTAGGCTTTACACCAGGATATACACCTACCCTTCCACCTCGGTCATCCTTTATGCAACTACCCCCACATATGTCATCCTGACAGGAACCTCGATCTAGGGTAAGTGGAGTCGAATGTTGTTTTTTATTTATTTATTTTATTTTTTCGTTTAATTATTTTTTAATTTACTAACGTGCATCCCGTATTTTATAAATGTCAACTTTAGGATGGTGATAGGATGAATGAATTGTTGGAGGCAATTAAGGCACTTCCAGATTTGTTGGAAGGCGTTGTGAAACGGGAGGTCTCACAACTTCCGAGTGTGCTTAAAGACCTCATGCAAGAGATACAGTCGACTCGTGGTCAAAACAACAATGAGGTATTCTATAGTGGTTCTATGTTATAATATGTATTATTTGTGTGAGGAAGAAATGATGAATATTTGTTTTTACGATTCTTACGTGTTGTGTTGTAGGCACCTTTGACCGATGCTAGAGATCCGAGTTCGTATATTGAGCAGGAGGTGGATGCGAACGTGTCAACTGAGCAGGAGGTAGGTCCCTTAGGCCAGAAGGAGGTGGACGATGAGGGGTTGGTAAGTGGAGATCTTAGGGTCAATTACAACTATGGTTTGGAGGAGGATCGATTGCTCCGTGTTAGGCTCCGATCAATTTATTGCTCCTCTCCATTTATTGACCCGACACGGGCCTCAGCGACCAAACGTGGATAAGACAAGCACAAATATGAGGAGTTCAAGAAGAAAAAAAACCCAATCCGGTATGTTCCGGTTTTAAATATATCAATTCAGATGCTTTGTTGTTTAATGACAAAATAAAATAAAGATTTATTTTTTTACGTTGAGTTTAGGCGAAACGTGGGAACGGAGGAGTCCGTTGATAAGTCTTTTTTTTTATAGAATTGGAAGATCCGAAGGCATGGTTGTCCACTGACGTAAGTATACATTTTGTCTTACTTTTCATTATCTTGATAGGCCTTTTTGTATCCAATATTCGTGATTTTGATTCCATTTTTTATACAGCACATCGATGCATACATGAGCTTGTTGGCGAAAAGGATGGAATCGGACCCGCAGGAGTACAGACATAGCTTTGTTCTAATATCTTCTGAATTTTATGTATGTTTGATAATTAGCTGGGAATGAGTGTATTTTTGAATAGTTTTGGAATGTATTATTTCAACTGTCGGTGACTTATAACTCTCGTTCGTTGTAGACAAAAGTCAAGGTCGAATGGAATAGGATAATTGAGGCTGAAAACGAAGCTGGATCTTCGTTAGATGCACTTGCGTACGAATGTCTAGTGGATTGGATTGGATTGAATACGGTCTTGGTAACAGACCGGGATGGGGACGACCATGGTGGTTGTATACACAAGTGAGTTACATGAACAATGTAATTGTTCATTCTTAAATCTTTTTATATAAATTTATCTCTTCATTTTTACATTACAATTATTTATCATAATCAATGCAGTTGTTGATTCCGTGTTGTGTTGGGGAACCCGACGGTCATTGGATTTTATGCAAAGTGAATCTACTTGACCGTCACATTGGAATATTTGACCCGACTGCAACAAGGAAAAAGAAGAATCCCTTTGAGCGTTTCAGACAAGTAATGCCACTACGGCGACTGCTTCCAAGTGTAATGAACAGATGTGGTTTCTTTTCGAGTAGGAGCGAAAAACCACGAGGAAGTATATTCACCGTTGGTGTATCGAGTAATCCAAAAATTCCACAACAAGTGGACGACTTCAGTTGTTGAGTATTTATTTGCAAGTATGCAGAGACAGCAGTTGTGAAGAAGGCTGATTGGAGCTAGGGCCAGAAGGAAATGGCCGACTACCAAAAAGAACTTACATTCCAAATATATAATAATAGTGTTGTATTTAAGTCTCCAATACAGATGTAGACTTATTTCCAGGTTCGAATTTCTTTCTCTCTCACTTTATCTCTAACATTTGTCATTTCTAACTTTTGCAATCCAATTAAAATATGACCATTTTTATATGCAACTTCAGGATTTCATATGTACGATCGACTTGAAGGAAGTTTGAGAAGGCTATAGGAAAAAGGGACGAAAGAGGATTGTGCTTAATTAAGATAATTAATTGGTGATTAGTTATATGGAAACTTGATATGGGGTTTGTGTTATTTTTTGTTTTTTTGGTTTTTGTATACAAATGGAAGATACTAAGGTTAAATAGATGTTATCTTTTGGTAGAGGAAATGGAATGTATTGAAGTTGTTTCAATTGAATTTATTTGGTTTTATGAAACATGTCTTTTCTTTTGTTTTCTCTCATAGTTGAAGGTAACACTGGATTTGAAATTTTGATATAATTGTAAGTCGTAAGTGTAACTATGAATTTCATAAATTTAAATGTTGCTCAAATTTTTTGTAGAATTGTTGTTGAAAAATGATTACCAGCTATATTTCCGTTTTTGTTGTTGTACAAGTGTTGGGTTTGAAACAGCAACATATATATATTTGGGACTTGCTCTGTCATATCATCTCATAAAGAGGTATGTTTAATTATTGAGTAATTGTTGAATAGCAGTGTGGTGTAATTGTTGAATAGCAGTGTGTTTAATTGTGTGTAATTGTTGAATACAGTGTGGTGTGTTTAGTCCTTTTTGCTTGGTGTGTTTAATGGGTTCAGCAACACTGGTGTGTTTAATTCATTTACACTAGTGTGTTTAATCTTTTTCACCTGGTGTGTTTAATTTACCATGTCTGGTGTGTTTAGTCTTTTTTACCTGATGTGTTTAGTCCTTTATGCCTGATGTGTTTAATTGTTTTTTTCTGTTTGTTTAATTGTTTTTCCTGGTGTATTTGGTCGTTTTTTCCTGGTATATTTAATTTATAATGTCTGGTGTGTTTAATCTTTTTTCCTGATGTGTTTAGTCTTTCTCCTCTGGTGTGTTTAATTTGATTTGTCTGATGTGTTTAGTCCATTTTTCTTTGTGTGTTTAGTCCTTTTTGTCTGGTGTGTTTAATGGGTTCAGCAACACTGGTGTGTTTAATTCATTTACACTAGTGTGTTTAATGGGTTCAGCAACACTGGTGTGTTAATTGTTTTTGCCTAGTGTGTTTAATTGTTTTTGCCTGGTGCGTTTAAATTTTTTTTACCTGGTGTGTTTAGTGGTTTTTGCCTGGTGTGTTTAGTCATTTTTTTCTGGTGTGTTTAGTCTTTTTTCCCTGGTGCGTTTAGTTTTTTTTGTCTGGTGAGTTTAATCTGACTTGCCTAGTGTGTTTAGCCCATTTTGCCTTGTGTGTTTAGTCCTTTTTGCCTGGTGTGTTTAATGGGTTTAGCTACACTGATGTGTTTAATTCATTTACAGTGGTGTGTTTAATGAGTTCAGCAACACTGGTGTGTTTAATTTTTGTACATGGTGTGTTTAATTGTTATTTGTTTGGTGTATTTAGTCTTTTTTGCCTGATGTGTTTAGTCTTTTTTGCCTGGTGTGTTTAATTTGACTTGCCTGGTGTGTTTGGTCCATTTTGCCTTATGTTTTTGGTCCATTTTGCCTTATGTGTTTAATAGGTTCAGTAAAACTGGTGTGTTTAATTCATTTACACTAGTGTGTTTAATGGGTTCAACAACACTGGTGTGTTTAATTGTTTTTGCCTGGTGTGTTTAATTGTTTTTTACCCGGTGTGTTTAATTGTTGAAAAATCTGACTTGTTTTCACCTGAATGATTCATATAAACATAACATAAAATCCAGTAAAATGAAAATAAATATCCAATACACCAAATTATGATAACAGAAAATCTAGTACAATTAAAATAAAAATCCAATAAACCCAATACAAAAAACAGAAAATCCAGTACAATGAAAATAAAAATCCAATAAAGTGTTTCAAGACGCGGCCTTTTACTTGAGGTATGATCACTTATTAGGATTCAAAAGTTGATCAAAGATGACTCATTTAAATAATGGTTTTTTATTTTATTTAAATATGACCAAAGATGCAATTTTTTAATCCTTTTTACAGATATATTTGTTCCAACATCATTGACGTTGGGGAGGTGGTGGTGGAACTGTTTATGGGTTCGGAACATTGACTTGCTGATCGGCGGAGGGGTTTCGACAGCTTTGTCTGTTGTGGCTAGATTTCTTGCAGATGGTACAGTACCTAATCTTATTGCCATGCTCACCTGTTGATGGAACCCTATTCTTTCTCGTCCTACCGGCTTGAGCTCGCCACTCCGGTGGAAGAACAACTTCGGAACGTACTTCAGCAGGAGTATTCCATTCACTAGGGTGTCCAACGGGAAAGATGAGACCAGAATAGCTTTCCAACCAGGTGTTTGTTTTGTAAAAATCAGAACAGAAGTCAACAAATTTCTTTTTACAGAACCTACAAAGACAGCCAAACAAATATCATTATGTTCAATCACTAAAAAAATAAATTCATATAAATATTACGAGAATATATACCTTATAGCAGCTAATGCATGAGAACAAGGCAATAGGTCATTCTGAAATTCTTTACAAGTACAAGTCTTCTTAGATAGGTTTACTAACCCATCTTTGTCACCGTCTTTCACATTGAAATTAACATTATCTATTGGGCGCACCGTGTACTTATGTGAATTTTCATTTTTTTTTGTTAATTTGTCGATATCCCACCGGGACAGTTGTGTTGCATTTTTAGATGCGGTTTCACGACGTTCATGAAACCATTTTTGCATCATATCTCTAATGTACTCAAACAACGTTGTTATTGGCAATTGACGAGCGTGTCGCAAACAATTGTTCATGCACTCCACAATGTTTGAAGTCATCCCCCGATAACGCCTAACCGGACAGTACGCATGAGACCATCTATGAGGCCCAACTCTCATTAGATAATCATATGCCCGCATGTTTACGCGGCTCAACACCTGCATCTTCTCCAAGAACTCTGATTCTCAATGTGCCCTTGAAGCTTCATAGAACAAATTGCATACAACCTCGCTTTTGAATATATTCTTAAGGTTCATGTTCATATGAAAACCACAAAGGCCATATGTTATTTCAGGGTACGCTTTAGCCATTGCTACCTTGATTGCAGGACTGCGATCGGAGATAATGATACAATTTGCAGGACATCCTATTGCCTTTTTCAACTCTTTTAAAAACCAAGTCCATGAATCCTCGCATTCAACATCACCCCAACCATAAGCTAGAGGGAACACCTGATTGTTTGCATCTAAGCACGCTGCAATAAACATCACACCACCAAATTTACCCTTCAAATGAGTTGCATCAATGCAAATTGCAGGTCGTATACTGGTATGAAACCCATTAAGTGAAGCACTGAGAGCAATAAACAAATATTCGAATTGGTGAGCATCGTTTGTCTTTATTGCTGTTACAGTACCAGGATTCACAGGCTTCAATTCGTGGCTGTATGCAAGCAACAACTGATATGACATATCCGGAGGGCCAAAAACGTTATTTTCAGCATGTTCTTTTGCCTTCCATGCCTTGGTATAATTTAAACCAAGGCCATGCTCCACTTGCATATCGGTCATGATTTCTTTTGGTTTCAAAGATCGACCACTAACTGCAAGTTTCGGTGAAAGTATCTCACCAATAAGCCATGCACTCGCTTGACGGTAACGGTTGTACAAACCATCAATTGTACAATTGTGATCTTCCTCAAATATCCGAACTATCTAATAATTTCCACCTTCCATCTTAACCGCACGGATTTGAAATTCGCACTCGGGATCCTTGCAGCCAGCTTCGTATCTAGTCGTGCTTAACCTTGTAACACGAATTTCAAAATCGTCATTCAACGCGTAAGACTGCAACGCTCGCTTCAAACATTTTTTGTTTAGGAACATCCCACCTTTTGATAAGCAGTTACATGAACTAGATTCCTCTGTTCTAGCTAGTTCGAAAGAGTGGTTTGAAGCTCCAGGAAAAATCCAAGGTTGAGGAACTGCATTTCTGGACATATCGGCAACATTAACGCCATCATCTTCAAATGTATCTCGACTTGGACCAGCAAAAACCGGTGGAACAAACCCAGTAGAACCACCACCATATGTTGGATTCGAACCCATTCCATGATAAGGGGCAGGCTCATCATTCACGCCCTCACGACTTCCACTGTGACCAATGTAATCTTCGTTGAAATCATTTAATCCATACTCACTATGCGGATTGTATTCTGGGATCGATCTATCATCCTCATTATAAGGTTATGTCACCACTTCATCAATGGTTTGGTCCTCAGGAATTATAGGGTTCACGGTTTGGTCAAATGACGGGTCTGTAGTTGGTATAGAACCCAAAACATTATTGCTTCCACCAACGGATGGAAACTGTGCCGCCAATTGCTGTAAAAAGGTTTGGTAGATAGGTTGGACGGTAGGAACACCCACATGACCAGGATCTGCACTAATTTTCTCAACAACATTGACATACACCTCCGGAACATGTTGATCATCGCACAACAACATTTCCACATCGCTATCATCTTTAATCTTCGGTCGGGCAGGCCTAAGCCTAACACCTGTATCAACCAAAGTTCTTAACTCAATGGTAAACTTTCTTAAATCAACATTCGCAACGCCTTGTACCACCCTCAACAACTCATCATACTTCAAATTCCTATAAATTTTAAGAAACTCTGTTTCACCACCCTCATAAAAGTTCTCTACCCATTTGCCACCATAAGTGATTACCAATTTAGTTGGGTCCTTTCCTGCATTTCATCAAATAAAAATCTTACATTTAGATTTCAATTTATTAAACCACTCACATTAAACACAGCAGTAGAAAATCAATTAAACAAACCAAGGCAAAATAATTAAACACACCAGGCAAAAAGAATTAAACACAACAGATAAAATAATTAAACACACTAGTCAAAATGAAATTAAACACACTAGGCAAAAAGAAATTAAACACACTAGGCAAAATGGAATTAAACACACTAGGCAAAAAAGACTAAACACACCAGGTAAGAACAATTAAACACACCAGATAAAAAACAATTCAACGCACCAGGCAGGATGAATTAAACACACCAGACAAAAACGACTAAACACACCATGAATAAAGGAATTAAACACACCAGGGAAAAAAGACTAAACACACCAGACATGATGAATTAAATACACTAGGTAAAAATGACTAAACATCAAACAAAAAACAATTAAATACACCAAATAAAAAACAATTAAACACACCAGGCAAAAATGAATTAAACACACCAGGTAAAAAGGACTACACATACTAGGCAAAAACGGCTAAACACACCAGGAAAAAATGATTAAACACACCAGATAAAAAATGATTAAACACACCAAGCAAAAAAGAAATAAACACACCAGGAAAAAAAGAATTAAACACACCAGGAAAAAAAGACTAAACACACCAGGAAAAAGACAATTAAACACACCAAATAAAAACAATTAAACTCACCATGCAAAAATAATTAAACATACCTGACAAAAATGAATTAAACACACTAGGCACAAATGAATTAAACATACTAGGAAAAAATTACTAAACACACCAGGCAAAAACGACTAAACACACCAGGCAAAAAGTAATTAAACACACTAAAAAAAAAAGGACTAAACACACTAGGAAAAAAGGACTAAACACACTAGGAAAAAACGACTTAATCACACCAAGAAAAAATGACTAAACACACCAAGCAGAAATGACTAAACACACCAGACATGATGAATTAAACACACCAAATCAAAAAAATAAACACACCAGACAAATAAAAATTAAACACACCACTGCAACCAATCTTCTTCAACTTAAAATCATGGAACAAATTAAATTAGGGTTTCAAATACATACCATTGAAAGAAAGACCTAGATCATCTCGATTCATCATGAAATACGAAGCAAAATCCGTGAAATACGATGCCGAAATCCATGAAAAACGACGTCGAATCCGTAAAAAACGACGTCCAAATGAAGAACAAACACATAAAATTGAAGAGAGAGAGAGAGAGACAGAGAGAGAGAGAGAGAGAGAGAGAGAGAGAGAGAGAGAGAACGAAGACAGCAAATGGTGGAGTCGTGGAGATTGAAGGGAGAATAAAAGTAACAAAAAAAAAATGCAAGTTGAGTGTCAAGAGCAGAGATAGCAACATATGGTGGTGTGAACTCGTTTTTCTCAAATAAGGAAGACGGAGAAGAGACTGTATTCAAAGAAAAAAGAAACAAAAAAAAAATAATGTAAAATGGGAAAATAGGGGCAATTTTGGATGTTCAGTGGATTGTTTGACAAAAACAATCAAAACGTTAAGTCCGGCTGAAAACAATAAACCTCATTATTTTTTGGCTAGTTTCCATTTTTAACCTAAATTTAATATTCTAAAATTAATTTTCATTTTCTTATATAAAATTTGGGTTGAAACCTCTCTCTTTTTTTTTTTTTAAAGTAATTTATAACAGTACTGCTATCCATCAGCCAATAATACAATAAAAATGAATTACCGTGTTATATCAAATCAGACTAGCTTTAAAAAGGAGACTAACCAGAAAAATTTCATGCACAGTAGCTTCATTAGTCTCATTACTGCCGTACCTTAAGGAAATCAAGACTGCAGTAAAAGCATCTCCCATCTATCTCTTTCTCTATCTTTAAAATAGAAATTTAGAAGGGAATATCCCTTCCAAATTTCATATCTAAATTTTTTTTAACCTCCTATAACACTTTCTATCCTTATCTCTATCTCTATCCCTATTTCTATTTATATCTTCAAATAACTTATATTTTCATTATTATTTTTTACTTTCTTTAATAATTATTGTTTAACTAAATTTTAACAAATATTATTTATAATAACATTTGTAAAAAAAATTTAAATTTTTTAAAAAATATAAAATGTTTTATTAGTACATGAATTTATAATAACTAATTTTTAGGTTCAAAAACATTTTTCTACTAATTTTCTCAACCTACTTATTTCTTTTTTGACATTTATCACTAATTTTCCTAACCTATTTATTTATTTTCTAACTTTTTCAATCAACTGTTTTCTATCAACTTTTTTTAATCTACTTTTTTAAAAATTCCATCGAATGTGAATTTTTTCGAAGGAAAAGATGGAAATTTAGAAAGAAAAAAAAACACTCACAATTCCCAAATACAAGGTGGATCATTTTTGGGTGGATATGAAAGTCATTTGGATGACCTTTCAAAATATTAAAGTATCTAGACATTATTATATGTTATGCTAAGATTATTTAATTTTTTTTTTTTTTTCTATCTTTATTTTAATATTTTTATGTTATTGTAATTTTTAATGTTAATATTTTTATTTTAATACTATGTTTCGGATTTTTTTTTATTACTAACTTATAATTATAAATACGTAATAAGAGATTTTTTTTACAATATAAAAGTTTAGAGAAAATTTTAACAAAATAATAAAATGAATAACAGATGATAAAGTATGGTAAATAAAAAATTATTAATTAATATTCAATATTTGACTCATTTTAAAGATCTAGATGAAACATTTTTAATGGTATAATTTTTATGTTAATAAAATGTATAAATTAAAATTTATTATACAATAATTGAATTTAATGAAAAAGGCAAAAAGATATAAATTGAATAAAAAATGTTGAAAAGTGAATTTAGAGGATGAGATTTGGTTCTCTAAATTTAGAGGATCAAACTCTTGGTCTCTAGAAAATTTTCTTGGAGACATAAATTTAGAGTATGATGGGAGCAACCCATATTATAAAATGTCTTGGAGACATAAATATAGAGATAGGTGGGAGATGCTCTTAGGTAATTGAGTAAAACTACTTGAACGATTATTTACATGATCCCCGCATACTAATGTCATTTAGTTTGCCAAAAGTTTCAGATTTATCACTAGTTTGTTGTCTGATTCATGGCCTCTTAATCTTTCAAAATACGTGCTTTGAGTTCCACTTCCAAGCCGGTCATGATGCTTGTAAAGACGTTGTTAGGTTTTAACTCATATTCTCGAATGAACCCAATTGAACCAAACAAAGTTGGAATGGTGTTGTTTAAGAGATGTTTGAAGACCACGAAGAATTGAAGAAGAGATAATCGATGTGGATAGCACTGTGGGTTTGACAGTGGTTTCGGGATCGTTTCAATGTATGAATCACGGTTTTCTGTGTGATGTAAATTTTAGTGTTTGTAATGGTGTAAGGTGCGGCTAGCCAGCATATGACCCGAACCTTAGTCAATCATAAGCATTGGTGGAACAGGAAATCTTCGTGGGAAAAGGAAAGTGTTCTTTTGGAAAATTCTTATGCTTAAAGGAAAAGGAATACTCTCATTTAGTTTGCCAAAACTTTCAGATTTATTACTAGTTTGCCGTCTGATTCATGGCATTTTAATCTTTCAAAATAAGTTCTTTAAGTTCCACTTCCAAACTGGTCATGATGCTTGTAAAGACGATGTTAGGCTTTGACTCAAATTCTCTAATGAACCCAATTAAACCAAACGAAGTTGGAATGGTGTTGTTTGAGGGAGGTTTGAAGACCGCGAAGAACTAAAGAAGAGATATCGATGTGGATAGCACTGTGGGTTTGATAGCGGTTTCAGGTTCGTTTCAACGTATGGATTGTGGTTTTCTAAACAATGTAATTTCCAGTGTTTGTAATGGTGTAAGGTGCGGCTGGCCAACATATGACCCGAACCTTAGTCAATCATAAGCATGGGTGGAATGGGAAATCTTCTGCGGCAAAGGAAAATGTTCATTTGGAAAGTTCTTATGCTTGAAGGAAAAAGAATACTCTTCACAAGAAGACTTGTCATAAAAGGAAATAGTATTTATGTGAAACGAGTAAGTCTTGTACATTTAGGAATAGGATTTCCTTTTATCTTAAACTCATTGTAACTAGTATAAATAGAACTTTGTAATTAGGTTATTTGGGTGGAGTATAAAGGAACACCATGTAACATCAAAGACAGTGGGTGAGATCAGGGGGAAACCCCAGGGAATATCCGTGGATGGATCTGGGGAATATCAATGGATCAAGTTAGAGATTCATGAGTGATATTCAGGGGAGACCTAGGGGATATTGGGGGGTTCTTGGTGAGGATCTTATGAGCGTTGTAAGCTGGGAGTCATAAGGTAAAGCTCGGTTGTGAGTTTGGGGACTTAGAGAGGTTCTATGGTTTGGGGTTGAGGTTTGAGAGAGAATCCTAGGGTATATGGTTGTAACAATTTATCATATAGTAGAATTTTCTCTGTCGTCTTGACGACCTATGGTTTTTTCTCTGATTTAGGGTTTTCCACGTATATCTTGTGTTGTTTGATTGTTTATTTTCTCTCATCTTATTTTTTTGCTATAAATGTTAATTGCTATGAGTTATGGGTGAATATTAGGCATGTCGCTTCCGCATTCATCGTTTCAAATCCCCAACAGACGTCAATCCAGAATTAGCACCACTGTTGCTTCCATAATGCTTGAACTTGTTAGCAACTTTTGCAGCAAGTTTGCTCTACTCAATTGAAACACGTAGTTTTCCACTACTAGCCTGACCAAGCATTCCATTATCCTGTAAAACGTTCTCTTCTGGTACACCAAATTGCATCCTGCTCGATCACATGCATCGATAGTCTTTTCAATGACCTTCTTTGGAAGTGACTTGCCACTTGTAGTTGAAGCTGCAATGGAAACAACAATAATGAAGTTGTGTATATTAACTATCTCATTCTCTATATCCACCAATAATTCGTTACAATCCACAATCAGCTGGTATTGATTAGGATCACGAGTTTCTAAAACCATTCCTTTTACGACACATTCCACTTTCTGCATTATATCATTGTATCTCTTTGTTTTTTGCAATTTCGAAACACTCTCCAAATCTCTGTCTGCCATGTCACCATCAATATCCTCTTCCATATTTCCAACATCAGGGACATCTTCTTCAATAATATTTGTTTCATTGTTAGATAACTCATCTAGGTCTGTAAGCAAAAGTTGTCATGATTACAAGTTCAAGCTATGAAACTCGGGAAAGCCCTCTTCAAGATTTTTACTATCACACATGTGAGTTCACAATTTCGATAATTGAAGAAAAGAACAGAAACCCTTGATTTATAGTTCAAGCAGCGAAACTTAACTAAGTCCTCTTCGATGTTTTTTAGGAATAATGTGACTAAGGAGATTTCCTTTTGCTTCATGGTTTTCAAAAAGTGTTTTTTTTTTCTTTAAGAAAATTTCCTTTTGTTTTGGTCGTGGACATGACTCAAACCCAAAATATGTATAAGTGTTAGGGATGTTAGGGGTTTACCACCAACTTTCTCTCAATTTATGTCTAACCAACCAAATTATGACATATCAAGTACTATCATTTACATTTAACTGGTTTTTTAAAAAAGAGTTTACATTTAATATTTCTCACATCAACTTCTTAATCGTTAACTTCTCAATTTTTTTTAACAAAAAAATTAAATGACTTGACTTTTGAAATTCCACTCTACAAAATATTATTTCCAAAATTTTTCCTCATTTCCCTCATTTCATATGCAAATTGCCTTTCTCTTTCACACTCTCCACAAAAAGTTTCTCTTCCATAAGCCATTTTCTTTCTCTCCCTTAAAATTAGGGATTTTTTTTTGTTGATATTTTTTAATTATTCTTATTATATGTCATATTTATGTTTGCAGTGAAAATGATGGATAGTAATGGTGATTGTAGGTGGTCGTCCTTGGTTAATGTGGATCGGGTCGAATTCTGGTTAGGCCCAAGCAACTTGGTTTAACTTGTTGAATCGGGTATGTCGTCTTGTCCAAGAACCTACAAAAAGAGTGAAAACAAATAGGAAAAAAAAATGATAAAGAAAAACAAGGGAATTGTGGGGATGATTCTTTAGCCTTATATGCGGTTGGACTGAACATTCGTTATGGTTGATCGTAATTGAGAAGAAGATCGAATTATGGTGATCAGAGTTCAATCGAACAGAGTTTAGACACTGATAGCACACGGACCATACCGGTTTCTAATAAACTACGGTAAATGATATGACACGCGTGTGTTATTATCCTTCGCAAGTATACGAATCGTTAGATGCGTATAGCGGTTACAAGTACAGGTTTCGTTCCCACGAGGAGGTTTGTACCTTAAGTCGGTTCTAGGTCTTAGATTATTTACACTATATACACTAAATACATACAAGAAAGTAAATGGAGCTCATCACAAGCAAATTAACTAACTAATCTAAATTACACTAAGATGACTTTAATCTAATAAGTTAACTAAATCTAACTACAACTAAGGGTTGTCATTCGTTTAGGCAATTAACTAATCTAATCACTAAGCTTACCAATTACAATTAACTAAATTAACTAACTAAACTAATTACCAACTAATGCAATAGTCATGCAAGAGTGGTAATGAGATATGTTAGGGAATTAACAAATCATGCAATACACCTAATTACTAGTTGATAACAATGAAGCACTTCAATTATAGGTTAACTAAATTAAGCAAGGTTTGCATTAATCATGTAAATCCTATTTTGCAAGTTAACAATTGAACAATCAATTAACAAGCATATATCAATTAAAGCTCAATATCAAATAATAGATACAACTAGTTCATAGATAATATACATGAATACACCAAATCCTTAACATAGCTATTTAATTACACATTAATATCTTAGTGTCATTCACAGAATTACGGATGAACTCACGCTCATTGAATAACTAGTTCCACTTGCTCATCTCATCAACCATGTCCTTAATGGAATAGGTCTTGAATTTAAAGAGATTGTTGCTGCCGTAAGAGCACGAGATTCAATAATAAGTTTTTAAGGACTCCATGATAAACTTGTTGAGTACGAATCTTACCTCAAACATGAAGAAAATAGAGAAAATGGAGTCATGACGGTTAATTTAGCAAGGTTCAATCAATCTAAGAATGTTAATCAGGAAGGCAAGAAGAACTACTCTTAATACCAATCAAGACATCATTCAATGGAGTAATTCGTGCAAAAATCCATCCATAGTGTGCCGATTTTGTGAAAAGAAAGGGCACACTACACGAGAATGCTACAAGGTCAAGCAGTGTTCTAGTAATCGAAAAAATTGGTTGATTAATCATCAAAAATACATTAGGCGGCCTTCTACTGTGTCGAAAAGCTGAAAGTCGGCCTTATTAGGCGAAGGGTGACTAGTCAACGACTTTGATCTCTGTCTAGTCCGTCGAGGGCGACTAATCGGTGCCATTAGTCGCCAATTAGTCGATTTTTTTTTTCTTCATTAAAAGAAAAGGTTGTAGTGAAAGATGGAGAGGGAGAGGGAGAGAGAGAGAGAGAGAGAGAGAGAATGAGGTAAATCTGGTCATTTTTTGTCACCATTTGCAGGCTAAGGCCACTATGTCTTATGTCGATAGCCGTTCCCGGAGTTTGGAGATGAAAAGAATGAAGTATATCTGATCTCGTTGGAACTCATCGTCGAAACCCAGAGCGAAAATGAATGAAGAAGATGAAGAAAGATGGAGAGAGAGAGAGAGAGAGTGAGAGTTTGTGCGTTTCAAAAACTAGATCTAATGAAGATGAAGAGAAGGAAACAAAATAAAGTTAAATGAAGAAGAAGAAGATAGTGTTTCGGTGTTTGTGCGTTTGAAATGTGGAATTGTGTGGTGTAGAAAAACCGAAAAAGAGGGGTGGCACAAATAATAAGAAAATGATAAAAATAAAAAGAAAATAATAAATGAAAATAAAAAGTCACATGTGGTCATGTGGATTGTGAGGTTCAGGGTTTCAGGCTAATGATGGTAATGAGATGCATCCCACTAAATCAATTGATCTGAAAGCCAAATAAAATGGATGAGAAACAATTAGAACAAAAAATTACTTGCCGACTAGTCGGTGCCTAGTCGGTCTAGGCGCTAGGCGCCGATCTACTATACAACTGGTGCCTAACATATACTAGAACACTGCTGCCAAGAGATTATTGAGCTTATCCGTGCCATCCAAAGCCAATCCTACAATAGCCAACAACTGTGAAGCTAAACGTAACCGGCTTCTTGACACTGGTGCCTGTCATCATGTTACTGTAAATCTCAACAACTTAAGCATCTACCAGCCCTATGAAGGACCCCGATGATATCATTATCGATGATGGTTCAGGTTTACATATCACAAACACCGAAGATTCTACCTTATCTACTCCCTCTAATTCCTTCTCTTTCTAATGCTTTATGTGTACCTTCCATGAAACAAAATTTGGTCTTACTATCTCAATTTTGTAAAACAAATAATACCTCAATTAAGTTTGACCCATTCTCTTTTTTGTAAAGGATCTCATCACTAGGGCACATCTAGCTCATGGGCATAGTAAGAATAATGTCTACAAATGGCCAAACATCAAGGAGACCCAACCGATGGTGAAGCAAGCTTGTTTTGGTATCAAAACCACTTTTGATCGCTGGCATGACCGCCTTGACCATCCATTATCGTCAGTCCTTAGTCATGTTGTGTCTACAAATTAACTTCTTATGCAATCGAGTCAATCTAAGTCTTTCTTTTGTGATACTTGTTTATGTAGCAAAAGCCACAAGTTGTCGTTTGGTGTCTCGAGTTTTAAGAGTTGGTGTCCGTTAGATTTACTATGTTCCGATGTTTAGAGTCCATCTCCAATTCGGTAAATAGATGGATGTTCTTACTATATCATTTTTGTTGACCATTACACCAAATACTCTTGGTTATTTCCAATGGTATACAAATATGATGTCTTTACCATTTTTACTCAATTTAAAATCATGGTTGAAATTTTTTTTAAAGCAACAATCAACACAATCTAGTCTAATAGTGGACAAGAATATGAAGGCCTAAGAACATTGTTTGCTCACCATGGCATTCAACATCTCATCTCTCCACCTTACACCCCATAACATGTCGCCTCTGTTGAACGTTGTCATCGGCACATTGTTGAGACCGGTCTCACTCTCTTACATTGAGCAACACTACCACTCTCTCTTTGGACTTATGCTTTCAAAGCTTCTGTCTATCTTGTTAATCGTTTACCCACATCAATCCTAAAAATAAGTCACCTTTAAAATGTCTGCTTCAAACATTTCCAAATTTTTCAAAGTCAAAGGTTTTTGGGTATTTGTGTTATCCGTGGTTTCAACCGTGCACAAAGCACAAGTTAGAACAACAGTCAAAATCTTGTCTTTTTATTGGGTACTCTAACATTCATAATTCATAAATTTGCTTCAAACCAACCCAACATAAATTTTATTTCTCTAGACATGTTCACTTTGTTGAAGAAGTTTTTCCATCTCTACCGACATTTCATGATAAAAATATTATTAATGACCACACAATTTCCAAATGGCTAGGGATTTCTTTAAATCTTTCCTCTTCTTTTCGTCCAAACTCATTTTCTCCAAATGAAGATTCTTACACAAACAATAAGCACGACAAATCATCGTCTCAGTCACCTATAATTGTTCAACATTTAATTCCCCCTCCACCCACAAATCATGCTCATCAAAGCCAGAGGCGAGCGCCATAGGGGCCATGGCCCCACAAAGAAAAAAAAAAACTTTGAACTTCTTTGAGTACTTTATATAATATACTATATATTCACAAAATGAGTGGGCCATGTTGGCTGTCACTTTTTTTAAAAAAAAAAATTTGCTGTGAATTTCATTTTGAAAAACGTGATTGAACTTTATGTAAGGTATGTTAGTTTTAAATTAAAAATATTATGATTATAATATATTAACTTTTAATGAAAGTCCAATTTTATATATTCCAATTTTATGTATTCCACTCAGAATATAAACCTTTAAGGATTTGGATTTCTATACATCGTGAACTTGCATAATCTATATATACTTGTTTATTTTTTTCTAGTTTTTCACTTGAGCAATTTCATTTCTACTAGTTACTACTGCAATAAAATTCTTCGTATTCTTCGGTTCATCTATCAAAATTATTTCAAGTACTAGATTACAAATCAATAAATATTTTTTTTTAATTTTTTTTTATATTAGTTACTTTCTTAGGTTATTAATTTAATTTCTTTAATGAATTCTTCTTTTTTAAAAAAAATATATGATTTTGCTACACTTATCATACTAATTTTTTATTTAAACATTTATTTATTTAAATTAATGTGATTTTTTTTTATTTGATCTTCAAATGAGTAAGCCATCAACAATTGATGGATTTTTCAAAAGAATTAAAACCTCAAAAGTTAGTTCACCTTCGTCAACATCTACTATCAATATTCGAACTTCTAAAAATCAATATAATCCACAGAATCTTCAACAAATGATATTAATCAAGATAATAGATCTTTGGTGCGTGACCCTGGATTACGTCGACAAATATATGATTATCCCTTCAATGAATGTGATGAAATTCGTTGAGCTTATATTAAAGCTGGTCCATTTTAACCCATTCTTGACTATTATAAAAAAAAATATATGGATGAGATTCTCATAAACGCAGTTTCTAGAGTTCTTGGTTTAAATTATTTTCTACATGGTTGGAATATTATATTAACATATTTGTCTAGCGTTAATTTGATTTTTTTTTTGTCTTGGCCTCCCATAGTCGAAATCCTGGTTTCGTCCCTGAATTCAAAGCCATAAGTCATTGCATGATCCAAAAACTCTATCACCCTAAGTCATCCCAAAAGTACCCCACCACTATGTCCACTTCGCAAGAACCATTAATTGAGTCAAACCCATGTGCTCACACATCCCCATCATCCACCGAATCTCCTTAATAGTTCACCTTCCAATTTAAACTCATCCATACCAACAAAGCTTAATACCTAATCATCATCTTCTCATTTTGACACCAATATCATGCAAGAAATCCCATCGGTTGTGGACCTTGATATAGCAAGATCTCTAGATGATATTAATTTTTCTCCTTCCACGCGTTAAGGTGCACCTAGGTATGATTCTCATTCACTCACCTCTATTCCCACCACTTCCCACTTACCCGATACATCCAACTCACATAACATGACCACAAAAGCTAAAAATAATATTTTCAAGCCAATATCCAAACTTTCCCTCACTGCCACCGAGCATCCTCTACCCCCACCTCTGGAACCAAAAAAATGCCACTCAAGCCTTACCCAAAATGGCGTGATGCTATGTGTGATGAGCTTAATGCATTAATCCGCAACGGGACTTCAGAATCATTTTCACGACACCCATCTCAGAATATTGTTGATTGTAAGTGGGTTTTTCGAGTCAAATGACATTCTGATGGCTCAATCGACTACTACAAAGCTCGTTTAGTAGCTAAAGGCTTTCATCAACGTCCTGATATTAACTATCACGAGATTTTTAGTTCGGTTATAAAACCCACTACAATATGGGTTGTGCTCACACTTGCATTGTCACATGTTTGGCCTATTCATCAACTAGATGTATACAATGCTTTCCTTCATGGTTCTCTCTCTGAGGAAGTGTTTATGTCTCAACCACCTAGCTTTATTGACAACTCGAGACCCAATCATGTATGCTGACTCCTTCGATCGCTCTATGGTATCAAACAAGCGCCGTGCATGGTTTCAAGAGCTTCAAGGATTTCTTCTCTCTCTTGGATTTCTCAACTCAAAATCCGACACTTCTCTTTTTATTTATACTAACAATTCCCTCACAGTTTACTTCTTGGTTTATGTTGATGATTTGTTAGTTACAGGGAGCTCTCAGTCCTTTGTTCGGTATATCATTGATGCTCTTACTAGTAGATTCTCCATAACGGATCTTGGCCACCTCCATTATTTCTTTAGTGTTGAAATCATTACTACCCCTCACAGACTATTTCTCTCTCAACAGAACTACATTCATGATATGCTTGAACGATTCACAATGAAATGAATGATAGAAGCCACCACACCAATGAGCACCTCCATGAAACTTGTTCTCAATGATGGAACGGCTACAACTGATGCCATACAATATCGAAGCATAATTGGTGGAATGTAATATTATCCTTGACACGACCAGATTTTGCTTACACTGTCAATAAGCTAGCCCAATACATGCATGCTGCTATAGAAACTCACTAGATGGCTGCGAAACGACTTCTTCGGTACCTAAAGCACACCATTTCTTTTGGTCTAACCCTTCATCGCTCACAGCCCATGCATGTCACTACTTATTCAGATGCCGACTAGGCTGGCAATCGAGATAATTGTACTTCAATATCTGCTTATATTATCTTTCTTGGCTCAAATCCCATTTCATGGTGCTCCGAAAAGCAGCATACTATTGCTCGATTATCTACAGAATCCGAATATCGCTATGTTGCTTCAACTGCCGCCGAGCTTGCTTGGATAAGTAACCTTCTGACGGAACTAAAGGTGTCTCTTTTACTAGCTCCACGCTTATTATGTGACAATCTCAGCGTAACCTACCCGTGTGCAAATCCAGTTTTCCATTCACGAATGAAGCATATCGCACTTGACTACCATTTCGTGCGTGACAATGTTGATAACGGTTCCCTTCAAGTCTCTCATGTCTCCACCATTAATCAACTTGCCGATACTCTTACAAAGAAGCCCTTGCTGAAATCCCGCTTCATCACGCTCCGATCCAAGATTGGTGTCACCGATGGTATCACCGTCTTGTGGGAGCATATTAGGCAAGAAACATCCATCGAATCATAATCCCACATTCTTGGCTCATCACTCATTAATTCATTGACGATTGTGTAAATCAATATCATAATTGTAATTCATGTAATTCCATAGTTTTAGGATAAGTGAATATTTTTCCTTATTTGGTGACATTTCTCTCTGTATTTAATTGTTGTCAGTGATGCAATACTCAAGACCCATTTCTACCATTTTTTTTGTTTTTTTTGCTTAATATTTTTTAAAACAAAGGGAAGGCCTCGTGGTAAATCTGGAAGATTTAAAAGTGCACTTGAAAGAGCAACAAAGAAGAAAAAAGTGGTGCAAAAGAAATCTTCATTGCAGGTTTAATTACTTCTTTTTTTTACTGAAAATATATAATTACTTTATTTGTTTTAATTTATTTTGTGAGGCTTATTAATATATAACTTATCTTTAATTTTACTGAATGAAGCATCATTGTCTTTTCCATCAACACAACCAACTCCAGGCTCATATTCTTATCATTCATATCCATTATTGCATTTCCCACAACAATATCCCAATCAGGTATATTATTGTCTCATGATAATATTTTCTTTTATGCATAGTGTTGTGCCTATTTTTTTCATTAATTGAATTATCCTAAATTACCGTAGCTTCCTTATCAAGCTCAAACCGGATATGCAAGTAACAAAACAAGCATGGTAGAATTGATACAACAGGTCCTATTTTTTGTTTTACTTATGAGATTTTAATAAATATATATGTTTTCTAATTTATTTATTTTTTATATATATACAACAGGTCCTATTTTTTGTTTTACTTATGAGATTTTAATAAATATATATGTTTTCTAATTTATTTATTTTTTATATATTTTTTAATAGGCTCATTCGCATAAAGCAGGATTTCAAGGATACGAGTTTATAGGCAATCAATTTCAATTTCAAGAGTTTTTTTTTTTTTTTTTTGTGGAAAGAATAGTAGTTTCTTTTTAGGGTGCAGATATTAACACCGATAAATATGATAAACACACTCATATTTTAATACAAATTTAATTACAAAAATATCCCAATACAAATTTACGAATAAAGACAAATTAATTTAATTAAAAATAAACCAAATATTATGTACATCCATTAATTACACCAATTTCTTTAAAAATATCTCTTTATTAAAAAAAAATGTGATGAACCCTAATTTAAAAATAATTAGCACTAGCTCATATCCTGAGTTTTTTTTTTGTTGAATAGCATAATACGTAAGAGATAATCTAAAAGTTATATTCTCAAGGCAAAAGATAGAAATTAAACAACCATCGAAGGAGACGGTGTCTTTAAGAAGATGGTTGTTACCTATTCTAACTCTCCATGATAATGTTTCAATCCTGGAATCCATATGTCCGCCTCAACATACAAACGTACTACCATATAAATACAAGTTACCTCACTAAGAACAGCAACTTATGACTAAAATTGCCATCTATGTCAAGTTAATCCAAAGGAACCTCGTGGCCTGAAAATGAATTCAGAAGAGATACTTTTATATAACTAAAGCTCTACGTGTAGGTCGTGTTGTACCATAATCAACCGACCATCAAAAGACCCACTAAAGCATGCACCATAGTACTTGACTAGTCAGGCATCTTAATCTGATTAGCTCAATATTCTCTAGCTAGTACATTAAAGGGCAACTTCTTGTTTCGGCTCTAGTTTGGCTAGACATCATCACAGGCCATGGAAATTTCTGCACCGAAATAGGGTATTGATCAAAGTTCAGATGCCCAATCATTGGATTCTATAGAGAGCTTGTTTGATGACAAGGATGATACCTCTGCACTGATGATAGATATAACTTTTGAATTTTCATTAACCTTGTATCATATCAAAAGATTAATTTTGTTTTTATTTGTGTTTTCAAACCTAGAAAACTTAAGAATTTATCATTTGTAAAATCGAGTATGTTAATAACTTAAGAGTATTTATATATAAAATGTATTAAAATAAACACATTCATTTAAATAAGGGTATTATTGGTATTAAGATGGGTATCTGTAGTAATGATTTAATTTTAAATTTTAGATATGACTGTACTTATAAATATGGATGTGGTTATCATATTTGTGGGTGTCAATATCTGTACCCTTCTTTTTATTTCTCTTATTTTCAACAATGACAATACAAGAAAGTGGAAATGGTGGGAAATGTCACTCTTTTGAACTCATTTGGTGACTTTGTCAGTACTTTAATAAGTTAAGTTTAAAAGGCACCAATTATGGTGAACTACCAAAATTGCCCTTAGTTCTTTATTTATGTTATTCTGTTTATACTTTTCTCTCTCCACACTTCCAAAAAAACGAGACTTTCTCTCTCCACTTTCTCTCTCCACATCGACTCTCTTTGTTTATCGAAATAAAAATTCAAGGTTCGATCGACTTTCTTCTTCAACTTATAAAACATTTGGACTTGCTTCAGTACAAGAAGGTAATATTTCTGGCAAATACTTCTGTTAATTTGTTCACATTTTCATTTGTTTATATAGAAAACTGTAATATCTTTTGTTGGATCTCCGAGACTTTTGTTGCATTGACCGAGCCTTTTAATGCCTTGACCGAGCCTTTTTCGAGCCTTGTCTTGCCTTCATCGAGCCTTTTCCTTTTTTTGAAATGAATAAGTATGGAGCCTTTTGTACAAATTTCCGAGCCTTTTCTTGCCTTGACCGAGCCTTTTCCGAGCCTTTTCTTGCCTTCATCGAGCCTTTTCCTTTTTTTGAAATGAAGAAGTATGGAGCCTTGTCTACAAATTTCCGAGCCTTTTATTGCCTTGACCGAGCCTTTTCCGAGCCTTTTCTTGCCTTCATCGAGCCTTTTCCTTTTTTTGAAATGAAGAAGTATGGAGCCTTGTCTACAAATTTCCGAGCCTTTTATTGCCTTGACCGAGCCTTTTCCGAGCCTTTTCTTGCCTTCATCGAGCCTTTTCCTTTTTTTGAAATGAATAAGTATGGAGCCTTGTCTACAAATTTCCGAGCCTTTTCGAGCCTTTTTTGGCCTTGACCGAGCCTTTTAGAGAAATGTTCGAGACTTTTGAAGTCTTCTCCGAGCCTTTTCAATATCCTCACCCGAGCCTTTATAAAAATATAAGATGTGAAAATATTTTTTAGTCCTGTGTTTTTATTAATTGTTAGTGATGAATAATTTGACAGCATCATGAATCGGGTTAGGATTGTAATATCTTACAACGGTCGATGGGAGCAGTTTCCCGACGGAAGTCAGAGGTTTATTGGATCCGATAACCGGGGAATGTATGTGTCAAAGAATATGACTTACGAAGAATTGTTGGCGATCGTGCATACCATTGTGAAATACGATGAAAACAAATTTACTGTTGATTTGTCATCAGTATCAATCGTTCCTGGTAGTACATGTCGCACATTTATAAGGAATGATGACGATGTCCAGTTTATACTGGGGGAAGATCGAGTGATCCCTCAAGTATGTGTCAGTGTAACTGAGAGGACAGTTGGAGATATGATAGGGAATGATATTCCTCGTCCTGAAAATACCCAACAGTTTGGATCCTTTAGCGGTAGCAACCAAGGGTTCACCCAAAGGAGTGCCACCGAAGGTGGGGAAAACATGTGTGGTGTCCCACCTGTAACGGTCAATGATACAGATCTAGTTGAACCTCAAATTGTTGATGTGTTTGGGTGTCGAATTGAGTAGTACAATGAGCATTACAATGAGCAGAACAATTACCCGAACCATGACGTGGATAATGATGTAAATAATGAACAGGTTGATAATATGCAAAATGTGGATGAAGAGCCTGAACAAATTCAACCACATGGTAGACGTGTACAAGGAGTTAGTTACACTGCACCAGATATGGCTGGGACTTCCGAGGTCCGGTATAACATAACAGCATCTGATTCTGATAATGTGACAACGTGGGTTATTCCCGGAGCAGATGCATACTCGTTTGGTACTTGTACAAGCAACACCTTCGCATCGCAAGAACCTAGAACCATGATTTATAAAGGTCAATTTTTTCCGAGTAAAAAGGATTTGAAAAGGCTAGTTAGCCATTTTTCAATACGGCAGAACTTTGAATGGAAGGTGAAAAGGTCGAATAAAACAACTTTACATCTGGTCTGCATCATTGACGAATATACGTGGAAATTAAGAGCGGTGAGGAGAGATGAAGGGACTTACTTTCAAGTCAGAAGTTTTGTCAACGAACACAGTTTTCCGTTGGAGGAGATTAACCGTCGGCACTGACAAGCTAGTGCAGTCACAATCGGAAAAGTCGTTGCCCCTAGACTTCAGCAACATGATAGACGTCTCATGCGTCCCAAGGACATAATTGCCGATATGAAAACAATATATGGCATCCAAATCATGTATAGTAAAGCACATTATGCCCTGCAATATGCATTGTCATTGAGCTATGGAACACATGAAGAAACTTTCCAACTGCTGCCATCTTTTGCATACATTCTCGAACAGCAAAATCCTGGCACAATCACGGACTTACAGTGCGCAGACGATGGTAAATTCCTTTACTTTTTCATGTCGTTATGGTCCTCAATTAGAGGTTTTCGGAGGTGTATGCGTCCTGTGATTGCAGTTGATGGTACACATTTGAAGGGAAGATTTGGGGGTACAATGTTTGTTGCAACTGCACAAGATGGAAACGAACAGGTGTATCCAATTGCTTTTGGGTATGGTGACTCAGAAAACAACAATTCATGGGAGTGGTTTTTGGAATGCTTAAGGGGGGCCCTTGGTCATATAGATGATCTAGTTTTCATTTCCGATCGCCATGCAAGCATTGAAGCAGGGATTTCTAAAGTGTTCCCTTATGCAACCCATACCATATGTTGCTGGCATTTTGGTGAAAATATGAAGAAGCGATTCCACAGAAAGGATGTTGCCGACATAATGGATAGTGCTGCTAGGTCGTACAGTGAAATCCAATACGATCGCCACATGGAGGAGTTACGTAAGCTGCACAAGGGTGCATATGATTATGCCATTGATGCCGGTCCACACAAGTGGTCCCGCGTTCACTGTCCCCAAAGAAGGTACAGGTTGATGACCACAAATGTTGCAGAGTGCATAAACTCATGCTTAAAATTCGCACGGCAACTGCCACTAATGACACTGGCAGAGTTCATTAGGAATATGCTACAAAAGTGGTTTCACGATCGTCATACAGCTGCACAGTCCATGCGTCATCGATTGACCGACGCAGCACATGGGGTGATCCAGAAACGAGTCGAGAAATGCAATTATATGACCGTAAATGCAGTTGACTGGAACATATTCTCCGTTAAACACAAGGGAAAACAGTGGACGGTTAACTTAGCCAGGAAGACTTGCACGTGCAACAAATTCCAAATGGACTTTTTACCTTGTTCACAAGCACTCGCAGCGGCAAGGTACATGACAAGTTACATTTAACGTTTTTCCATAACCAAACGTGAGTCTCACTGTTTTCATTGTTGCAGGGAGCGGAACTTGGATTTCACATCTCTGTGTGCAGACTACTACAAGAGGGAGACACTTATTGATGCATACTCGGTTCCTATTATGCATGTTGTCTATCCTTCTTCATGGGTGGTTCCATCCGATATCGCAGCGCGAGTGGTTTTAAATCCAAAGACGAAGAGACAATCAGGTCGCCCCATGGAGGGTCGACACGTATCGTCTTCAGAGAGGACAACCACACAGTCGTGTAGAAGATGTGGACAACCAGGACATAATAGCAGGCGGTGTTCGAATCCACCTATGGTTAATGAAGGTCCCAGGACAATTGTCCCCGATGATTACCGTCGCAAGTGTAGCATCTGTCACACAATAGGACACAACAAACAAACATGCCCTTAGAAGGACACGCCAATGGAATGAATGGAGCCGTACAAGAGGAAGACGATCAAACATAACAAGGCAGTACAAGAGGAAGATGAATTGCCACCAGAAAAGCTTGTGATTGAGAAACATATCTCCAACATGATGTCTTCCAACATCGTTCAGATTTTGGGAAACATGATCGATACAATTGTTTTATGAGACTCTTGGTTCTTATGCTTTTATGTATAAGTAATTTGATTGATTTTATGTTGGAGAAAAGCTTGCGATTGCTAATGTGTTCCAACATCGTTTAGACTGCAGGGAACCATGGTCGATGCAGTTGTGTTATGGTTTTATGTTGAATACTTTTGTTTTTTTTTTTTCTGAAATTGATTTGAATTTAGTTGTTTGTGTTGTTTAATGTCATACTTGATCCTTTGTTAATTGCAAACACTTAAAAAGAAACAAAAAAAAAATTTCATTACTGAAATGTTATGTACATAAACTAAATCACAATCTCGAAGACCAGTCCTTCGAGTTGCAAAAAACCTCCACAGCCATCTTCTCTCGAATGGTGGACATATCATTTTCCGACCAATCAAAAGTATCCCTGTTGGCCGCCAGATACTCTATCAATTTTAAAGTATGAGGACCACAGTTACCCCTACAATTCACCACATGAACAACCATTAGAATGGAATTATATGAAAACGGATTTGGATAAAATCAGATCTTGAAACAGTCATACCCTGTGGCCTGTTGTGGCACACGGTCTGCAGACACATAATAAAAAGTGAATGCCCTAGTACTCTTTGAGTACGTCTGATCGCCCTTCCGTCTGTGATTGTGAAAGTTCACCGCATGCAGCATTGATGGTACAAAATACACGCGAGCTGCATTTTCCTGTGGCTGAATGGCACCTCCTGTCTGTACGGGTCAAAAAGGTAGATATTCCCTGCTGTGAGGTCGATGCTGGCCAGGGCCCAATGCGTACGTCCAAGGTTGCACGGAATCAGAACCTGCAGGTGTTTCAACAATGTGCGATCAGTGTGACATTTATTTTTCATAACTTTAATGGAAAACATGTAAAATAAACACTCACGGAGTCAACATTGTGCCATGGTAAGTTTCCTAGCGGGAGCTGCCCACGTACCACCGTAAGGTCTTCGTCGGACCAATTCTGCTTCTGTGAAGACCAACCTGTACCGGGTCTATCAGACCCATTTCCCATATTCCTGTCCCAGTAGTTACATAACCATGACTGTACAAAAACATTAGGTTATAGATGTATGAAACACATCAATGCACAAGCAAATACCGTACAATTTAAACACTTACATAAAACTGTGAATCCAGTATGTTGATCCTCGAACCGTAGACAGTGGGAAATGCTCGCTAACGCTTCCGCAGAATCTTCAAGTACGCGTCAATGTGCTGAAAGTTTGAACATTTTCATTTGTTAGGGTTGTACAATTTTTGTAACAACATATACATATATTACAGTTATGAACATACCGTATCCTCCAACTCCATAAAGTTGCTTTGAAACCGGTGGAACCAAAGGACATCTACTGGCAACTGTAGATCCACATCACGCCTGCATTATTGTTGAAGAAGTTAGATAACCAAGTCAAGTCAGTTTTACTAAGCTGTTTCAAAAAAAATACAGAGATTGTAATATCTACGATTATACTTACAATTCCCCCGTCGAGTTCCTCTTGTACGCTTGGTACGCCGCTAGGTGATCAGGATCTATCAGTTCGTGGGGCGCCCATACATGTGGTGGCTGTGGCATAGTCCTTGCCCTCTTCGGCCGACATGGGTCAGTGTATGGGCTCCGCTCCTGCCAACCTGGTCTGCGAATCCGATCCTGACGCTGAAGGGGTGGGGGACTCCGATCCAAACCATGGGGATCCACCGAACGTCTGCTCTGTATAGAAGGACTCCGTCCCCGTTTGCTCTCAGCAGGGGTGCTCTGTATGGAGGGACTCTGGAATCGTGGATCGCCTGCAAGCCCTGCTGGCATAGACCCGATGGGTGCAGTAGGACGGAGGGACTCTATCCCCGTGGAATGAATAGAGGGATGTGCTGCACTAGGATCATCCAAAGGGGTGCGCAGTATGGAGGCACTCTGTCCCAAGTCTTGGGGATGAAGAACAGGGTCTGGTAATACCTTATGCGGTACCTGCTCTATCTCCATATGTGCTGTCTCAATGTCATCAGTACCACCAGTAACCTCCTCTCTTGGTGTCACACCTAGCCCCTGCTGATCAGACACTGTCTGGGTACTAGGGTGCAGCTGACGCCCACTCTGTAAGTCTGCTCCGTCCTGATGACTACCAGTCCAGTCTCTGTCACTGAAGTGTCGGTCTTGGTCATCAATCGACGGGTCATCAAATGGTGGGTCATCGGACCGTCTGCCTTCAGTAGGTGTCTGCGCCGTCGAACCCTGAAGACCCCGAATCAAATCCAGCAACTCCTGATGCTGTTGATCTCGCTTTTTTTCATTCCTTTGCACTTCGTCCCGTAACTCTCGAAACGCATCCAGCAGTTCAGTATACCTACGGTCCTGAAATGAAACAAAAATAAACACGTTGTGAGTACTAAAAGTTTCCAACTGCTTTCAAATTCAATACTGCGGTGCAACTACTTTTACGTACCTCTGGTTGCCCTCCGACGCCTCGTCGTGAGTGACCTTCAGGTCGAGGCTCTGTGGGGAACACAAATCGAACCCGCCTATGCCTCACGGGACTCCTACTACGACCCTCCACGTCAGAACCATCTGTATCACTGGGTCCCGAATGTGGATACTCAGTATCACTGGGTCTCGAATACGGACCCTCAGTATCATTGGGTTCGACAGTCGTACGGTGTTCGACATCGGCATCCGCATCATACAGACTGCCTCCCTCCTCAATGCCCTCATAGTACCGTTCAGCCAGCTCTACCGGTGTCGGCACCAATTTCACCCTCGCAAACATCTGAAATCAATGTTAGACCATTTGTAATCGCATACATACTATTAACTATTAACGTTAACATAACAGATACTTACCCGTTCAATGAAAATGGAATCCAACTTATCCCCCCTCGGTCGCTGACTCAACCCCCATTTTAGAATAGGGGGGATAGCTCGATTTCCCTACGGGTCCCACAATCTTCGATGGCAAGATCGGGGACAACCTTAAAAGCAAATATCTGCGTAATAGATAAGTACGATAATAATCAAACACATCAATCATATGAAAATAAAAAATACAATTAAAGTATGGAATCAAATTCTAAATTCTTACCAATAGTGCATAAGTACAACCATATATGTTGTACGTCTCCACCTTGTGCACTTCAACGCCCTTTTCTCACTGTCTTTTTTCGAACCGTTCCTGACGACCATCCAACGCATGCTTGAAGCCAGAAATAAATCGCCTATACACATGCGCACCCCACGGGAAAGCATCAAAAGCGTCCAAGTTTTCGATTAGGCGAAACTGCCATAATGGGACTTTCTCTCTCTCGTCCAAACCCATTAGTATCCAGTTAAGCATATACAGTAAGCATAGCTTAACCGCATCGTACTGCTCAGTAAAACCACCGGTCCGTACAACGGCTCTCAGCTCTCCAAACTTGACCTCATCTCGACCCTCAAAGTATCGCTGGTGTATGCCATTCTGTACCACATCATAGGTCGACGTGTCGGGAAGTTGTCCAAACTTCAATCCGGTGATCAGACAGAACTCAACCTTCGAGAACCGGACCGAATGCTTTCCTAAAAGAAATCTCATCTCATCTTCCGGCCCGTCGTGATGCAACTCACGAATAAGCAATCGATGGACAATGCCAGCTGAAAACTTCATGTTGTGCTGCATCCGAAGGAAATGTCCAAAACATGACTCAGTGTACCGACGTCGTTCTTCGACCGCAAGATCTTCAGGTACACTGTTAAGTGCATTTTCGATATCTCTAAGGTGACCGAAATGGTCATGCCGAGTTATTTTCCACGGGTACCTTTCTTCCGCTGGAGTTTTCAGAAGATCTTTCAATGGATTCCTCATCTGCATATTCACACAAAAAAAAAAAAAAAAACAAATTAATATATATAACTTCATGAAAAGGCACGGACACTGCAAAAATAAAAGTCACGGAAACTTTAAGAAAAGGCTCGGAGTGAGGTACAAAAGTCTCGGAGACTTAATGCAAAGGCTCGGAGGCTTTATAAAAAAGCTCGTAGACTTTATAAAAAGGCTCGGAGGCTTTATAAAAAGGCTCGGAGAATTTATAAAAAGGCTCGGAGGCTTTATAAAAAGGCTCGGAGACTTTATTAAAAGGTTCGGAGATTCAAATTACAAAAACCTACATCATAGAATTAAAAGGCTCGAATGAAGGTTTAAAAGGCTCGGAAAAGGCTCGGAGAAAGTTTTAAAAGGCTCGGAAATGAAAAATTGCACAAAACATAATCACATTAATTAAAAGGCTCGGATGAAGGTTTAAAAGGCTCGGAAAAGGCTCGGAGAAAGGTTTAAAAGGCTCGAAAATGAAAAATTACAGAAAACCTAGTCACATTACTTAAAAGGCTCGGATGAAGGTTGAAAAGGATCGGAAAAGGCTCGAACGAAGGTTTAAAAGGCTCGGAAAAGGCTCGGATGAAGGTTTAAAAGGCTCGGAGAATGTTCTATTCATCGTCTTCAACAAAATTTTTACACAACTTTAAACCCTAATCAAACAAACCTAATGAACAATAAATCAAACCTAATCTATATGTCTAATCAAACACCAAACATTAAACGCAAATCAAATTAACAACAAAACGCGTGAGAGAGAAAGTACAACTCACCCTGAACGCAGTTGGAGTCGAGTCGAGTCGGGTACTGTAGCACCACCGCCGGTGATTCGCCGTCGCTTTTTTGGCCGGATTTCTTGCGCCGATAACTTCTCTTTTCTTCTGTTCTCTCTCTCCCTCAAGTTTTTTCTCTCACGTTTCGAAACACACAAACAGACAAAAATAGGGGTATTTTTGTCTGGTCACCAAGATTGGTGCCTTTTAAACTTACATTATTAAAGTGGTGCAATTCTTACAAAAACCCCTCCAAATAGTGACATTTAAATTTCGAACCCATACGAGAAATTGTTTGATTTTGCCGTTCCAAAAAGAAATTGTTTTATTTTATATAATCTATGGTACAATTTAGCATATTTACCATCCATATATATATATTTTTTTATGGACCATTTTGTATTTTTTTTTATTTTTTTTTACAAGCTTTTTTACAATCCACATTGTTATTTTGAAATAATTTTGAACAAAAAATATTCTTATTACAATTTTAGCTTTTTTCACATAACAATAATATGGAAGGAAAACTAGTCTATTTATAAGATAATGTCTTTTTGTGGTGAAAATAATCATATTTATAATTATAATTTAAATGGCAGTAAATTAAAAATATATATATATAAGTATTTTTACCATAAAAAAGGAACTAGACCAACATGTATAATCTGAAAATTTTTAAATTCAAAATTTTTTATTTTATCTAAAAATACGACAATCAAACTAAGAATTGCTTTGAAAACACAGATTATTTCAAATTTATTCTCCCTTTTTAGCGTCTCTAGGGTTCTCTGAACACTAGACAGCCTTTGGTGAAAGCAATCATTTAGATCTATCGGGATCACAATTCTTCACTCGTAAGGAGTGTCTTGTCCTTTTTTTCATTTTGTTCTTTCTTTCTTTTCATAATAAATGCTGATGAAGTCGTTAAGCTTTGCGAGGCGCTCTCACTTAAGGGGAATGAGGGACCTCTAATAGCCCTCGAGACAGATCTGAAGGATGAGGGTCGGATATGTATGGCGTTGCAGTTAATGGGGAAGTTCTTATCTAACAAGATAGTGAATCGAATGCATTTGTGAGCTTAATTCCCAAAATATGGCAGACGGTGGAGGATTTTGAAATAGAAACAATAGCGAGGAACATGTTCTCGTTTACATTTAGGAACGAGGATGATAGACGATTGGTTCTTCATGGAGGGCGTTGGAGTTTTGATAAAGCGTTGTTGGTCCTTGAGGAACCGAGGGGGAAGGGAGAAATAGTGGGAATGAGGTTTAACAAAACAGCATTTTGGGTGCAGATACATAACATTCCTTTATTGTGCATGATTGGAGAAATCGATTTCTTCTTAAGAAGCTTAGTAAGAGAAGTTAGGGAGGTGGATGGTGAATGTGTTGGTAAGTATATCCATGTTCGGGTGGTGATCAACGTGGACCAACCACTTCGGAGGATACTACGGGTGGATGTATTAGGGGACGGCCAAGAATCAACAATATTGTTGCACTATGAAAAACTTCCCGATCATTGTTTCAAGTGTGGTCGGTTAAATCATGTTAATAGGGATTACGCAATTGAGGTGGTCGGGGAAGGACCAGAAAATTATGACCTACTTTTTGGTTCTTGGTTGAGAGCTATTAGTCATGTTAGGAGTGGTACGTTCCGTATGAAGAAAGAATATTTTAGAGGGAGTGGCGAGGGAAGTGGGCAGAACAAACCCTCTCAGAATGATACAGATGGGTCTATTGTTTCGGTTCCATTATAAGCTCAGGGTATGAGAAAGGGGAAAACGGTGGTAGAGGCTATGCCGACAGTCGGTAGACCCCACGACAAAGGATTTGGAGAAGAAGGGAAGGGTGTTTTGGGTACGACGACTAAGAGAAATCAAGGGTAGCAATTAGAGGGAGTCCGGTTTGCAAAATGCTCACAGATAATTTTTGGGAGAAATTCGGGGTATTGTTATACCTGATAAAGTGCCGAATGTTCAGGCGGCAAAGCAATCTGCTGCTTATGATTGTAGTTTTGTAGTCAACAATGACAAGTTAGTTAATGAGGTCACCAAGGTCAACCATTCATCTGTAAGTGGGCCACATACGAAAATAAGGGCTCTGAATGAAATGGATGTTAAGAAAAAGCCATGTGGGCCACCTTATAAACCGATTGTTAAGCCCAATTAAACAACTGATGGCTCTCTAGTTGAATGTGTTGCGATGGAGGTGGATTTAGGCCTAGCTCAGAAGGCACTCTCTGCTGGTTTGGTTGGACCAGTGACAACTTCAATAGATAGGAGTACATCTGGTAGTCTAGCTAGCCCAAAGGCTAGAAAATGGAAGCGGTGGGCCAGAGATGGGGCTAGGCAAAGTAGTAGGTTGGATTCAAGGGCTTTGTTAGGTAAAAGGACTAGTACTGGCCTAGATAACGAAGTGGTTAAAAAAAATGAAGATAGTTTCCAGTACTGATGATTCTATCGAGTTTTTTGAAAATATATCGACAGATCACTCTCTATCCGCCGGTCGGATGCAATGAAAATCCTAGCTTGGAACATTCGGGGGTTGGGAAATTCTCGGGCTTTCAATGCATTGCTTCGATTGAAGCGTGCCTATAATCTGAATATTCTTTTGCTTGTTGAAACAAAGGTTGACAATATTGTTATGGAGGGTGTTATGGTGAAGTTAGGTTTTAATGGGAAACTTGTGGTGAATTCTCGAGGTAGTAGTGAAGGTCTCTGTTTGTTGTGGTTTGATGTTGTTGATGTGAGCTTGTTATCTTATTCTTTGTACCATATTGGTGTTCAAGTTGGGGTCTATCTTGAGAGGGTGTAGAGACTAACGATGTTCTATGGTCACCAGGAAACTAGTCAACTTACTCATGCATAGACTCTTCTTCGTAGGTTGCATGGTATGTGTGCATCAGAGATTTTAACGAAATTGTTGATGATTATAAGAAAATGAGAGGCTGCCAGAGGTCACGTCTCTAGATGGATAATTTTTGTTTGGTTTTAAATGAGTGCGGTCTTCAAGATCTTGACTTTTTGGGTCCGCCCTTCACTTGGTGCAACAAACGGGAAGGTGTGGCTATGGTTCAGGAACGTCTGGATCGATGTGTGTGTAATTTTCAATAGGCGAATTTGTTCCCTGGTTCGACAGTGCAGCATCTTGAATACTAGAGGTCTGATAATAGACCCTTACTCTTGGAGGTTAGTGGTGTTCGTTGTTCTCCTTCTTTTGACTATGTTCTGTGCACGAGTCTTTTTCTTTTCGAATCTTGCTGGTCTGATCATAAGGGCTGTGGAAATTGTTCGCCATGTTTGGAGTGGTTTAGGGCTTGAGGTCGAGTTGAGGGACTTGACTTGTAGGCTTCGTCTTTGTACTGAAAGACTGAATCAATGGTATGGTACTAAGCGGAGTTATCTTAAGAAAGGCATTGTGTCTAAACAGGAGGAGCTTCGGTTGGTTAGTAAGGATATAAGGCAGGGAAGTTGGGTTGGCATTCGGCGGATTAAAAACAAGTTAGACAGGTTGCTTGAGGAAGAGGAAATGTATTGGAGGCAGAGATCTCGAGAGGACTGATTCGGTGTGGTGATAAGAACACAAATCTTTTTCATTCAAAACCATCGGCAAGAAGGTCTAGAAACATAATTAAAGGAATTCTTGACAGCTTGGTGACTAATCATGAGGCTATTTGTAGTGTTGTGACTCAGTATTTTGATGATATTTTTTGCTCTATCTCTCCTAGGCGTGGTGATGTTGATAATATCCTAAGATGTGTCCAGCCTTGTATCTTTGCTAAGAAGTCTGTATTTCTGGACTCTACTTTTTCTAGTGAGGAAATTCGTCAGGCGGTTTTCGATATGGCTCCAATGAAAGCTCATGGGCCTGATGACCTTCCTGTGCTTTTTTATTAAAAGATGTCACCAATGTTGGGGGAACGTGTAACCCAGATGTGCTTAAAGATCTTGAATAATGATCAGAGGCTTGAGGATATTAAAGGGACCTTGATAACCTTAATTTCGAAGGTTAAGAGAGCTGGTCGTATTACTGATTATCGTCATATTAGTCTATGTAATGTTCTGTATAAAATTGTGGCTAAAACTCTTGGGAATAGGTTGAGAGGGGTGTTGGATGATATCATTTCGAAAACTCAGAGTGTTTTTGTTCCAGGTAGGCTTATTTCGGATAATGCGATTATTGGCTTTGAAGGCATGCATGCTTTGAGAGTGCACTTGCTCTGAAACTGGATTTATCTAAAGCTTATGACAGAGTTGAGTGGGGGTTTCTTTTTAGCATGATAACCTTGCTTGAGTTTTTTGATCAATGGATTGACAAAATTAGGCGGTGTATTACGTCTGTTTCCTTCTCCTTTTTGGTTATTGGTGTTGTATGGGGTTCAGTGAAACCTTCCAAAGGGTTACGGTAGGGTGACCCTTTGTCTCCTTACCTGTTTCTTATTTGTGCAAAGGGCTTGTCTCGTCTCATCTTTGATGTTGTTAATCGGGGTGCTATTAGGGGTTTCCAGTGTTGTAGGGGGGCTCAAGAATCTCTTACCTCTTCTTTACGGATGACAGTATGTTGTTTACGCATGTCTCAGACAAGGACTGTAAGGCTATTAATGAGGTTCTGGATTGTTATGCGAAAGCTTCAGGTCAAGTGGTTAATTTTCAAAAATCGGTTATGTGTGTTAGTAGAAAAGTTCCTCGGGTGCAGGCTAAGGCACTCGTTAGATTGTTAGGGATTAAGCTCGTTCAGTGCCATGAAAGATACCTGGGCCTTCTGAGCTTTGCAGGTAGGAATAAAAAGGAGTTGTTTAACAGTATCTGTGATCGTGTTTGGGATAGAGTTAAGGGTTGGCAGAGTAAATTGTTTTCAGTGGGGGGGTAAAGAGGTGCTTTTGAAGGCTGTGGTCTAGGCCATCTCTACATATTTGATTTCTTTGTTTCGTTTGCCTCGAGGATTGGTGAATGAGTTGCATGGTCTTTGTGCTCATTTTTGGTGGGGTTATGATGAGAAAAACCGTCGGATCCATTGGTGCAAGTGGCGTAGGTTGTGCTATAGTAAAGACTTGGGCAGCTTGGGTTTTCAGGATTTCTCCATTTTTAATAAGCTCTACTCGCCAAGCAATGTTGGAGATTAGTGCATCATCCGAACACTCTGGTTGCTAGGATCCTCAAGCACTGTTATTTCCTTGATTGCTCGGTGTTACAAGCTACATGTAATGCTTGTAGTTCCTTTCTTTGGCATAGCTTTATGTGTGGGATGGAGCTCCTCGGGGAGGGGTCTCGTAGGCGGATTGGTAATAGGGAATCGGTGTCCATTTATAATGACAGGTGGCTTCCCCGCCCTATGACTTTTAAGGTGTTGTCTCCTCCTGTTTTGGGTCTTAGAGCCTCAGTTGCTTCTCTGAAATTGAACTCGGGTGTTTGGAATGTGGATCTTATTCGGACTTCCTTCCTTCCCAATGACGCTGACATTATTTGTAACATCTCATGCTTCTCCTCTTCTGCTCCTGATATGCTCATTTGGCACTATGAAGAGTTGGGCTCCTTTCTTTGTTCATAGTAGTTATCATGTGGGCTGTGATTTACTTGCTGACCCTCGCCCTATTGGCTTGAGTTCCTCTGAGTCCTAATGGAAATGTCATTGGCGCCTAGGTATTCCTTCTAAAATCAAGCTTTTTATGTGGAGAGCTTGTCATAATTACCTGCCAACTCGGGTCTGTTTACTGTCAAAAAGAATTCCTGTTGATATACACTGTCCTCTTTGTAATAGGTGCCCTGAGACTATCTGCATGCCTTTTGGGGGTGTCCTCTACTTAAACCAATCTTGGCTCTTTATCCTTTTGGGAAAGGGTTAAAGGCTGATGAGGGTGGTAATCTGATGGACCTGATGATTTAATGTCATTCTGTCCTCTTTCACGATGATCTGAATTTGCTGTGTGTTATTCTTTGAAGTATTTGGTTTAACAGAAA
Source organism: Acer negundo (assembly GCA_035582765.1). NCBI lineage: Eukaryota > Viridiplantae > Streptophyta > Magnoliopsida > Sapindales > Sapindaceae > Acer > Acer negundo. The sequence goes on from CM069242.1 coordinate 18,886,785, forward strand.
CTGTCAGATGCATAATAAGGCCTCTTTGCTGGCTGATGAAGTTGTGTAGTGGTCGTAGAATTTTCTGGTTGATTTTCGTCGTGTTAATACCTACCCTGGTGGTGTCCAAAGCCATAACACTTACGGTTAAAAAACTACATGGCACCCTCCCCCCAATGATAGGTACAAAATCAACACGGATACGGCGTTTGATGTCTTGTGTGGTAAGGTGGGGTTGGGCATGATTATTAGAGATAGTGGGGGCTTTGTTTTGGCTGCTCGAGCTCTTCCTGTTATGGCTTAGGTTTCAGTCCAAATTGCTAAGGCAATGACTATCCTGGAGGGTATTCGTCTTGGTTTAGAGATCAGCTTGTTTCCTGGCTTTGTTGAGTCAGACACTCAAGGTGTGGTTAACCTGCTCAATTCGGGTGGTAGCCATTTCTCTGATGTTGACCTGATCTTGGATGATATCTCTACTCTGTCAAGCTCTCTCCCTAATGCTTGTGTTCAGTATGTTACTAGGAAAGCCAATATGATCGTTGACAGTTTGGCTAAGTTTGCTTTGTCCCTTGTTAATGATAGGGTCTGGTTGGAGGAATGCCCTCCTATCGTGGCCTCTATTGTGTTGAGCGACTGCTCTCCTATTTTGTAACAATTTTCCTTTCTATTGAAGTTGTGGCTTGGCCACTTTTTCAAAAAAAAAAAATACCGCAATCAATAAAATAGTATATATTCAAATATAAAATAAGGTACAAATAAAATATATATATATATATAAGCTGATATTAAATCCCTAATTTTAAGGGAGAGAAAGAAAATGGTTTATGGTTTATGGAAGAGAAACTTTTGTGGAGAGTTAGAAAGAGAAAGGCAGTATGTGTATAAAATGAGAGAAATGAGGAAATAATTTGGAAATAATATTTTGTATAGTGGAGTTTCAAAAGTCAAGTGATCAAACCAAAATTGATATGATTTTTGCCCTCATTCCCATCTCTTTATGCTTGATTCTTGGGCACTTCCCCGTATTTAATGTTGTTAAATCAAATGTTTCAGGTTTACTTAGACCTCAAAGGCAATTGTGATGAAGGTGAGGACTTTGGTGCAAAACGAAGCACAAGTTGGCAAAACAGGGTATTGTCGCTACTTTAGTAATAGTGTCGCCATGGCGACATTAAGGCACAAGTGGCGACAGAGAGCTGTTTGCAGGATTAAATCAACCAGGTGTTGTCGCCACTTGGTGTCGTCATGGCGACAATGCAATTTTCTTTCATTGTCGCCACTTCCATGATGGCGAAAAAGATAAGAAAAGTGGCAACACGTGAATCTTAGAATTTGTAACCGTTTGTCGCCATGGCCACACAAAGTTGCGACATCTTGCCACATCTAATTTTCAAGCAGTTATCAGTACAATTCCGAGTATGGCTATATATATTCCTCTCTTTCAACTTGAAAGGGGATCCAAGCATTTGAAAAGCACAAAATTTATTGAGAATTAGATCTAGTTTTCCTCCATACATCACTCTTTCAACTTCGTCCATTCTCTAAACTTGTACTACCTTTTCCATCCAAAACCTCAACACTAATATCTTGATTACTTCACCCAACAATTCCTCTCTTTCCATTATCTCCATTTCAATACATTTGTCACTCACCATTAGACACCCACCTATCTAGACACATCCTCTTATACCATTCTTGGCACTATGAGCAACAAGAGAAAGGAATGAGCAAGCACTAAAGAAAGAGGCCTAAGGGTGATTTCCTTAACTATTACTTCATATTCATTTGATTGTAACTATGTGTAACTAAACTCCTAATCTATGGGATAAATGTGAGGAATATGTTGTTGTGGGTTTTTACTTAAGCTATTTGTAATTAAATCTCTACTTGTTTTCTATTCACTTTATATTAAGATTCTATACATTATGTGATTTGCATTGTATATCACTAGTAGATCATATTATTGTGTGGGATAATTTGTTGTGAAACCAATCTTGGATTGACACCTTTGATTGGTTAAGGAACTTAGTGAATATGATAGATTAGTGGTAGGTATATCAACCTCACTAATCTAAACCTTGATTTGTACCAAATTAATCCCATCTTGACCCCCTTTTCTTAATCAATTAGGTATTGTGGTGGGAAGATGTTTAGTGTTCATAGTAATGACTTAAACACACTCTAGAAAACAAATTATTAGCATCTAAGAGATTTAGTCATTATTGAAGCTTTGAGAGCATAACCCATATTACTTGTAACTCCATCAATTCCCTAGCATCTACTCTATTTGTTTACATCATCTCTCTTATTAAGATTGTTGAGTCTTCTCTTTGTCCTATCATTTTTGTATATTTATCCTATTTGCATATTTGGTGGTTTATCAAGCCACACAACTATTCATTCATTATAATTTATTTTATTGCACTATAGATTAGTCAATCAATCTATCATATTACTCCATCTCTTTGTGGAACGAATCTTGTTTACAACTTGCTAAAAATTAACATCTTAAAGGATTTTTAAATGGCTAAAACATGGTTTTCAAAAAAATATAAAAAAGTATTTTGTTGAGCACACAAACGACCTTATCATCAAGTCATCTAAATCGGAGAAGTTTTGACATACACTTTGAGTTAAAGTATGTAAATCTAATGGTTCACATTCTTTGTCCTGATATATTTTATATCAGGACGAATTAACAATAGAAAATATATATATATATATATATATATATATATAAAATTAACAATGTATTATCTCCGAACATCTATATTTGCACACAGAATTATGGAGAAATTTTCCCACATTGTCGAAATGGATGTTAAACTTTGACTAGTATACAAAGGAATGTATATATCAATATTGGGTATAAATATTGACACCCAAAAAATTTATTAGTAAACTTATTTTTTATAAGTATATAAATGTCTAAAATTTAAAAAATAAACATTACTATAAACACTCATCCTAATGCCAATATATTAACATATTATTTATAAACACTCTTAAATTATTACTACATCCAATTTATTAATATATATATATTGGAATTAAATCATCTTTTAACGATGATCCAATTTACTTTTAGAAATATCTCGAATGTAAGAGTTTTATAAAAGGGAATATGTGGAACCATATATGGGGTCAAGAGATTTTCAATCTGAAATTCTCTTATTTATACAACTATTTAAAAAAAAAAAAAAAGTACTAATATCTATGGCTATCTTAAAATAAATATAAAATAAAAAATAAAAAAATTGTTGATATCTATAGCTATTGTTAAAAAAAAAAAAAAAAAAAAAATTGTTTATCGATAAAATGTTAATCATGTAATAATGAGAAAGTTTGAAACTTGAAATAAAATTAAAGTTTAATTAGGGTTTATCATAAGTTTTTTTTTTTTTAAAGGTAAGGTTTTTTTTAAAAAAAATATATATAGTTGAAGATATGGATGTAATTAATGAGTGTATATATTATTTGATTTATTTTTAATTAAAGTAATTTGTCTTTATTAATAAATTTATATTGATATATTTTTATAATTAAATTTTTTAATAAAATATGAATATGATAATAAATTTTATGGGTGTCAATATCGACACTATCAATATTTGAGTTAACATGATAACATGGAATAATAGAATATGCTATTAATGTTATAAAGGCTTTAATCGTACATTTGTGTGTAATTGAATAGTTTTAGGATTGTGGTATAAGATAAGACCGATGATTAAAGGGTTGGTGAGTCCTACACTCCTACAACTCTACAACAGTACATACTACAGGCCTACACGGTATTAGTTTCAAACCTTAAATAAGATTCACGGGGCTCTAGAACTTCAAATATCTCAGTCAAATACAAAACTCCTGCGATGCAGCTCAATTCTAATTAGGTTCACCAATTCCCATAAACACACTCTCTCTGACTCCCACATAATTTCCAAATGCGTGAACAACATTATCATCATCATCATCATCATCATCACCATCAAATAGGCATATGCATCAAAAGCCGATTTAGGTTTTAAATATAAATGTAGAATAAAATACCAAAATTGATGACGTGACTCCCTTCATTATTAAACCTGTTATTAGCAACAACTAAATCATAATCTCATGGCGTATCACGTATGTATAGAAGATTTACACCGGGCAAACCTCGGGTATTCAATACTTAATTAGTTGATTATTATATCATAATTAATTGATTATGATTTGTGATGAGTTGCAAATTACTATAGAATAATTATACCACCGTATTATTTAATCAAATTGTTTAATAATTCTATGTTATAATATCAAACAAAATCCAAACTTTATGTTATAATTTTTGATATGTGATGTGCATATTTTCAAATTTTGATACTGAATTTTTTTTCTTTTTCTTTTTTTGGAAAATCAGTAAATGAAAAAAGCAAACTTAAGACTTAAGGCACTGTAAACTCGGTCGGAGTTGTTCAACGGTAAGATAAACACAAGAAAAGAGTCAAAGTTGAGGGCACGTGTGATTGGTTGGATGACGGCGCACGTTAAGTGAGCAGCAGAGGCAGGCCAGACTCCAGTAGTGCATTGTACAGTAGTAACAGTACAAGTTGGATGGGTGAAAGTGTAATTACAATAAAATTAATGGATAGAATTCTAAATATAAAAGGGTAGGTGCACGTAACGTAGGTGACTTAGTTTGACTGTTACTTTGTCGTTTTGTCATATCCAAAATCAAATCCAATCTCCCAAGTAGAAATTTTGCCAGATCTTTTCCGATTCGTAGACCAATCAGTCCAATCCAAACACTGCCAACCCAACTCAACTAAGCAAGCATTACATAACCCAACACTCTTGTTTTCAAACATTGTCACTTGTCATGACGGTGGATCTTTCCAAAAGAACTTTCGACCATAAATTTCAAGACCTGGTGTGTACAAGCAATTTTCTCACTAATTTATGTGGGTAGTGTCCCACTGTATATGGGTGCTGTCTCCCCTCTTATGGGAGTCGCGGTATGGACCGAGTTTGTAGAACTCAATCTCATCGGTCCCAACTATTGTCGTATAAAAAATAATAATAATAATTATATAAAAAAGAACACCTCTCATTTTCCACCAGTTTGGTCCAACTATTCTGGCTCTCTCGTCAACAAACAGCTGCCTGCATTTGTTTTTCTATGATTGGAATATGTACACCAATTTATCTATATCATAATCAGATTATCCGGGAGTTTAATGATCATGCAAATTAATCTTTAATTCGATGGTAAAGTTTCAGTAATTATACACGAATCATTCAACGATAGATATTAGAGAGACCATTTGATCGAATTATATTAGTAATTGTCCCGATAATAGAGAGACCATTTGATCGAATTATATTAGTAATTGTCCCGATCGATAATATTTCAGCTAAACTCATCAAGATGAATTCATAGTTGGTTAATTGCTAATTAAGTAAAAGTATTAAAAAATCCAAATGCTGGTTAGTTTGGTCTTTAATTAATTCATTTGATCAGAGCTACACATCCAAAATGTGAGCGTCTTCTACCAGAGAAGTAAAGTCTGTAATCTGTATCGATGATTGAAAACAGCAGAAAAAATTGGAAGAGATCGAGTAGTAGTGATGAGATATGATGACAATTTGAGAGAATTTGATTTGAGTTTTCTGTATCTAACATTAACTAGTTGTATAATCAGTTTTACAAACTGCACTAGATCTGCACAACACAACCCCAAAAGTATACCCTAAAAAAACTACCAAAATAATATTAGAAAAAAGCCTTCTCAACATTATCATGAAGATGAAGACGAAGAAGACGACGGCGACGACGACGACGATGACTTTCTTGATCTAAACTTGATCTTGCTTTTCGATGGAGGTTTGCTTGTTGAACTTGTTTCATGAACTTTATGATGATGGTCTAACAATGTCGTCGATCTCTGAGTCTTTTGAGTAATCTTCTTATTCCTTCTCTTCATACCGAAAGCAGATAGCTTTCTCTTCTCTGTTTCTCTTATCGTCTCCAGCTTCGGCTTCCATTGTCGTAACGACCCAATAAGCTGCGTGTAATCTTTCTGCAACTGGGGTGTCGTACACACTTTGCTCTTGATTTTGATTTTACTCAAACCCTTATCTTCGTTTTCTTCATCTTCGTCTTCTTCATCTTCCTTGACCCTCCTCCCATCTTCCATCAACTGAGACAAGAACTCATCGGAGACGCGTATTCTGGGACACCCAGATGGAGATTTCTGTATATCAAACGGCTGACAAACGGCTGCTTTCTTCAAAAACGCGTTTCGTGAGTCTCTGTTAGATTGGTGAGATGAGGAAGCAAAGGAAGCGATGGTGACAAAAGAGAGGACTGTTTGGAAGAAATGTTTAGGTAAAAGAAAGTACTTTTGTCCAAGTTGAAGCTGTTCGGATTCAGACAAAGCCGGGATCTTTTGGCCTATGTAGAAAGAATCAGATCGGCAAACAAGGTGTTTTGGAAACTCCACCATCAACTCAGAGACATGGATCGGACGGTCATAGATCTTGACCAACCCATCTGATTTGACGAGCTTGATGGTCCTGATAATTGGTTTTTGTTGTATTTCAGGCTGGATTTGAAGACAAGAGATAGGAAGCTTACCAACAAAGTGAACACACCATGGAAGCATTTGCAGATTCAAAAGCTTGATACCCATTTGTTGTTCAAAAGTTTCATTCAACAACGTACGGTTTGGTTTGTTAACAACAGTTAACAAAAATAGAGGTGTGTATTGGGAGATTGTGTATATATAGAAGGAGAGGGAGAGAGAGAGACCAGGTAAAGGCTTTTTCTTTTCTGGCACAGTACTTGGTTGGGGCAATTTGTTGGCATTTGTTATTAATTATTATTTTTCCAAAATTTGAAAGTTTGACAACACACTTTTATGTTTGACTGCAAACTTTTTCTTCCAATCGCTTTCGCTTTCTTTCTTTATCTTCGACGCCAATTGAGGCCAAAACGAAATTTGAAATTACCTCCCGCCTTAACACGCTTTTTTCTGGATTCTCATTTTCTCTTTTTTTTCTCTCTCAACTTAAAACTCGGGTGCAATGTACCTGTTATGCTCATGCTCATAAATCTTTCGATACGATTACACCGTATTATATATATATATATATATATATATTTATGAATGTAATGTGTTTGTATGCAGCGTAACATGATATTTATGTAGGGTTTTTTTCCGCCATCAATAATAATGTTACGTGATATATTGTGAGTAGATATACTAACGGTTCTAGACTTAAGGTTATAGTACAGTTATCGACTTACGGTTATTGTATTGGTAATACAGCGTTGCACACACCACACCCAAAATTTTCTCATTTGAAGCTTCATAAAATGGGAGAGAGAGATAATCAAGAATGATGGGTCCAAGGCCAATTGTTCCAAGTGTCCAAACTCTTTTTAAAGTCTTATTATTTCATACAAGCTTTATATGATAATAGGATTAGTAAAGTTATCAATAAAGCTTTAATTATTTGTTAACTAGAACTTTATCTGTCTGACATATATAGTAGGCACGAGAGATTAGGATATACATTGAGCAACCCATCACATATTAACAAATCCATGTAGTCATTACCATATTTGATAATTTTTTTTTTTTTTTTTAAAACAAATTAACAATTCACATCCTACAAACATGGGTTGCTTTCTTTCTAAATAGTTTGTTGAACCTAACTTTGACCGGTAGAATTTTTTAATTTTTTAATTTTTTAATTTTTTAATTTTTTTGTTTTGTTTTGATATATATCACTTGTGGAATTGCGGTGGTAAGAGCATCTCCAATATATAAGTAAATTTAGATCCTCAAAAGTTGTCATCTCAACATTTGATGATTGTATTCAGGAACTGCTAATTAAATTTGATAATTGTATAGTCCATAATGGTACACTGGTATCGGTACCAAAATAGTATATTAGATTTTTATGCTAAAAATAAATAAATTATAAAAGACAAGAGAATGTATATGATATAAGTATTGATCTATTCGTAATGAAGAGACGAATTTTACCTGATTGAAATTTTTAAGGTTGAAACAATGATGAAATACATAAATAATTAGAGAAAAAAAAGAGGGAAAAAAAACCACAAAAGAGAGAGAGAATAAAATTAAAACAGTTAATTTGGGTTAAGTTTGTATTTGATGATTGAAAGTCAATCTTCAAATTTGATTATTGAAGAGACAATTTGATTATTGATTACTGTTATTGCTAAATTTTAGTGATTCCATTGGACAGTATTTTTTGGATAAATAATCAAATTTTGATTACTCTCCTACTTTTAAGGATACCATTAGAGATAATCTAATGACTATAATAACATGAAATACATTGTTAGATCAAATGGGCATTTTCCATTGATTGAATTTGTCACGGTTAGTTTTCTTATATTTTGATAACCTAAAAATTTCTCGATCCTTTCTAACAGAATCTCGTGCATCCTATTTTGGATAATGAAGGCATATTCAATAAGCATCTTTCAATCAAAGTAATATTAATTATATGTTGATTAATTTAATTACCATAAAACAAGATGTGGATATTCCAAACTAGGGTGGTAAATTGGTAATGTAGTAGAAACAAAGGAATATCTCTTATCTCTCAGATGGGTTTCTCCTTCAAATGTTGCATGGTCTGAGGAAAGGGTGACAACAGATTACAATTCCCAATAATCTATAAATATATATATATATATATATATAATATAATATGTTTAACAATTTGGGATTCTGATTGGTTCCCAGATTACTCTCTAATCAAAAACTTTATGTTCATAGTTATATGCATATTCTTAATGTTTGTATTATATTATAAAATGATAAATATTGCTCTGAAACAGTATTTTCCCAAGAGACTTTAGAGTTTCTGGGACTGATTATAAGTTTGTAGACCATTGACCCTCAATTGCTATATATGAGGCAATTATGCATTGAAACCAAGATGTTTGAAAAAGGAGATTACTAGGGTTTCAAAGTTAAAAACACAAATAGTGGAAAATTAAAAATTATTATTTTACTTGATTATATATATATATATATATGTATGAAAAATAAAACATCATTTTAACTGTGTGAATGTTACAATTTAACGATATAAGCAACTATTAACGGAAAAAAGTTCAATAAAATAATACATATCACAATATTTACCTTATAAAAATAATGTCATAAATCTATTTGTATACAAAAAAAAATAATAATAATAAAATAAAATAAAATAATAAAAAATCCTTAATACGAAAGCATATGATGTAAGGCACTTCTAGGAATTTGTATAAGGGCGATGTGATATTGTATTTGAACTTATAATATAAAGAGTTTCTTTTGATGGTCCAATTTTTTCTTTTTACACTTCTTTTCTAAAGATACCTTATTCTTAAAATTTAAATTTAAAAAAATTCTAACAGCACTTCTTTTCGTTCCAAAATTATCATTTTTATCTTTTTAGCACTTCTATTTTAAGGACACTCAATTTTAAAATATAAATTTCAAAAATACCCCATTTTATTTTAATAAAAGTTAGAATGAACCATCATAGCTTTTGGATTGATTAGAGAAGTAATTTTTTTGAACTAAATTATTAAAAAAAGAAATTATCTATCATAAATCATTAGATTAAATATTACATATTAAACACTCTCTCCTAAATTTTTAATTACCATATTAAACTTTTTCTTCTCCAATATGAGTAATGCTACATTGTCCAAATCTGGTGCCCAAAATGATGTGGCAACACCGTGGACCATTCATTTAAATTGTATTAGATTTACATGTTTTAAATAAATGACTCAAAGTGTTACCACATCATTTGAGCATCAGATTTGGGCACCAAATTTGGGCAATGTAGCATTACTCCTCCAATATATATCTCTAATTTTCTTTCTTCATTCTTTCTTAAGCAATATTAAAAGTTAAGGAAAAAAAAAAAAAAAAACTTACGAATAAGCTTGATTTTTAAGAACCGTATATATGTATATATTAAAAAAATAATAATAACTCAAAATAAGGACCCTGTTTTTCAAAAAAAAAAAATCGAAATATGAAAATGTTTTTTGTTACTTTTGTAGGTATATAATTGCATAAGAACTTTAATTTTTTCATTAGTTTTAGAAATTGAGTTTAATCGAATCTAGTTGCAACAAATCAAATTTTCATATATCTTTTTTTTTAAATAAAAAAAAAAAAAAAACAAGGCATTTGTATCGACTTTTATATATTATATATATATATATATATATATATATATTATTGTTAGTAAAAAATCAAAAAATTCGTAAGTTTTTTTTTTCTTTAACTATTAATCATAAATTGATCGAGAAAGAATGGAGATAAATTTTTTTTTAATTTTTTGAAAAATGGAAAAAATGGAGAGAGAGAGAGAGAGTTTAATATGTTATATTCAATCTAATGATTTAAAAGAGAGAATTTCTTTTTTTAATAATTTAATTAGTTTTGAGTATCTTTAGAATTTTTTTTGTCTTGTTTAAGAATTTTAATCCAGGTTAAAATTGTCATTAATAAAAAAAAAAATAATTAGAGTGTAAAGAGAGCTTCTTATGACAATCCAATTTTTTCTTTTTACACTTCTTTTCTAAAAACACTTCATTCTCAAAATTTAAATTTAAAAAAATTCTAAAGACACTTCATTTTATTACAAGATTATTCTTTTTATCTTTTTTGAATTAAATTATTAAAAAATAAATTATCTCTCATAAATCATTAGATTAATTATTACATATTAAATACTATCTCCTAAATTTTTAATTACCATATTAAACTCTCTCTCTTCCAATAAATATCTTAAATTTTCTATCCTCATTCTTTCTCAAGTAAGACTAACATTTAAGAAAAAAAAAAAAAACTTATTAATAAGTTTGATTTTTAAAAATTATATGTATGTATATATTAAAAAAAAAAACAAAAAAGAAAAAACAAAAAAAAACTACCCTGTTTTTTTAAAAAAAAAATCGAAATATAAAAATGTTTTTTGTTACTCTTGTAGATATGTGATTGTCTAGAGAACTTTAATTATTTCATTAGTCTTATAAATTTTGAGTTTAATTGAATTTAGTTGAAACAATTCAAGTTTTCATTTTTTTTTGTAAATTGATTTTTTTAATATATATATTACTGTTGGTAAAAAACTAAAATATTCATAAGTTTGTTTTTCTTTAACTATTAATCAGAGATCGATAAAGAAAGTATGGAAATATGATATTATTATTATTTTTAAATGGAGAGAGATTAATCAGGAGAGAAAGTTTAATATGGTAATAACATATTTATGGAAGAGATTTTAATACGTAAAATTTAATCTAATGATTTATGAGAGAGATTTTTTTTTTTTTAATAATTTAATTAGTTGGAGTGTCTTTAAATATTTTTTTGTCCTATTTAGTAATTTTAGTTTAGGTTAAAATTATCATTAATAAAAAAAAATTCAATTTGGGATGTGAATAGATAATTTATGAATTGTAAAGAGAAACTCTCGAGTGTAAATAGATAATTTATAAATTGTACTTTATAATTGTAATCATCTTCACAAACTCTAATGAACAGGCGGAATCCTTAATGAGGATCAGCGGTTTTCCCAAGTTCAGTTGTTTTGGCCTTCATTTACATTTTTATTTTCTTTTTAAGCCTTATTTTTTAAATAGAAATTCCCATTTTCAATACGTTTTAAAGTAAATTCTTATTTTGAATTAGACTATATTCTATGGCTTTTGTTTCGTCAACAAGCTCATCAAAAAAAAAAAAAAAAAAATGGAAAATTAGATTAATTAATACTGATATTGGTAATAACTACTAATAAGGTAGATACACTAGACCGGGCTAGAGCCCGGTCTAGAATTTTGAAAATAAATAAATTATTATATAATATATATATAATATAAAAATTAAATTATAAAATAAACAATGTGTTTTAACTTTTAATCAATTTGATAATATGAGGTTGGCTCCACGGTATACCCCTATATCTACAACACGTGATTATGAGTTTGAGTCTCTCTTTATAACTCGAATTATTATAATATTTAAAAATTAAAAAAATAAATAAATAAAACTTATAACAAACTCAATAGTCGAACGCATTAATGATGCACTTTCTCAATTTTTGTTATATATTTTCAAATTACATATATTCTTTTATAGTAGAAGGGATGAGACTGACCCGATGATATACTCCTCACACCTACACCACGAGATTGTAGGTTCGAGTCACCCCCTCACCAAAAATCAATAAATTTATATAATACTTTAATTTAGTTTAGATTCCTAATTAAAAATCCTGACTATACCACTGTACACTAATATCAAGACAATGATCCCCTCCGTAATATCAACCATGCATCCTTGAAAGGATACTAAGGTTGCGTACGACAGGAATTTGTGTTCCCTTTCATTTTGTTGATCAAAGCTTAAAAAACTTGGATTATTATTTTATTTTTCTTTTCTACTTCATAGTTATTCAACCAAAGAAATCCATGGATACTGAAAAATAAATAAATAAATATATATATATATATATATATATTAGTATACGGTGGGTGGGTTGGGATTCTTAAATGTTGACCCTACATGTTCCGAGACAAATTTTCCCCCAATTTTTGAATTGTATTTTTATAGTTTATTAATATATACAATAAAATATTTATTTAATTTGTTAATGTATCATACACTAGTTAAATGCATAGAACAAAGGTAATTTCAGGTTCAGGGTTCAATATTTCCTTCCTTCAAATGTCAAAATAGGTGCCTTAAACGGTCAAGAATTCTCCATTGGTCTAAACTTTTTTTAAGCTTAAAAAATAAATTACGTGTTGGTCTTACAGGGTGAGCAATTAAACCAATGGCTTGTTGTACTTAATTGACGCCTGGCGCTCTATAGGTGGACGAGTGCCTTGAGGGTGCGTTTGGCACGGACATGGGACAGGACAAGGTGGGACGGGACGGGACGGGACGGGACAGGACAGGTTGTTCCATATTGTGTTTGGAATACCTGGGACAGAACCGTAGACTGTACTATTACACGTTTGGTATGGCTGGGACAAGACGGGACAAGATGTTCAAATGACCAAAGTGCCCCTCCTGTCCTTTCCAATGTTTATATCAATTTTATTAAGTTTGATATTTTTTTTTTTGAAAAATGTCAAATAGTATTGAATTAGAATTAATTAAAAATCATACAAATTTAATATTTTCTTTCAATTTCTCACTACACAAACACCATAATTTTTTCTTTAATCAAATTCCACCAACAAAAACAACAAATCAATTCCACAAAAATCATCCAGTACCATCATCATCATCATCATCGATGAACACCAAACCAAACCACAAATCATCATCATCATCATGAACGGTAAACACCAAATCAAAATCTAAAAACAAATCAAAAATCCCTACAAGCCTCGCCGTCGACGATGCGATCCCTTTCGATCGCTGTAGATTAAAAGCCCCAAATCAAATTCAACAAAAGCTGGTAGAATGGAGAGAGAGAGGAGAGAGAGACAAGCGGGAGAAGTATGGATCTTTCTCTTCGTCGGCGGCCAAAGAAGAGAGAATGAAGAGAGAGAGAGAGAGAAAGCAGTGTGAGAATGGTTGAGAGAGAGAGAGGAGAGAGAGACAAGCGGGAGAAGTATGGATCTTTCTCTTCGCTGGCGGCCAAAGAAGAGAGAATGAAGAGAGAGAGAGAGAAAGCAGCGTGAGAATGGTTGAGAGAGAGAGAAAGAGTGTGAAATATCTGAATGTGGTGAGTTTTATTTTATATTTGTAATTTTTGTAATATTTGAGGGCAAAAAAGTCTTTTCCAGACTTGTCCCATGCATGGGACAAGTCTGGCCTACCTATTTGGGTGGGACAAGTTTTTGGGTTTTTTGTCCCACCTTGTCCCGTCCCGTCCCATACTAATAGCGCGCCAAACGCAGTACAAGAGAAAGTAGTCCCATCCTGTCTCGTCCCGTCCCGCGTACCAAACGCACCCTGAGTGTACAAAACCCTTCAACCCACTCGCAACACTTATAGACCTGAAATTTTGTACTATCACAAAACTAAAGAAATAAAGTAGTATTATCGGCTAGAACGGTGATAACCATTAACTCTTAATTATATCTTTTCAACAAAGTAATGAATCTTAAATTGAGGAAACAGGGGCTTATTGTACTTTTTAAATTTTGACTTCTACGACTATCACACTTTTATAACTCTTATTTAAATAGTATCAAAAATAGAATTTAGATAAAAATACCCCAATTTCTTTTATTTTCTCTTGTGTATCATTCACCTTCTTCTTCCTTTTTCCAAAACCTCCATTGATGGAGCTTCAATGGAGGTGACACTGCCAACAGGCGAGTTGACCGGAAAAACCACCGGGAAAACATTCGTTGAGTGCCAATCATTGTAATCGAAGTGTTCGTTTTCATTTTCACGTTGTGTAGAGAGAGAAACGAAGCAAAACCTAAACCGTCACGAATCTTCATTGTTCGATCTATGACAATCCGTCGCGAATCTGACGAAACTGATGGCGCCAACGAATTTGGCATTGTTCGATCTTCCAGATCCAACTATCTCTAGAATCAACCGGCGTCGTCGTCGGATCACCACTGTCACCATTGACGGAGGTCGAACAGAATAAGTCCCGAACAAACTTGAATTAAGTCTCGAAACGCATGAATAAGTCTCGAAAAACATATGAATAAGTCTCAAAACTGCAAATAAGTCTCGAATTTTCGAGAAAAATAAAAATAAAAAGAAAAAGAGTAAGTGAGAGTATTTTGGTCTCACGACTCTCACTATCAATTTTGGTGCTATTAAAACATGACTTATTAAAGTAGTGCTATTTGTACAAACCCTCCCTCAAAAAGTGCTATTTAATTTTTGAACCCATCTTAAATTAGTGCACGAACATATACGTAGATAAAAGAACACAAAAAGCGAAATATGAAGGGAAGAAATTGATGAACCGAAAACAAAGAAAGAGAGAATTAAAGAAGAGAGTGTGTGGTTGTCATTTTCTCCAATTTTCATATCTGTTCTAGAAGACAATCCAAACGTGGGGATGGAAGATATTGTTTGATTTTTCAAACAACTTGTTGAGATGATTTAGCAGTGGTAGTAGTAGTAGTATAATGTGATTTGACCCAATCTTTGACTGGGAAACGCACGTGTTTTGTCTAATGGGGACTGAGCTAGGATAATCAAATGTCGGCGTAGAATTAATTAAGAAGACTTGGATAAAAACCTTTCAAGTTTCAACACCACTCGGTGGTTGTAAACCATATATACAAGACACCCACCATGTGTTTCATGTTCATGCATGTGTTCCCAAACTACGTCTTTAAGACTTTAACTTGAAACATCACTTCCTTGTTAGGCGGTGGAAGATAAAAAGTTTGTCTAAATTACTGAAAAAAAAAAAAGAAAAAAAAAAAAACATGTTAACTTTTAATAAATTGGCAATTCAAGGGTATTTTTTTTTTTTTTAATGTTTTTTCTTTAAAAAAAATAGAAATAACAGAAAGAAAAAAAATTATATGGATCTTCACCGTCCATATCTAAAATGGATGGTGGAGATCCTTTAAAAAAACAAAATAGTCAAAATTGAAAAAATAATAATATATATATGACATAGCAGATGTATAGATATACATATTGGATCACCACCTCCATATCACATATGAACAGTGACAGATCCATAAATTTATAAGAGATGAGACACTTAAAACTATATTAATAATAACTACAATTAAAACTAAAATGATGCACACACACATTTATACAAGAAGTAATTATTGGGAACCTACATGAGGTTTGTCAATTGACACTCAAAAACAACTTCATTAACAATTAACACTCACCTCCCCTATCATTAGTGTTGACTGTTATCTTTAACCGTTGACTCTTATAAAAAACTAAAACGATGAAAATGCCCTTGAGACATAATTAACAAAAAATAGAATAAAATTTTCATTAGTTCAGCATATTCTAAAAAAATTGAATAAAAAAATTAAAAAATTAATTAAAAAAATTAAAACATCTTTTAAAATCTCCACCATTCATCTCATAGATGGATGGTAGATATATATTCATTAAAAAATATTTACAAAAAAATAAATAGATTGATCTCAATTACAAAAACAAATAAATTAAAATTTTAAAACGAAAATTACAAAAAAATAAAAATAATAAAAAAAAAGAACATCGATGGAGATCATCAATACTTACAAACACAGATCCATCAGTCTTTAGTTCTTCACAAACTCAGTTCTTCAATCTTTAGTTCTTCACAAACCCATCTTCATCAATTCTCTACTCTAACACCCAACATATATAATCAATCAAAACGATATGTTAACTTCATAAGCCAAAATTCTTTAGATTCTTTCAATCCCAAACACAAGTCGAATTCGAAAACACAAACCAAAAATCAAAATATTTCCTAACATAAAAAAGTAGCAATTCTGGCTTCCACGATATGCTCCATCTCCGATGAGATGGTGAGCTCCATCTGATGGAGTTCTCTCCTCCATCGATCTGGATTCTCACTTTTAATTTTTATTTTTAAGATCTAGAGAGTATCTCACAAAGTCACACAACATTATTTTTTAGTAATTAAAAAAATGATTACTTTTTATTATAAAAAATGATTATTTAAAAAAAAGGATCTCCACCATCCACCTTTGAGATGGATGGTAAAGATTCATTTTTTTTTTTTAAAGTTTTTTAAAAAAGTTTTTATAATTTTATAATTAATTTTTTTAAAAAAAATAATTGTTAAAAGATGATATTACCCTTTGATATTTCAAAGTTAACCGTCATACTTTGTCAAACTCTAATGAGGGGGGAGATGAGTGTCAATTGTTGATAAAATTGTTTTTTAGTGTCAATTGGCAAACCTCAAGCATATTCTAAGTAATTACTTCTTTATATAATGGTTTGAAAATTTAATAGCACTCTTTAAAGAGTGAGTTTTAAGACTATCACCAAACTTAATAACTTAAGTTTTAATAGCACCTAAATTGTGGATCTAACAAAAATACTCTTAAAACTAACTCATAAAAAAAAATCTCGCGTTTTTTTTCCGAGACTTATTTTGGTGTTTCCGAGACTTATTTTGTATTTCCGATAATTATTTTTTAATTTTCGAGACTTATTTTGTAGTTTCTAAGACTTATTAGGCAAAAATGAAAATTTTTACATTTTTTTATTCATCTTCTTCTTCGAGACCTTCATTTCGACCTCCAATTGATTTCAACCTCCATTGGTCCTCCATCAATGGACATTTTTGAAAAGAAAAAAAAAACCTACTAATGGCAAAAACATAATAAAATAAGGAGATGAGGGTATTTTAGTATATTAGTACCATTTAAATTTAACTTATTAAAATAGTAGTACTTTTAAATTTCAACATAAAAAGAGTTTTATTTTCCCTTATTTCCAATATCAATGGCATACACACATTTATATACCGATGATCTTTTCATAATAGCCTCTATCAATTTTGTTGACAATTGTTTTCTCTAGGTGTGTGAAAGATTATCATTCATCCAATAATCTCCAATTTAATTATGATGTTAAAACTTTTTCTATTTGTTCATGAAAGAAAATTGATTACTAATTGAACATAAATAGGTTCAAATTAAAGTAAAAGTTTTAGAAAGCCACTAATTACTAATTACCGTTTACAGTATATATATTAGTGGAAATGGTGGAAAGTATCACCTTTTCCAACTCATTTGGTGACTCTATGACCGGTTTAATAACTTAAGTTTAAAAGACACCTATTATGGTGAACTACCAAAATTGCCCTTAGATAATCATTTATGTTATTGTGTTTGTCTGGTTCTCTCTCCACACTTCCAACAAAAACGATAACGGGGTTAGTCTCTCTCTCTCTCTCTATCTCTCTCTCAATACAAATAGAAGTTCAAGATCCAAACAACTGAACGTGCTTCATTACAACAAGGTAATATTTCGTGTAAATACTTTTTTTCATTTGTTCACATTTTCATTGTGACAATTGTGGATCTCCGAGACTTTGTCACCTTTTTCCGAGCCTTTTTAAAAATCACTAATCGAGCATTTTCATGTCTTGTCCGAGCCTTTTCATGTCTTGTCCGAGCCTTTTTATGTCTGCTCCGAGCCTTTTCAAAAATCAGTAATTGAGCCTTTTGAAGTCTTCTCCGAGCTTTTTCATGTCTTGTCCGAGCCTTTGCAAGTCTTCTCCGAGCCTTTTGAAGTTTTCTCTGAGACTTTTAAAAAATAACTATTCGAGCATTTTCAAGTCTTCTTCAAACATTTTCAAGTCTTCTCCGAGCTTTTTCATGTCTTCTTCGAGACTTTTCAAAAATCACTAATCGAGCCTTTTCAAGTCTTCTCCGAGCTTTTTCATGTCTTCTCCGAGACTTTTCAAAAATCACTAATCGAGCCTTTTCAAGTCTTATCCGAGCTTTTTCTTGTCTTGTTCGAGCCTTTTGAAGTCTTCTCCGAGACTTTTAAAAAATAACTATTCGAGCATTTTCAAGTCTTCTCTGAGACTTTTCAAAATTCAGTAATCGAGCCTTTTCAAGTCTTCTCCGAGCCTTTTCAAGTCTTCTCCGAGCCTTTTCAAGTCTTCTCCGAGCTTTTTCATGTCTTGTCCGAGCATTTTCAAGTCTTCTCCGAGACTTTTAAAAAATAACTATTCGAGCATTTTTCATGTCTTCTCCGAGCATTTTCAAGTCTTCTCCGAGACTTTTAAAAAATAACTATTCGAGCATTTTCAAGTCTTCTCCGAGCTTTTTCATGTCTTCTCCGAGACTTTTCAAGTCTTCTCCGAGACTTTTAAAAAATAACTATTCGAGCATTTTCAAGTCTTCTCCGAGCTTTTTCATGTCTTCTTCGAGACTTTTCAAAAATCACTAATCGAGCCTTTTCAAGTCTTCTCCAAGCCTTTTCAAGTCTTTTCCGAGCTTTTTCATGTCTTCTCCGAGACTTTTCAAAAATCACTAATCGAGCCTTTCCAAGTCATCTCCGAGCCTTTTCATGTCTTCTCAAAAATCACTAATCGAGACTTTTCATGTCTTCTCCGAGCCTTTTCATAACATCTCCGAGACTTTTCAAAAATCAGTAATCGAGCCTTTTCAAGTCTTCTCCGAGACGTTTCAAGTCATCTCCGAGACTTTTCAAATAATCACTAATCGAGCCTTGTTAGGTCTTCTCCGAGACTTTTTATTGAATTACTAATCGAGTCTTTTAAAGACTTTTTCGAGACCAAAAATGTCTTTTTCGAAACTTTCATGTATTCTTCGAGACTTTGCTAGTGTTCTCCGAGCCTTTTAAATATCCTCACCCGAGCCTTTGTAAATGTAATTTATGAAAATATTTTGTACTCCTGAGTTTTTATTAATAGTTTTGATTAATTTGACAGCATCATGAATCGGGTTAGAATAGTAATATCTTACAACGGTCCCCCTGTATCGCCTGTAGGGGTGCGCTGTACATTGGAACTATGTCGCCGTCGATCGCCTGCAGGTGTAAGCTCTTTGGGTGCACTGAGACTGGGGATCTCTGTCTCTGTGGAATAAATGAAGGGGTGCTCTGCACCAAGATCGACCGGAGGGGTGTGCTGTAAGGAGGTGCTCTGTACCAGTTCTTGAGAATGAACAGGTTGTTCTGGTAAAACCTGCTGAGGTTCTTCCTCTATCTCCATAGGTGTTGTATAAGTACCACTAGTACCACGAGTAACCTCCTCTCGTGGTGTCACACCAGGCACTTGCTGATCACCTTGATGACTACCTGTCCTCCCTCTGGGACTGAAGTCTCGGTGTCCGTCTGGGTCATCGAAGGGTGGGTCATCGAAGGGTGGGTCATCGAACCGTGTACCTCGAGTACGGGCGTGCGACGTCGAACCCTGAAGCCCTCGAATCAAATCTAGCAACTCCTGATGCTGTTGATCTCGTTTCTCATTACTCTTTCGCACCTCCTCCTGTAACTCGCGTAACGCATCCATTAGTTCAGTATACCGACGGTCCTGAAAGGATTTCGAAATTGTCAGTACTAAAACCATTCACTCGATTGAAATTAAATAATACGGTAAAAAGAATTATACGTACCTCTGTTTGCCCTCCAACGCCTCCTCGTGAGTCATCTCCAGTTCGAGAGTCATCTCTAGTTCGAGGCTCTCTAGGCAACGTGAATCGAACCCGCCTAGTCCTCGCAAGACGAATATGACGACCGTCCGAGTCAGAACCCTCCGTATCACTGGGTTCGAAAGACGGACCCTCAGTGTCACTGGTTCCAGCAGTTGTATATCGTTCGGGGTCAGAGACGGGAACAGGTATATCACCGAGATCAGCATCATACAAACTGCCTCCCTGGGAAATGCCCTCGAAGTACCGTTCAGCCCTCTCAGTTGTTGCCGTCGGCACCAATTTCACCCTCGCAAACATCTGAAATTGCAGTTAGACCATTGTAATTGTATACATACTAATAGTTATGAACATAAAAAATATATATATATATAGATATTTACACTTTCAAGGAAAATGCTATTCAACTTCTCCCCCCTCGGTCGCGTACTCAACTCCCATTTTAGAATTCGGGGGGAGAGCTCGATTTCCCTCCGCTTCCCACATCCGCTGTTGCCAAGCTCGGGGATAACCTCGAAAGCAAATATCTACAAAACAGCTAAGAACGATAAGAATCCAATACAATACATAAGTCATATGAAAAAAATAACAAATTCAAAATTCTCACCAACAGGGCGTGCGTTAGCCCATATATGTTATATGTCTCCGTGGTGTGTACATCAACGCCCTTTCGTCGCTGGCGTTGTTCAAACCGCCTACGTCGACCATCCAACGCATGCTTGAAACCGTATATAGACCGCCTATACACGTGTGCACCCCACGGGAACGCATCAAAAGCGTCCAAGTCTTCGACTAGGCGAAACTGCCATACTGGAACTTTCTCTCTCTCGTCCAACCCCATCAGTATCCAGTTAAGCATATACAATAAGCAAAGCTTAACCGCATCGTACTGCTCAGAAAAAACACCAATCCGTAGAACGGCTTTCAGCTCTGCATACTCGACCTCATCTCGACCCTCAAAGTACCGCTGGTGTATGCCATTCTCTACCATATCATAGGTCGACGTGTCAGGAAGTTCTCCGAACTTCAATCCGGTGATTAGACAAAACTCAACCTTTGAGAACCGGACCGAATGCCTTCCTAACAAAAATCTCATCTCATCTTCAGGCCCATCGTGATGCAACTCGCGAATAAGCAACCGATGTACAATGCCAGCTGAAAACTTCATCCCACGATCCATCCGAAGGAGGTGTCCAAAACACGACTCAGTATACCGACGTCGTTCTTCGATCGCAAGATGTTCAGGTACCTTGTTAAGTGCGTTGTCGATATCTGTAAGGTCATCAAAATGGTCATGTCGAGTTATTTTCCCCGAATACCTTTCTTCCTCTGGAGTTTTAAGCGAATCTTTTAGTTGATTCCTCATCTGCATATTGACATAAAAAATATATATCTAGTTAAATAAAATAAATAATATAAAAATGAAAGGTTTCGGACACTAAATGAAAAGTCTCGGACACTATATGAAAAGGCTCGAAAACTATATGAAAAGGCTCGAAAACTATATGAAAAGGCTCGGACACTATATGAAAAGGCTCGGACACTATATGAAAAGGCTCGGAAACTATATGAAAAGGCTCGGAAATATATGAAAAGGCTCGGAAACTATATGAAAAGGCTCGGACACTATATGAAAAGGCTCGGACAATATATGAAAAGGCTCGGACACTATATGAAAAGGCTCGGACAATATATGAAAAGGCTCGGACAATATATGAAAAGGCTCGGAAACTATATGAAAAGGCTCGAAAATATATGAAAAGGCTCGGACAATATATTAAAAGGCTCGGAAACTATATGAAAAGGCTCGGAGACTATATGAAAAGCTTGGAGATTCTAATTCTAGAAACCTATTCATATTCCTTAAAAGGCTCGGATTACTATTTAAAAGTCTCGGACAATGTTTTAAAAGGCTCGGATCCTATTTTAAAAGTCTCGGAGCCAGTGTGAAAGGCTCGGAGATTCAAATAGCAGAAACCTATTCAAATTGCTCGGAAAAGGCTCGGATTACATGTGAAAAGCTCGGAAAAGGCTTGAAAACCCAGAACTTCATCGTGTTCAACAGAATTTTTTCATAAATTTAAACCCTAACCTAATCAAACAAACCTAATCAACAACAAATCAAATCAAACGAACATCCAACATCAAACGTAAATAAAAGTTTCAACAACAAAAACGCGTCAGAAAATTATATCACCTTCTCGTCGATTTCAAGACTGTATCGCCACCGCCGGCAGGTTTCCCGTGAGATTTAGTACCGGATTTCTTGCACCCAAGGTCTCTCTTTCCACTGTTCTCTCTCTCTCAACTTTTTTCTCTTCAGACGCAAACTGACAAGAATGAGGGTATTTTTGTCTGGTCACCTAAATAGGTGTCTTTTAAACTTACATTAGTAAACCAGGGACATTCTCACAATAGCCCCTCCAAATAGTGACAAAAAATTTTTGAACCCATTATATTATGTATAGTAATTAACAATTATCATTCACTAATTACATATTATAATGATTAATGAAGCTTAAAAGAAATTCAGTAAAAGTGAAAACAAAAATATAGAAAAAAAAATGATAATTGGTGGTGAAACTTTTTTTTTTTTTTTTTGAGGGAAATTGGTGGTGAAACTTGATTAAAAACAACTTGTCATTAAAATGTTACGGCTTTTATACTTTATAAGTTGTAATTATTATTTTTTTAGATAAATTTAGATCAAATTAATTATTACAGGATTTATTTAAACCATTTCAAACTTTAATTATAAACCTACTAAAAAATTGAATTCTAAAAAATATATTAAGAAATTTCTTTTGGCCTAGTGCCCCCACTGGGCATGATCAATCGGCTCCGTCCTTGCACAAACACATTTATATACTGATTATCCAGTTTTAGAAATTGTATATCTTTAATAATATAAAATAAGTCAACATTATGTTAATTCATATTTGTGATTCCTTGAGTTTTGGTGGAATAATTTTAGATTATAAATTGACAATTTTGATTAAAAAAAATTCAATTTGGGCTTTTAGGAATTATTAATTAGAACATCTATAATAAAATTTTCATAAGACTAACGGCATGTTAATAAAAAGAAAAGAGTTAAGGTGCATTCAAATATTATAACAAGTAAAATAGAAAAAATAAAAAATAAAAAATCTATAAAAGTTGAGAAAGAATGATGAAAAATATGGAAAATTGGGTTTATTTATATAATTTATATAATATATATTTTTAGATTATTATGTAATATTAAAAAAATACCTTCTTTTTTTTGTTGTTGAAAAATTCTAGGTGGTGCATGTTCCTCATTTGGTCCTAAGCTAGGTCAGCCAATGTAAGTGGCAGATCTTAAAATTTATATGAGATAGGGCATTTAAAAAAATAATATTAATAATAACTACAATTAAGACTACAATGACGTACACACACTCACATTTATATACCGATAATTTTTTCATAATAGCCTCTGTCAATTTTATTGAAAATTGTTTTATCTAAGTGTGTGAACGACTATCATTCATCTGTAATCTCCAATTTGATTATGATGTTAAAACATTTTCTGTTTATCCATAAAAGATAATTGATTATAAAACTAAACATATGATTATAGAAACACACACATTGACACATGATCAACACATGCAACCGTCCGCACACACGCATGCATATACACACATTTATATACTAATTATTCAATTCTAGAAATTGAATATCTTTGATAATATAAAAGAACTCAACATGATATTAATTCATATTGTAATTCCTTGAATTTTGATGTAATAAATTTAGATTATAAATTGACAATTTTGATTAAAAATATATATATATAATTTGTGATTTTAGGAATCATTAATTAGAACATCTATAATAAAATTTTCATAAGAATAATGATATTTTAATTATTAAAAAAAAAAAAGAGTTAACCTGCATTCAAATATGAAAACAAGTAAAATAGAAGAATTTTTTTTTTATTATAGTTGTGAAAGGATGAAGAAAAATATGAAAAATTAGGTTTATTTGTATAATTAAATATATAATATATATTTTTAGATTATTATATAAATATAATATTAAAATAATACTAAAACTCTTTTTGAAAATTTTCAGGTGGGACATGTGCCTCATTTGGTACTAACCAGGTCCGCCACTGTCCATAGAGTTCTTTGGAGATAGATTTCTATCACAATCTTGGAACTCCATCAGGACCATCACCGATGATTGAGATTTCCATCACAATCTTGGATCTCCATTAGGACATTTCCATGGAGATCTAAAGTTTGAATCTCCATGGTGGTGGAGATCCAATCCACCTCAAATTAAAAAAAAAAAAAAAAAACCAACAAAAATCTAAAGAAAAAATGACTTTTGATTTGAACAGGATCAATCTTGTTTTTAAATTTCCTATTTTTTTAATTTAATATTTTAAAACTTTTGATTTTATTAAATGAAGGAGTATTTAAGTATTTTATCCATTTTTGACATGGTTAACCGTCAACATTACAAGTGGTAGAGATGTGTGTTAATTTTTTTGTAAAGCTGTGTTCCGCTTGTGAATAGTTAAACCTCAGATTGTAATTTCCTCTGATTTATATTATATGGCGAGAAAGCGATGGACGAAAAGCGGTGATGATAATAAACATGATTATTCATAAATATTTTAGTTCAAGTAATGTTGATTTGCAGTAAAAATTCGAGAAGTTGGTGTTTTAAATTTTTTGAAATTTTTTTTTTATAATCTCTCTCACTAAATAAACATATTTTTAGAATATTATTAATATTTGGAAGAAAGTTTGAATATAATTTTTTTAACCCGGTTCCAAAAATGTTTGAATGTTAATTCTATTTTTCTCTAAGTAAAAAAATAATAATAACCCAGGTATCCCATTAGATAACCTGGTATACCTGTACCTAGGGGTGGCCATGGTTTCTGTTAAACTAACGGTTTTACCCACGGTTTAACCGAAACCGTACTTCCAAAAATCGTCCCAAAACCGAAACCGGAACCGACGGTTTCAAAACCGGTCGGAAACCGGTTGAACTAGTTATGGTTTCGGTTTGAGTACTTCCAAAAACCGCCAAAAACCGGCGGTTAAATCGGTTTTTTTTTTTTAAATTTTTTTAAAAAAAATCGACTTATCAGAAGCTGACACGTGGCATTTTTTTTGAAGTTTTTTTTAAAAAACCGAAACCGAACCCAAAACCGTCGGTTTTTAAACCGAAGCCGAAACCGAAACGGAAACCGTAAAACCGCCGGTTAGAAACCGTGTACCAAACCGGTTTTCCGGTTACGGTTTCGGTTTTGGGTGGCCACGGAACCGAAATTGCCTAGAGAATGCTATGTGTTCTCCACTTTCGGACCTCGCAAAGAGAGAACGTGTTTTTTCCTCTGACTTTCTCTCTCATTCTCGGAGCGAAGAAAGCGGGCTTTGCCCCAGCTACCGCTATCCTTGCGAAACCACAAGGGCTACCGAAGGAAAGGGATGCTGTCTCTCCCTTAGCCTTTGGAGAGGAGAAGGCAGAGAAGAAGACGTCCTTCGCGCAAGTTTCAGGCTATAAAGATCTCTCGATGGATTGAATTACTGAAGTCATTCTTAGTCAACCCCGAATTAGACGTGGTTTACTTGAAGGAATCCTGATTAGACTCCGATGAACCATCAATTGATTGAGCGATAGATTTGATAGTCGACCTTGAAATCCTTTCCTCTCCAAGTGATTGACGGAATCAATAGTTGCCTCAGAACTACTCTTGATGAATTGAGTGAATTATGGATTTCTAAATTCTAAATTCTAATCAAAGACGGTTATTTCCTCCTAGTTGACTCAGAATCAATCTAACTGGATTTTGCATTAATGAATGAATGAAGTTAGGAACGATTGATTAATTCATGACTCGGTAATTGATTGACTACTTAGTGTACTCGGATTACTCTGACGAATCTCACAAGTACTAAAGATCACCTCTTTCCTCAACGTGCCTTATCTTATCATTGACCTTATCATTCATCTAGTTTCGAACCGAAACCGAACCGAAACCGAACCGTGGCCACCACTACCTGTACCCAGTCAAAAACCCAACCGAGTATGGATATTAATATCCATAGCCCGAGAGCCTGATACAAACTACTCTAGTATTGCTCGAAAAATACAAACTGATTATAGCTGGATACCGGCTCAGTCAGGTAAGATTCTCATCCCTATGTACAACGAATGAAAAACAAATGGGGAGAGAAAATCCAACCCAAAACCTCATGATTCCAGTACCATTTCGGTAAACCTTTCGGGCCTGTTTGGTGCATGGGTTTAGACTGGGATTGGACTAATTTAGTCCCAGTCTTAAGTTTGGTGCTGTTTCGAAAGAAGGGTTTATTAGTCCCAAATACAAAATAGTCCCATAATCATGGGATTAAATAAACTCATATCACCCCCTGTCTTTAATAGTCCTAAGACTATTTTTATATCTAGGCCCACCTATTTAATTCATCCCATCACCCCCACCAACTTCCTTTTTCATAACATTTCAGCCGATCATTATCTTTCATCAAACCAATACAACCTAGATAGACCTGACAAGGTTCCGGTTCGAACCGTGGAACCGGGGTTGAACCGGAACCGAAAAAATCGGAACCGGGGGAGGCCGGTTCCGGTTCCCTTTTTTTCGGAACCGGCCGGTTCTAACCGGATTGGAACCGGCGGTTTCGGTTCCGGTTTGAACCGGCGGTTCCAAGTTTTTTTTAATTTTTTTTATTTATATTTTTCAAAATTAAAAAAATAACACTTTATTTATAAAAATAAAATGTTTAAAAGAGAAATAACATTGAAGAGTATTGAACCATGGTCCATAACTCTTGTACAAGTATATATATTTTATTTTACATTCTCCTCATTTTTATATAGATTAGGCATCTTACCACTTTTCTTCTTTATCCAATGTGGGATGTGAGATTTTCTTATCCTTTCTATTTTAGTTGTGATTTTCTTATACTTTCTATTCTAGTTAGGATTTTCTTCTCTTATTACATACAATATCTAATATATGATATAGAAAACTATCCTTTGCCGGAGAATAAATAATTTGTTTAAAATCAAAAGCAGAAGACTTTCAGAGAGTTGAAGATCCAATACGCTCAGCCGCTTTCCCGCAAAGAGATAAGATATACAAATAGTTTAGTTTCAGTAGCTCGTGATGCTGGAAATGACAACGAGAGGTTAGGCATATACAGTTTATGTTAATTTGTGAATTCATATTTATTTATATATATATATATATATATATATATAACTTCCATTGTTACATTTATTTATCTTTTTTACATTCAATTTCTTTCTCTCTAGTATCAATTTGTTTCTTTTAATTATAATATTATGTTCGGATTGCACTTTGATTTCTGTTTGGAACTCCTATCAATTGTTTTTCATGCCCATTAGCTTTGAAATTTTTGCATGCTTCGTCAATTATAGATTTGTTAGTTGGAAATCGATCAATTTCTGTTTGGACATATATTTGTTAGTTGGACATTGTCAGTTATCAATTGAAAGTGCTTGAATGAAAAACCATCTATGTACAAGAACAAAAGCATGTTTTTTAATCAAAAAGCTCACTTTCAATTCATAGCTTGTCACAATTATGTAATAAGAGAAGAAAATCACAAGTAGAAATCTAGAATAGAAAGGAATATAAGAAAATTCCACATCCCACATCGGATAAATAAGAAATGTGTAAAGGTACCCAACTTATATAAAAAGGAGAAGAATGCAAAGGAAAATATACTTACTTAGTTACTTGGACACGTGTTATGGGCCACGGCCCAATACTTTACAATGTCCTTTTTAACATATATTTTTTAAATTATAAATTAAAAGTTATTTTTTTGTAAAAAAAAAAAAAAAAAAAAAAAAATTCCGGTTCAAAACCGCCGGTTCCTCTGGAACAGGAACCGAACCGAAACCTTGCCACCATTAAACCTAGAAAATATGATCTTCAATTTATTTTCTTTATTAATTTAGTTGTTAAATTAAATTAGATTTAGAATTCATTCTATCTAACCCAACCACCACCACCACCACCACCACCATCGATCCCAGGAAAGGGAAAAACAACCCAAAAAAGGGAAGGTACACAACAACAAAAAGGAAAAACACAAAACCGATGCAAGCTAGGAAAGCATATCTGCTTCCACCAAATTCCTTTTCCTTTTTCTTCAACTTCTGCTTCTTGTCACCGCATCCACTCTCGGTTTTGGGGTTTCTTCCGTCTCTTAATCTTTACCTAAACAAAATTCTTCTTTTTTTTGGTCGTCGATTGGGTTTGGGTGCAAGTGTTTTCTGGGTTCGATTGGGTGGAGTTGGACTAGGTGGTGGTCGTTTAGGTATGGGGTTAGATCGGTGTGTTGGTTCGAACCCAGAGGTGGGTTCGATTCTAGATCTGGTGGCTAAGAACAGGTTTGGTTCGATTTGTTTATGAGGTTTATTTCTTGGGTTTGGCCGAATCGAATCTGAGTAAGAACAAGGAAATTGATGTTCTAGTCCTTCTGGATATACAAGCAATTGATTGATTTCTAAAGCATACTTTTCCAAATCAGATGCCTCAAAAGGAGGAAACCCCATTTCTGGCACAACCACAAGGAAATTAATGTTGAATTTTTTTTTTTTATTATTTGGTTTTTTTTTTTTTTTACTAAAGATATCTGGTGATGATGAAAAAAAAAACATCAATGTTCTGGATATGTTTGAATATATATATTTTTTGTTTTTTTTATAAAGAGATAAAAACGGATTTGTTTTTAAAAATTATTATATTTAATCCGATCATATGTTTCACCAAACAAAAACATGGTGTTAATTTAGGGTAGTCCTATGTTTCTCCAAACACAGCATAGTATTAATTTAGTTGAGTCCAGTCCAGTCCAATCTTATCTAATCACAATCCCATCTCAATCCAATCCAATCCCATGAAATAGTCCCATCCAATCCTGCACACCAAACGGGGCCTTAAGGCTTGTTTGGCACACTATATTGGATTGCATTGGATTGCATTGGATTATATTAAAATTGCATTGTATTGTATTGGACTATATTATTTTTAATACAAACGTGTGTTTGATTATGCCCTGTATTATATTGTATTAAGTTACAAACTATTTAGAAAATGATTGTATTGTATTATATTTTAAAAATTTGAAGAAATATGCTTTTTTAGTCAAAAATTAAAAGGGAGTATTGTTTTTGTCCAATATTATCATTTTTATTGTTTTTTTTCATCAAATGGACTATGAAGATATAATTGCCCCTATTTTTTTTTTCAAAACCTCTTCTCTCTCCTTTTCTCTCTCATTTTCACCAGAAACTTTTTTTCCCTTGTTCTCTCTCTCATTTTCTCTGATCTCACGCCTTCTTCTTTTTCTTTCTCTCCTTTTTCTCTCTTTCTCTCCTCCATCTCCTCTTTTTGTCTCCCATATTCTCTCTCATGTCTTCTCTCCTTCTTCTTCTATTTCTCTTTCTCCTTTTTTTTCCAGATTTTTTAAAAAAAAATTCATGTTTTTTTTAAACAAAAAATTTCAGATTTGGTGGTTGTGTTTAAGTTTGAGTTTTTCGATCGTCGGTCGTCCGATCTTCTCTCCTCCTTCTTCTTCTCTTCCTATCCTTTCTTCTCTTTCTCTTTCTCTTTCTCATTTTTTCTAGATATTTTAAAATTTTTCAGATTTCCTTTTTTTTTTTTTTTTTTCAAAGGAAATTTTCAGATTTGATGGTGGTGGTTGTGTTTATAAATTGTGGGGATTGTGTTTGGGTTTTGTTAAAAATAAAAATTCATATTTTTATTTTTTAAAAAAATTTCAGATTTGCTAACAAAATTTCCAGATTTTGTTTTGTTTAATTTTTTTTTTTTTTTTGATTGTGTTTAAGTTCGGGTTGTGGTTGTTTTTATGAATGGTGAGAGTTGTGTTTGAGTTTATGTTTTTTTTAATTGGTTTTTTTTTTTTCCAAATTCAAAAAAAAAAATTCAGATTATGTTTAAAGAATTTTATTTAATTAAACATATCAGACCACCGATTAAACACGACAGGGCTAACCAATTAAATACACTGGGGCTGACCAATTAAACACACCAGTTGTAATCAATTAAACACACTAGACTAATTAAACACATCAGACCATAAATTAAACACATCAAACCACCAATTAAACACACCACGACAACCCAATTAAATACACCAGGGCTGACCAATTAAATGCACCATGTGTAAACCAATTAAACAACACACCAATTGTAATCAATTAAACACACCGGACTAATTAAATATATCAGGACACCGATTAAACACACCATGCCACCAATTAAACATACCACGACAACCTAATTAAACACATCAGGTGTAAACCAATTAAACACACCAGACCACCGATTAAACACATCAGGCCACCGATTAAACACACCACAACAACCCAATTAAATACACTAGACTAATTAAACACACCAGACCATCAATTAAACATACCACAACAACCCAATTAAATACACCAAGAAACATAATTAAACACATCCGGAAAGAAGAATAAGAAGATGGAGGTTTGGGAAGAAGAAGAAGAAAAAGAAAAAAATAGAGAAAAAGTTGTTTTTATTTTCTCAGGAAGAACAAGAAGAAAAAGAAAAAAAAAAGAGATTTTTTTTTTTTAATAAAGAGGGCAATCTTGTCCAAAAAGTAGATATCTTGACAAAAACAATAAAAATGATAATATTGCATAAAAACAATAAACCCACTAATTTTTTTGGCTTGATTTAAAGTTCTCCCTAAAAATATAATACTTTTAAAATTTTATTTAATAATTTATTTTAAATATCTTTACCAGGAATAAATAAATATTTATTTATTTTCATTGTTACAATTATTGTAATACATTTTATTTATTTATTTATTTATATATATTTTTAGGGCAATTACCTATCAGGTCATGGGCTATTTTTAAAATTTCAAGTTGTTTACGACTTTTACAAAAGTGATCAAATTGGTCCTTACATTTTTCCCAACCACCAAATTAGTCCCTCTAAGACTCTAACTAAGTTATGCTGGTCAACTTTAACTGTGTAGGGGTAAAAATGTATTTTATTTTTTTGACACATGCATAGTTTTGTTTATTTTATTTGTGGGTTTTGATTTTTGAATAATTTTGACAACATTGCTTGTATAATATTAACAAAAAAAAAAAAAAAACAATTATATAAAGATGGTAAAAGACTAAACTGAGAATGAATGGTAACTTTGATTATAAAATAATAGTATTAAAATATTTTTAGATATTTTTAGAAAATTTTAATTAAAAAGGGTACAAATGACGTTTCATGAATAATATTTTTGGATTTTATTGTAATTATAATGGTGAATTTAATGCACAAAAGATAAAATAACTTTGCTTTAATATAACAAATAAAGGGAATTTACGTACTTTAATTAAAATTATTAAAGTCAACTATTATATTTAACACCGTTAAACTATTAATGAGACCAATTTAGTTACTTCTAAAAAAAGAGTGACTAATTTGACACTTGGAAAAAATGTGAAGACCAATTTGGTTACTTTTATAAAAGTCGCAAATAACTTGGAATTTTAAAAAAAGTCTAGGACCTAATTGGTAATTGCCCAATTATTTAATACATTTTAATTGCGTAATACCCTTAGGAAGGTGTATTCAATTAGGATTCTTGAGGACATTTAAAGACATTTAAAGACATTTTTTAAGTGACAGATTTTTATGGATTTCTACTGACTTTTAGAAATCCACATGGACTTTTATAGATTTGTTTATACATCTATCTTAGATTTTTATGGATTTGTTTAGACATCTATGAACTTTTATGGATTTGTCATCTCTGATTTCTATTATAGATGGACTAATTTGGTCACTTTTATAAAAATCGCAAATAACTTGAAATTTTATAGATTTATTTAGACATCTATTTCAGATTTTTATGGATTTGTCTATAAATCTATGAACTTTTATGGATTTGTTATCTCTGATTTATATTATAGATGGAGAATTATACCACTATATGATCCAATAACACAATCTATACACTCAACAAATATGATTCATTAATACAATTTGTAGTACTAATAACAATCTCTGCTTTCTTTATTTTCTCTTCTATTACTTTTCACCTCCTTATTAATCAATTATTTCCCTTTCCAGTTCTCCATTGGACTTTGCTTATGGCTTTTCTTTTTTGGTCATGTATTATGTTTCAATAAGACAAACGTATCACATTATCTGTATATTAATTTAATAACATACTTCTATGCATCCATTTATGAATTTAATTAAAAACCATTATTTTTAAGCAAATAAATGTTGATCGATTATTCTCCTGTAAGAATCATTAACTTGCTAATGTTAGCAAAAGCCAAGAGAATTTCTCCTTTTTTTTGGTAGACTAATGAACATCAAAAACTTAAGATGCCTCAAATGTATGACAAAGGAACTGTACAAGATTTTTCAGACTATTTCAAAGTACAAACGTGTAACTTTATAATCAAAATTTACAGCAATATTCATATAACCTCAAAATAATCGCAGTAAGTTGAGAAAATTTCGAAGCCTAATATTCTGTATGGCCACCCCAATTGATATACCAAACAATCATGTTATGACTCGCAATTTCAATAAGACATAGCAATGTCTATCAGCATCAATATTAATACCAACAATGGTAACTACCGGTGTTTTAGAAACAAACCTGAGTTTACAGTTCCGGAAAACCCCATATGTATTAGATTGCAGTCGAAAAATCAGTAAGGGAAAATCATGGATTATGATTATTTGAGTAGAGAAGAAATGAGAAGAAGCAACACGTTTCTGTTTAGAGAGAGAGAGAACAAAGTCTACCAAAATATTTGGGGAGAAGGCCGGACATGTTATAGCATTTGAAACCTAAGAAAATCCTTTAAAATATTGTCATAATTGAATACATTTGATTCTTGTAGACATTTTTATACACCCGGATTTAAAAGGATTCTTTAAAAATCCATAGAAATCTGAATTGAATACCACCGAATTAATATAGACTTTTTTAAAGTCTTTAAATGTCCGAATTGAATACACCAGGATTAGAATCTTAATTGAATACACCACCCTAAGCTTAATCCGATGGGTAAAATCTAATTAGGCACCAGTCAGTTATAATTTAAAATGACAAACCCAAGTAATTTTAATTGCAGGTATCCCGTTTTTGAAATTGGTCCAAGTTACAAAGGTAAGCCTGCAAAAGAGAAACAACGGGCCATTCTCAAATGACCCAATTGAGAATGGAAGAGTGTTACAAAAATGAATATTGAGTCGGGAACAGTACAAGGTAGATGAAAATGGGGAAGTGGTGGAAAATAGGACTGGGAGTTGTGATCACCATAGCGATAGTGAGGGAATTGAGCAAACATTACGGATGGGACAGAGAAGCAAGCATCAACCTTTTGAGAGATTATTCCAATCGTTTAGGGTTTTGGGCGATCCCTGCTTTCGTGGGAGTGCACGCTCTCTCCATCTCTCTCTGCTTGCCGTACGCCGTCTTCCTTGAGGCCGCCGCTTCTCTTATCTTCGGCTTCTTCCCTGCCGTCGTCTCCGTCTTCTCCGCTAAGCTTCTTGGCGCTTCCCTCTCCTTCTGGATCGGCAGGTTCCAATTTTACCTTTATCTTCACATTTTCATTAATTGATGCTCATGATCGTCTGTCATGCTTATTATATACATATGTGCATAGATCTATTGAATTGTTTACTGTTTGAATGATTCTGCTTCCCGTCTCTATCGCGGATACTAGCTAGCTTAGCTGATAAGGTCTGTCGTGGGTACGATCTTTTTATTGATGTCTATTCATAAGATGCTAGTTTAGCTACTAAGGTCTCTAGAGTGGTATGAGAGGTATATGATTCAAATCCAGTTTACAGTGGGATTGGGGAGGGGTTTGGTCTATTTAGTTTTATATAAGAAATATATATATATATATATATTTGTTTTGTTTAATGTGTATGATAGAATTCTTGTCTTTTAATGTAGGCATTGTGTTATGTGTTGTCTCTTTTAAGTGAAGTAGGGAAAGAGTTTCATGATGTATGATTGTAGGTGATCATCTAATTTGTTTAGAGAATTGAGTAGGTGAAAATCTAACAATTAAATGATAGTGATTTAGGTGTTACTGAAAGAGAGATTATTAGATATCAACTTCCTTTTAACCATGAATGAAATTCCATATGAGTAATGAGTTGATGCAAGAGTTTGATGCTCAGGGAAGAATTTTAAATTGATCATTTTTACTATCTTGGATATAAAGGATGACGTGGAGTAGAAGTAAGCGACAAGTCCCAAATCTGGATCTTATTTATGGGGTTTTTACAATGAAATAGAATGGTTTATTTGTATTTTGAAAACAAGAGTTTAGACTTCAATTTGATAATTGATTGTTTGATGAATCTGAACTTTAAGAAATGATCTTTTAAGACGTTCACCTAGAAATAAACTGTCCTGGCCACTGAAGGCAGCTGGGATACATCCCTTTCAGCAAATATTGAAAATATTTGGGCACGATGTATGATGTATCTCAGTTGTTGTTAGACTATGATTCTCTTTTAAATTTTTTTTTTGTAGGTTTTATAAACTCTTGTAATAAAAAAGGACCAGTCCAATCTGCTTTCAAGTTTCTCAAACCTACAACCCGTATAGATTTCTACATCAAAGTTTGTAAACCAACAAAAAATCAACAAAGAAGACCCAACTTCCATCCAAATAGATCATCAATGTTGACAAGTAGGCCCTAGCAAAATTGGTAGAGCATTGATGTCGGGTATACTGTTATACAATGTCACAATTATAATTTTTATGTCATAGTCCTACAAAAGGAAAATATACCGCTAAATGGAATTAATGGATGCTCACACTGAAAGCCACCCATAGACACGCTGTTTCAAACTAATGCAACTTTCTATTAGGTTCCACAGGTCTATCACCCATTACTTGCTTATATAGATAGAGTGTGATGGCCAAATTGAAGAGTTGAGAAAAAAATGAGATGAAGAGTTGAGAAAAATGAGTTCATGCTCCACTGCATGTTTACATTTGAGAAACATGGCAATTGTGAGCATACCAGAATGTAAATGTCGATATGCAAGAATGTAAATACATCCAGAAAAAAATGGATTTGATATGAAAAGTTGAGCAATATCAGTCAAAGGGAAGATGATGAAAAGTTTAATTATGACTGTCTTTGTAAGAATTAGGCTATTTAGGTTGAGCATGATCATTATCTTTCTTATTGTTTTTCGTGTGGAAGAAAATTCTTGAATACATGACAAGATTGCAAAGTTGTGTACTTTGTGTAACTGACGTACTCAAGAATTATACAACAAAGGTCACCTTGAAGCAAATAACAGAAATAAATTGACCATGACTTCACTGAAACAATCCATGCATGTCCCTTCTGCACTTACTCTATTCTTATGGTGCTAAGTTGCTAACACACTTATCTTACAATTTTTAATTTGTTGTAATAAACTCACTCTCTCTCTTTCTGGTTTTGTTAATTACTTTTGAGTATAATTTGGATATTTTGTATTTGTGCAGGTTAGTTTTCCGTAGTTCAACTTCAGCGATGGATTGGGTTCACAGAAACAAACACTTTCATCTCCTTTCAAGAGGAGTTGAAAAAGACGGTTGGAAATTTGTGCTTCTTGCACGCTTTTCACCCATGCCGTCATATGTCATAAACTATGCTCTAGCTGCCACAAACGTTAGGTTCATAGTGGATTTTCTGCTTCCCACAGTTATTGGCTGCCTGCCAATGATCTTACAGAACACATCAATTGGTAGCCTAGCTGGTGCGGCCGTTGCTTCAGCATCTGGCTCTCAGAAATCTCAGGTTTGGTCTTATCTCTTTCCTCTCCTTGGGATTGTATCAAGTGTTCTTATTTCATTGAGGATCAAAAAGTACTCAAATGATATTACAAGCGATCATGTTTCTGACACCAATAATGTAAGTGAAGGCGTGAAGAAAGTCAATAATAAATTTTGTTAACACCAACTTTTTTTATCATTTGGTAAGGGTTGAGTTATACTCTTTGGTCACAACAGAAGCATCATATTTTCAATGTAGCATTGATTTCGTTTGGATAATACATTATTTAAGGTTCAGAGTTGGGTAATCCTTCTTTCCTTTTCTTCTTTTTCCTTGAACCATACAGTGATATTTTGATTTCTTTCGAAAGGCTTATGTAAGTAACAAGTTTAGCAGGTGGATAATGCTAAATTTGATAACCATGGGACCAATAATTCTTGTTACCTTTGTCTGTGTATTAAATTATCAGTTATTATTATCATTGATGAGGAGTTGGGTGAAGAAAATATGAAGACGCCATCATAGTCTGTTCTGGAATTTTAGATAGTTGTAGAACTATGCTATGTATGTATGTATGAATATGAAGTGGACAAATCTGTGCTATGATGGTTGCTAGAAACTGGAAAGTGGAGAATCTAAAAGATTATTCTATCAAGATCCCATTTGAGTTGCTGAAAAAGTTGTTTGTGTTGTTTAGTAACTTATGGTGACCAGGGAAGAATTAATATTTAATACTGTTTTTGACATTGTTGAAATTGTTGAAATTGCTGAAATTGCTTTCAAGTAATAAATGCTCACACTCAAACAAAGCAGCAGACACGGAATTTGGAAATATTTTTTGATCATATTTTACTATAATTGTTTTCAAGGTCAATTATTCATTGAATATATAATGTTTTGCTGTTAGTATATATAAGTCTAAAATGAAAAGGCTATATATTTGAGTAAACTTGACTGGGTTTTTAGTTGACTTTAGGGAGATAGAAAATTCCACCATCTTAAATGGCAGCGGTACAGGCAAGTTTTCATTTCAAAAAAAGTGGGTATGTGACGTGTGTTATTGGGTCAAACAGTATTTAAGAATTGACCAAGAAATTGTATTCTATTATTTTATGTGTTTTATTTTTTACGGTATTTACCTAGATCATGTATTTTTTTTTTTTTTTTTTTGAAGTTTGTTGCTATTGGTAGGATTTGAATCGTCAATTTGAGAGTCATTTATCCAAGTTTTAAGCCTGTCTACCGATTGGATTATATGTTAATCACGTGCTCCAGCTCAATTGCCAAGATAATTAAAGAATAGGAATAGACCTAAATATCACCTTTTGGGCTGATTTGGTGCATTGTCACCAAGTTAATAAATTGTGTGCTTTTTAAATTAAAAAAAACTTAAAAGTCAACTTCCCCATTTTCTTTCTCTTTCCTCTTTCCTCTCGCCATTTCCTATCTCACATTCTCACCATATCTTGATTCATTTACTTACTCTACCAATGTCATTTTCTTGTTCCTTAAAAAACTTATTCGGTGTTCAAATATATGACTTGGTTTGTTGTTTGTAGGAAAACTCCACGGAAATTTCTTTGAAGTCGTATTTTGATTAATTTCGAATTTTTAGGATTGTCGTGGGTAGAACCAACACTTTTGATGTTTCTTGATATAACATAATTGCGATGTCTATTATAGATTTGCACCCAATTAGATCGATAAACCTTTTGGATCTTATTAACCAAGGAGACACGACTCTACACCAGTCAAGAATCCCCAAGGAATTTTAAGAATTCTTGTTATATGGGTGTTCCAACTCTCAACTCTCTTTTATTAGGTTCATCAA
Source organism: Acer negundo (assembly GCA_035582765.1). NCBI lineage: Eukaryota > Viridiplantae > Streptophyta > Magnoliopsida > Sapindales > Sapindaceae > Acer > Acer negundo. Next base: position 18,924,611 of record CM069242.1, read on the forward strand.
TATTGAATCAGTCGAATGCACTTCTATTGCTTGTTCTACTTGCAAGACTATGTGATATATCACCAACTTCGATTTTTCATCGTAAAGGATTTCTCCATAATATCCATGAACGGTTGCTCATAGAGTGGCCAAATAATTCTTGGTTGATCTTATTACTAAAGATTAAAGGGTTATCTTGAACAATTAAAACTTGACTTTATTTTTTAGGTTTGGTACATTTGTTGCTACACATACATTTCACAAATAAACTGTCCAAGATTCATTATTATGGATATTTCCTCATAAAAATTATTATGGAGAATTACTTTTTAAAAAAATTATGATGGAGAAAATACCAATTCAAATTAAATGTATATAAAAAAATATATATCCTACTGTATTATAAATTCTCTCATTTTCATCTATTAAATAAAATTAAGGTATTTGAAAAGTCTGTTTTAAATTATCAAGTTTTAATTTTAAAATTATATATATACATACGGTCATATTCCTATCAGGGTATCCTTATATAACTTTATCAAGATATTGAATGTGAATCACTCATTTATAAAAGTGATTTGACAAGTGTTTACATACCAAGTCAAAGTATATAAAATGAATGACTCACATTCAATGTTCTTATATATCTATCAGAACATTCTTATAGAAAAATCTCCGTATATATATACTACTTACGATATGACCGACTCAACTGTGATATTTGCTAGACTGATTGTGGTAATATTACTCATATTTTAAAGGGAATTAATTTGACTTTCGATTCTTATGCTGACAACTATATATATATAGAGAGAGAGAAAATAGAAATATTGTGACACGTGAAGGCCAAGACAATGCAGTGTTGGCCTTGGGACATAAGAAAATGCATATAATACATGAATAAATAAAAAATTAAGAGAAGTCAAAATTAAAATCAAAATATATGTTTGTTGATGCATCATGATTCATGCATGGCTGATTATTCCTCTAGAAAAAGTCTAATAGCTCCTGCAGAGTGCAGAAAAGTGGTTGATGTAGAAGTCTTAATTTTAAAATTTTAGGCACAAAAAAAAAAAAAAAAAAAAAAAAAACGATTGTAACCATATAAAATATATTCATAATCAACAAATTATTAATTATTAATTTAAGAATATATTGATAACATCGTCTTTGATAATCTTCTCAATGACAAAATTGATAATGACACAACTACTTTAGAACCAGTTATAAACAAAGCACTCAAAAAATCAATGGCACTAAATAATTAAGTATTGCAATACAAGAATTCAACTTCAAAACTTGTCAGCATATTCAAGATGAGATCCAACTTTAATTATAAACAATCCTTTATATAGTTTTAGTAAATTATTAATTTATGAAATGAGTAGGATCACATATTCTTTCTTTCAAAGGGAATTTCATAAATGTATTATCTTATAGTATATTCAGAATTATTAATTGATCTCTTTGACCAAAGTCATGACCAGTCAATTTTATTATATAAAAAAATTATTAAATTATTAACATTATTTTTTAAAATATTATCGTGATAAATAAACACTTTTACCACCATGACACAAAATTACATTGTGCGGTTGACTCTACTTTAATTTTGAAATCAAAATGGTGGTAAATGGGTGGATGAGTAGGTGAAATAAATATAATCATCCCAACTCCTTACCAGTAGCCATCATAAAAAGATTTGATCATTTTCATTTCAATGAAACAATTATTAAGAGAGAAGTACTATTATTATTATTATTATTTATTTTATGGTTATAACAACTATCTGAACCGGAGAGATTGAAACTCTATAAGCACAGTCCGGACCAAAACTCCCACTTATGGGGAGAAAGAGACCACACATAGGTGGTACAACACCCACACAATTGGACATTGATGGGATTTAGAAAATTGCACAAATCAATACCTGTCCTAGGGATTGAACTTTGGTTGTAGGGGCTCCATTTAGAAAGGCGTACTACATTGACAAAAGCCCATTGGCAGAAGTACTATTATTATATACATGGAACTCCGACTTTTTTGAAAATACAACAATTATTCAAAGTCTTACAAATTTATACCAAGAATCAGATCTTCTTCGTTTTTTTTTTTTTTTTGTTTCTTCTTAATTATTTTCTATGCGACCAACTACCAAGTCATGTTTAAATAATAGAACTGAATAATCTAACAGAGGTGGTTTGTGATTGAAGTAATTTATTAAAATCCAATGATAATGAGTCCTCATTTTTTTTAATTAGTGAGTTAGAAATA